>CM028364.1:46417193-46927193 GCA_016624345.1 Platycodon grandiflorus
ACTAAAGTTGTTTTCATAAATAGTCTTCATTTTAAGTATTCTAAGAGTTTTCAGAACTTTTAACTTTTTATGTAGTAAGGATAAATTTGAAAAGTCAAAAAGTTATAAGCTCCCTTTGAGTGGAATGTCCCAAATAGAAAGAACGACACATTGAGCTGAATGAAGGGAGTAGTTGAAATCGAAAAACACCACCAAACCAGCACATATTTTCATTGCCAAAATGAATCGATAGTTGGATATTACCTCAATGACTAACTTGTCAACACAAGGTCCTTTAAAGTTTGTTGCATTAACTAGATAACTGCGTCCTGGAGGAACCAAAAGTATCGATTTTGATATGGAGCATGCTTGTTTCCAAGCATCTACAAAGGCCTGATATGCATAGCAAAAGAAGATAGACTTAAATGGGAGTAACATTCGACTAACCGGCATAGAAATAGTCTAAAGAATGAAATGATTAGAAAACTCAATGTTCTAAACCAGTACGTGAGAAAATCACTAAACTAATGTTACACCGACATAAATAAAATGAAAGTATGTTCACCTTTGTATCATCTGTCACTCCATCTCCAGCTGCACCAAAGCTATCCACGTTCACAAGAACCTTGTTACGACGCTGACTTGTCCACGAAGGCAAGTCAGAGAGCTCTATGTCCTCTCCTTCTTCTGTGTCCAGACTCTCAAGCTTCCCGAGAACAACAAGGTTGTCATTTAAATTGCTTTCTGCACTTCCTAAAACAACTATCAACAGAGCAAGAAAAGAGATCAAGAAAGCTTTGTCCATGATTTATGGGGGGTTTGTGGTGGTTTCAGAAGATTACTTGATTTGTATAAATCAAATGAAGACATTGGATATTAATTTATATGTATAGATTAGTGCTGAAAATGGTGGGATTTGTAGTGGTATATGGCTTTGCTTGAAAGTAGATGAAAGAGTAAATATTTCTACATGCCTAACACTTCAAGTGTAAGAATAATTTTTTGGAGGCCTTTGCTTTACTCTTCAACCACTGGTCCATTGCCACTGGCCCACTACTATTCACAAGTCAAAAGCTCTTCACAGGATTCTGTCTTGGGCGCACGCCTTTCGAAAAGTTGTTAGGAAAAACCACCTTCAAGGCCTCAATATTTCTTTTTTTAGGCAGTCTCACATGAGTTAAAAAATGTAATCTACATCTGAACTTGTACAACGTGGGGTCTCTCACCCAAAAAGACAGCAAAAAGACAAAATGTCTGCCGATTGGTGAGACCAAAATAACAACAGCTTCCTGCTTCTCAATTGCTTACTTTGCGGTCAGGGAGCCTTTACAGTGGTTACTTGCAGCTAAAGCAGGATACCACAATGAAATAAAATTAGTTAGCGGCAAATTTTAATGGCATATCATTAGGGCTAAACGTGACCATCCACCTCAATAGAACTGTACCCAATATCTCTTTGCATCTTTCTCACCACTGCAACCTCTCTAATCCGCATCGAGGATTCAAATTCCCTGATTTCTGCATAAAAGTTTGAAGCATGCAGCCAAATTGAAGGGTTCTCCGGCTCAAGATCCATCAGTACTTTTGCGACTCTCCTTCCCACTCTTTCATTTTGGTGGACCCTACAACTCCGTAGCAATGAACTCCATATTACTGAGTCATCCTTTACTGGTGCTTGTATTAGCAACTCCTCTGCCTCATCGAGCAAACCTGAGCGGCCAAGAAGATCCACCATACATGAAAAATGCCGCCTGTCTGGATCAATACCATGTAAACTTTTCATTGAAGCAAACAGCATCCGTCCCTCTTCAACCAGACCTGAATGGTTGCACCCAGTTAACACACACAGGAAAGTCACTTTGTCTGGTTTCAAACCCTTTTGAATCATTGATCTAAGCAATTCGAGGCATTCCTTTCCCTTTCCGCTTCGGGCATGTGCGTTAATGATTGATGTCCAACAAAAGACATTTGCTGAAGAAAGTTGTTTGAATATCCGTCGAGAATTATTGACATTCCCAAATCTTGAATAAGCATCTATTAAAGAACATGAAACTGCGTGATCGCATTCAAACCCTGATTTTACTGTGCAACAGTGTAGCAAACTGCAGCTAGTCAAGCTAGCCAAAGAGGAGAGTGATAATGCTTTTAGTGTTGTCGAGAGACTAACTTCATCAAACCCAATCCCTTCATCAACCATTAACCCAAACAACTCAACCACATCTTCAACAATACCACCCCACAAGAACGATGTCATCAGAGAATTGCAAGTCTTGAGAGTTCTCATAGGTAAACTTTCAAATATTGACACAGAACTGTCAATCTCAGCACATTTCCGTACATATCAATTAAAGCAGATTGAACATGAATACTTCCACAGTCAAACCCAAATTTCAAGACAAAACAATGCACTTGCTTCCCAGTAGAAGATTCTCATTCTGACTAGATAAATTTAACAGCCCAATGAATGATCGAACGGATGGTTTCTTCCCGCAAAATTGCATCCTTACGAAGATCTCAAGAGCATCAAATGCAAACCCACTATTGCAGTATACAGAAACTATCGAATCCCAATAAATCACATCCTCAGGCGGAATAACTTCAAATGAACTCTTAGTATCTTTTAAACTCCCACAAGCAGAGTAAAAATCCAACAAAGCATTTGCAACAAATACATTCGATTCGGACCATCCAATCTTGATTGCATGAGAATGCAGCTTCTTTCCTTCATCAACAAACCTCTCATCACCACACCCGCGAATCAAATAACAAAAGTAAGCGGATTAGGCAAAACACCCTCCTTTTTCATATCATAGTACAATCCAAACAACTCATTTGGTCCACCCAATTCACCAAATCCTCTCAGTAATGAATTCCACACTGATACATTCCTCTCCGGCAAGTCATTAAACAATCTCAAAGCAAAATCAGCCAAACCCATGTTCAAATAAAGACCAACCAATGCGCTGCCAACATATATATTCATTGTAAACCCAAGAACAATCGTCCTGGAATGAATTTGCAACCCTTCTTGAAACGACCCTGCATCACAACATGCACTCAAAACTGATGAAAATGTCGTGGAACTTTCCCTAATTCCTTGAGAGACCATTTGATTATAGAGGTACAGAGCTTCTGTCGAAAACCCATAACGACCATACCCAGAAATTAGAATATTCCATGTCACAACATCACGTTCAGGCATTTCGTCAAACATTTTATGGGCAGAGTTTAAAGACCCGGCTTTGACTAAATTATCAAGGGCTCTATTGTCGTAATAAACATGGATACCGTTCAGATCGAGATAGGAGTCAAAATTTAGAGAGACGAGTTGTGACGGTGACGGTGGCGGCGGCCTGGGTGCGGATTTAGGAGTGAGAGCCGCTATGGCTTTGTAAAAGGCCAGTAGACTTTTCTTGGCATTGCTCATCAGCTTAGCCCTTAATTTAACCGGTCAAAATGGAGGGAGATATTTTAAACAAAAATTTGATCTCGAGAGCACGCGTATATGCCAAGAAGTACTCCATTTTGTTCTTGGCAAATAATCAACTTTTCTTTTAAAAATTAATAAGCGACTAAATTAAATTAATTTTTACCTACTTTATTTATATTTTAGGAAATAAAATTTTATTAACTAAAAACTATCTTAATAATACTATGAATTACAATTTTCATAACTTTGTAAAAATCACTATATTAATGTTAATTATTGGTCAAACTTTAACTAAATTGACAAAAAATGTCAAAAGTGGACTCTTTGTCTGAACGGAGGAAGTATTAATTAGGATAATTAGTAGTGAAATTTTGTAAAAGTAGCGTAGTTGGTACCGAAAATTGGTGAAAGGAATGGTTAATGTGAAAGTAAGCACTAATTACCCTAATTTAACATATGCCCTTAAAGTATAAGTTAACAAGACCCTTTAAGAATTTAGACTAGTAAGATTTACCTCGGTGATCACATGTTCACAAGTTCCAATGTCACAAAATTAGTTCACAAAACAAAACATGCTATAGATGGGTGTGATGGGACACTAAGGAATTTTTCAATTCATTTGAGACCCACTTGATGTCCGACAACTTATTGCAAACCAACTTGAAGAATACTTGCTGGTGGTCGACCTCCAAGAGGTTGACTTGTATGATGAGACTTAGATAAGACATCACACAGAGCTAGCAAGGTCGCTCTACGCCACCAAGCGGAACTAGCCAACGGGAGCATATTTTGAATATGAAAAGACAAAGTCACCATGTGGACCCAACTCATTTATTGATGAGATGTGACAGCGCAATATCCCACGTATGTGTCAAGTCAACTCTCTGGCTCAAGATATAGGGCGCCTTCACCAACTTTCGGCTTTGCCCAAAAACCACTCATGACTAACTCTGTGATTGGTTAACAGTCAATCTGACACAAGGAAAGTTCCCACTTGTGCACTAGTAAGTCCAAAGGCTACTCTCACCTCCCTCTTTCTCCAGGTCATCTGGGTATAAATACCAAACTAGTAAGTCATTTAACTCTTGACTCTCATTTACTCACTAAATTTAATGCTCTATAGCTTTCAAGCCTTCTTCACCCCTCTGTTTAGTACAAAACTGATCACCCTCAAGGCCCATGGGTTAATCTCTCCGGTTCTTACCCGTTTGAGAACACTTGTTGGTGATTAATCTTTCTATCACATCGGAGGGTTTGAGTCGGGAGAATCCTAGTCTCCACTCAGGGTGTTCTTTCTTATTTTCAGGTTAGGATTCAAACCAGATATTCAACTTGCCACCATAGTCCACCACACACTTGTGGAACTCCGGCAAGATCACAATTTTTGGCGTGATCATGGTGCTTAATAAAATACCCTAAGGGTGCCTAGTACGGAAAATGTGACGCACCGACCCGGATTTCCATACAAAATCCTAAGGCCAGGTTGCCAAACAATACAATAAGACTAACATAACACATAAATACCTGATTTAATATTAATAAACAAGTCTTTGGCGATATTACTGTCGGAACCCAACTAACAACAACCACGAGTCTATAACTCGAGAAAAGAAATAACAACAACATTAACATCACCGGCCACAACATGCCAGAACAACAACTGAAAAATAGCCAATTGTACACAAGCGCGACATACATGTCGGCTACCAAAAGAATAATACAAATAACCAAGTATAATTTTACCCCAAAGTAAAGTCTATATAATTTTACAAACCAATTGTCCTCACCAAAAATAAAATACTACAATAATTGTACAAAACCCAAAAGTACAACCACGAGGACAACTAACTAGTCACGTCCTCATCGACCTCACCGAGTTGGTTCGGATCTAAGGAAAAACAATAAAACAACAAACGGGGTGAGTCGAAACTCAATAAGTTACTAAATGCAACTACATGACAGGGCATAATGCTTAAACTATAATCGTAACAAGGTGATAGCATTTCTATACATCACAACTGAACATGTAATATCACCTTTGATATACAACTCATATTAAACACATAGCACTTTGATGGTCACATAAGTGTTTGTAAATAAATCACATAATAAGGATATCATCTCTCTTTATCCATATTTGCGTTGCTTCTGCAATACACAAAATAACCAACGTGTATTGATACTCGTGTGTGATGTATCGCATCCCCGAACTTGCTAGGTCTTCCCGAAAACCTATCAGGTCTTAGCAACCAAAGTTATGCGTATTGCAACAACAGTGGGGCTACCTCTCACCTGCGGCCATAGGTGAGGTATGTGTGGATTCTGATATGGCGACTTATAGCGATTCCAAACATTGATTTGTCAAAGCTATATGTCGTCCAATCTTAACTCATTAACAAATGCTAGCTGGACTCAATGTGATGCATAAAATGGTATCTAACTCATCTTATGCAAATTAACCCCAAGTTCAGAAGTAGTGAACTTGGTAAATGTCAAGTAATTCATATTACTCAATAACATGTTAACAACAAGCACATATTTGCCAAAGTTTATACATCCACATATAGCTAATTTATAAGTCTCTAATCCACAAATATCAATCATTCACTTAGCCAACTTGTTTGAGAGTTCATAATCCTACTCAAACGAACTAAAATTCTCGTAAAAACTTAACGTAATATTCGGTGTATATTGTTCTTCCCAAATTCTTCTTCAAGAGTTCATTAATACAATTATTCACTTTGGGTATAGTTGCTACATGCAACTTTCTTCCAACTGTAGTCTTTGTTCTCCTCTTAGTTCAATTCTAAGTTCAACAATGAAGCAATGATTTTAATCAAACCATCTCATACCAAGCAATTAACACAATTAGGATTCTCACACATCCATGTAGCATTTAGACATATAAATAACATCTTTATCAAGGCTAGCAAGTCTATTATGTAACTTGCATGATTTGAAGCTTTATATACAAAAAGGGGTTAGTAACTTACCTCAAATTGGAAAATCAAACCACTAAAAATACAATTAAAGCCTTGCAAATGAGTCTCGCTTAAGCAACTCAAATCTGGTCTTGGATCAAAGTTTAGATGGTTGGATCTTGTGGAGATGTAAAACACACAACAATCTCACCTTGACAGCACGCAAACTTCTCTCTATAAGGTTCAATGGAGTTCTTGGATGAAATGAGAGTTATAGGGGTTACTCTCTATAGTTAAAGGGTGGAAGAGGTAGTGAGAGAGCTGGCTTACCTCCTAGGGACGTGTCTTCTCCTAAGCCAAAAAGTCTTGCATGTAAATTTTTAATATTAAAACACATACAGCAAATCTGTTAACAGGGCGATCGCTCTGGTATCCGTATCAGGCCATTAACATTCTGCCTATAAGGCGTTCGCTCTGGGGTAAACCAAGGCGATCGCTTTAACCTCAGATCCCAGGTTCCAACTATCTGTCTACACGGCAATCGCTCTGGCGCTTGCCTAAGCGATCGCTTTGTATCCAGATTGATAATTGATAAGTACAAAGCTCTAAAATGTATCCAAAGTCATCTTAAATGATTCTTAAGTAATTTTAACAAGTTTACAAGGCTAAAACACTCAACAAGGACTCCCAAAAAGTCTAAGAACCTTGCTAGAAATATAACACAAAGATTACATAATTTGTAACACCATCAATACATGTCAACCTAACAATGTACATAACCATAATTCATATCACCACCATGGCATTCTATTTTTACCATGATATTCAAGTAATCCTATCATGTATATCTAACATGATAATAAGACACACAATTATGCAAATAACACATAGGAGAGCTAGGGTATTACAGAAAACCCTATAATAGGCCTTACCGTGAATTCGCTAGTTATTCGTTGTTTGATGGATTCTCTGAAATTAACCGTAGTTCAGTTGTTGGTACTTGATTGATTGTTCGTGTTCACTAATATTGGATCATTGTCAAAGATTTTGAGCCAGTTGATTGATTGGTTGGATTTTATTAGCATTTGATCGAATGTGTAATAGTCTAAGCTCATGCTAGTATTTGATTGATTAATTGTGCGACAGAAGATGGTCTAAGGCATCATCTTGGCCGCCACCTAAACATAATCTTTTAGGAGGTATCTTCATATTTGGCCTTCTCAGACCCCCAACATACTTATATGACCTCACTTACTAAAAAATAACTTATATGACCTCTTTTCTTTGAAATGTCCATAATGCCCTTTTCTTTCTCTTCAACCCCTTACAAGGCCTCAATAGTAAATGCCTAAACTGACCCTTCCACAAACTTCACCGTCTCTCTCTCTCTCTCTCTCTAAAATTTAGTATCTCTTTCTCTAAAATTCCAATCCCTAAAATTCCATTCATCGTTCGTTCACAACTCATTGTTCTTCTGTGCATAGTAATTTCTTCTTTGGATTCAGGTTTGTCTTTCGCCTCGCCCTGCATTATGTAAGTTCATTTCAATGCACTCATTCTACTGTAAAAATTCAATCTGGGTCACGTATTTGAAACTAGGGCAGAAGTCTCGTTTAAACTACAAATAAACGTTCGTTAAACGTCCTTTATATAAGTGGTTAAACGAAGCTTATCTCCATGTTTAAATGACCATTAGTTGGCAAAAACATTTATCGTTTAAAACACCTTAATTGATCTTTACTGGTCGTTTAATCGACATCATTTCCATTAACAAACTCAACGAAAATCCAAGACGTCCCCTTCGGTCACCGTTTAAACCATCTTAATTGACCATAAGTGGTTGTTTGAACGACATTAATTACTGTAACTAACTCAACGACCATTCAAAATTCTCATTGTTTAAATGACAAAGTCAGGGTGAATCAATGTCGTTTAATGACAAATGCATTGTGAATCCGTGTCTTTTTTTTTCTTTTTTTTTAATATACCCCATTCGCTCCTAAATTATTTTCTTGATTTCTGTTAAAATATGTCTCAAATTCAAATGAATTTTGGAATCCTATAGAAACTAGGAAATGTGTTAATTAATCCTAGTGTTAATTGGATAAGGTTAAACAAGTTGGTACTAGTTGTAAAAGGATTCTTTTATTTATATGGATTAAAAATCTTAATCCCAATTTAGGTTTTTCTTAGGGCCTATATAAGGAGGTGATGCGATGCCAATTAGTGGCAAGACCAAAAGTGAGAGACACAAATTGTGGAGAGACGGATAACGAACACAGTTGGTGGTCGAGGGTCTCGAGGTCTTGACGTTGTTAGACAAAATAGTGTGTGGCTATTTTGGATTGTGTGGGTGTATATGGTACTCTGTGGGATCGTGTCCATCCTTATAACCCTTGTCCTAGGTAGGGTGAGTACATTGAAAACTCTTTATTGTAATTCTTCATCGTTTATAGTGGATTTGTTGCTTGCCTTGGAGTGGATTAAACCACGTAAATCCTCTGTTCCCTTTTTGTTTGATTCCGTTATATTTTTTACTTTTTGCCATTATTTCTCCAAATACTTGGAAATATTATTTTTGACCGATTCGCTTCCACATAGAAGATAGATACTTGAAATTCTTAATCCAAGAATATCCTCATTTTTATAACAAACTGGTATCTGAGCTTTGGGTTAGTCAAAATTATGAATCAAGAGATCGGAGTTTTTGTCACACCCCGACCCGAAATCCTATACGGACTCACGAGTCGGTGCGTGGTATGGATCATGCAACAATAATCAGCAGTGAAGTTCTCTAAAAATTGGAGCTACTTTAAATAATCAAGGTGACAACTCGTCTTATACTATCATGAGTCATTGATCTCGAAAACATCTTATAACAACTTGATCAGAGTTACACAACTTGGTGTACATGTATGACAGCTTGTGCCTGCTGCTAATCTTATAACAACACATATGTAGTTGTGTTATGTAGTTCTAACAATCGTGGTTGTACAGTCAAAATCGCTACATAGCTCGTTAGGTCCGAGGGTTGCTCGGTGTATAGGCTAGAGGGGGGTGAATAGCCTATACCGTATGTAATAAAAATTTCATCCAACTTTTAACATTTAAAAATTGAGGAGAAGATGAAATGATTAATACAAGTTTATCATCTTCCTTATTGTAATGTAGCCGAAGTTAGAAACATAGGACATTCTAGATCGGCAGATGCGCATCATGGACATTCGAATCGCCAGATATGAGACATGCGGTTGGAAGATATATGTTGAACTTAGGCGGTGGAAATGAGTTTGAGCAGCGGAAGAATAAACAAGATAAGTTTAACAATTTAGATTAAAGTAACTCAAAGACTTGATATGAAAGAGAACTTGACATTTGACTATAATGTATTAGATGCATCATTTACTTTCCTTAAACAGTTGCACATGATAAAGCAAATTATACAAGAAAGAGAAATCAAGGCTGAATGTAACAAATATATATATTATATTAAAATTCAGAGAGGTTTGCTCAAAGTCAAACATGCTTAATACATCAACCTAGACTCTCTATTCTAGCAATCTCTCCGGGAAGAAGGAAAGTGAAATGGAATACCCCGAAGACTCAAATAAGAACTCTAATCCTAGCAGTTCTAACAACCTTGGAGGTCGTGAAGGAAAGTGCTAGTGTTAGAGTGATGTGAGAAGAGAATATTAGGAGTTGTTCAAATAGCAAGTATTTGAACAACCGAGTGCTAAGCACTCGACCAAATATGATGACACCTTATTGCACACCCAGCACAGCTTATAATGTAGTATAAGTCCGCCGATATGAATGCAATCTGGACATGTAAGTTCGGCTCTTCATCGGACATCTTCAAGCTTGATCCGGCTTCAACGATCCGTAAGATACTTGGTCTCTTTGCCGGATGATGAAGTTGAGGCCGAAGAGACCGAGTTCTTCGAAGGAAGAAGAACTCAAATCAACAACAAGGTTGTTGATCAAGCGAGCTTCAGCCTTTTGGATTTTCTTTGCTCTCTCACAAAGTGTTTGTTCTTACACTTGTGATTTCTCACTGAAGGAGTGGTTCTGGATTGAGAAAATGAAGATCAATACCACATCCTTTCTCAAGCATAAGCATACACGTTTGTGTGTTCGAGTGCTTGTGCTCTCTCTCTTGTGCTCCTTTTGAAATGAGGATGAGAGTCTTCTTATATAGCCGGAGAAGAAGAGGTGACCGTTGGTGTATTGAATAGGTTTATGCCCGTTGGTGATCGAATCTCATAATGCGCAGAGTACATTTTTGGATTTGTTGGGCAAAGACCTTTCGTTAGGTTTGAGTCTTGAAGATGATGCGTGACACAGCCGGACATAGTTGGACGTGTCGAGCTTAGCCTGGATGCGCTTGATTGATGTGGACGTATCATTGCTTTGACCGGAGCGGTGTCCCGTGCTTGGCCTTTTTCGAAAATGAAGCTTTAAGACCGCGAACACCGTTCGTAAGAGGAAATGTCTATTGGATAAACGTGAAGGTGCGACATCGATGCGTATCTTGGATTTGTCGAGATCTTGTAACGGATCTATTTTGGCTTGAAGTGCGTTGAGTAACGATCGATGTATCTAGTGATCGTACAGTTTCTCAGCTTGTTCGATGAGGGATTTGGCCGATTTCGAGATCCGCCATTATAGAACTGCCGATGTAGAAACCGCCGATGGTCACGATGTTCCTCTTGAATAAATAGCTTTCTGCGCTTGCTCGATGAAGTGCTTTGGCGGATACGAAAATCTGCCAATATAGAACCGCTGTAGAGATGGCTATTTAGGCACATAGCGAAGGAAATGTCGCTAGTGAGACATCGCCGATAGTCACGTCACCGGCAATTTGAAGAGCTTGATTCATATGAAGGTTTGTCATCATTCGGTAGGACAAAGACTCTGATATGTACAAAGACTTCCTAGTCTAATGACCTATGCATTGTTTCAACAAGCCGCCACACTAACGGATGCACCCTTTTAGCCACTTGTGAAACATGCGTTGTAATGGGAATAAGCAAATCACCGTGTTGGAATATGCATACATATATATCGGTGATTTACAGCATATTCCTAACGCTACATAGCTCTGTAAGGCTATCACCCTGGACACCATCTCTACCTATTCCTGCTAGCCAATCTCACGGTGCCCAATTTATCTACTTATCAAAACCTTAGGAAAACAAACAAACACAAAGTGAGTTGAAGACTTAGCAATTTACTAAATTCAACTATATGGGGTGTGATCATTCAACATGTCAAGACAAGATATAACAATGATCCAAGTTTAACTCAGCCAATTCCATATTTACGAGAGGCTCAGCTGTCGCCAACCATCCCACACCAGTTGGAAATCGCAACCAACTCGAGAAACATAGAAGACCTACCATGCCATACCAGAGGCTCGGCAGCCGCCAACCGTCCCATACCAGTTGTAGACCACGACCAACCGTCATGCATAACTGACATATAACAAGTAACTTACAGTACATATAACAGTGTTAAGATATGCCCTCAACATCCCTTTTACTTTTTATCTTACTTTTCTTTGTCCACACATGTGTTGCTACTGCAGTGCAAGTTCTCAATTAATACCTTTATTTATTCCATAGGCGGCTCCACCTCTATGGGCAGCCTTTTTCTCATGACTGGTTCCATGGGTGGTTCTACCTTTACCGGTACCCCTTTTCGCACGACTGGTTCCATGCATGGCTCCACCTCAATGGGCAGCCCTTTCCACATGATCGGTTCCACCTCAACGGAAGCCCTTTCCGCATGATCGGTTCCATGGGTAGCTCTACCTCTACGGGCAGCCCTTTCTGCATGACACCCAATTACCTTTAGTCATTGATCTGATGACAATGAGGCTTGTAACATGCTAGTATCGCTCTATTGGTTACGACAGTGGGGACTACCTCTTACCATGGCCGTGAAGTTTATAATTGAGTCCACGGTTGTCACCGTGCATTACATGATCATTATCATGTATTCCATGTTAGCTCACGGTTATTACCGTGCACTACATGATTATCATCATATATTTCATGTATCAACACATTCTCGAGTAATTACTGGCTGATTCTTTTTATCACGAACAAGTAGATGTTTACTTGTTATCTCATATCTTGCTTTAATTTCATGAACACGTAAATATTTACTTGTATTAATCTCATGCAACATATAACAATCACATATATAGAATATTTACTTTTAGTGCATGTTACACATACTTATTTATCACATATCTTATACCTTTGATTCATGCTGTACGGACCTGCTATAGCTTTATTAAGCTAGTTGCTCAATTCCCAGTCGTCAAAGTGGATCCCGTCAATTCAATGACTATGTCATATATTTATGACATCAAATTCGTCTTTATTTGTCACGTGTTGTCTTGTATCCCGTATTGATTCTCATCATTATTACTATATAAGTCATTACTAAATCTACGTATTTACAATAAATACAAACATTTGCAAGCATCCTTTATAACTCTATTGAGTTATCTGTCCAGTATAATGGATCCCGTTAATTATCTACCATGTCAACTCTTTTATACATGTCATATTGTTTATGACATTGTAACTTTACTTATACGGTTCCCTAATATTTTAGGGACTCTCAGTATAGCTCATAATAACTTTTATTTCATTTCATTTGACTCAATTTGAGTCATTAACAAATACTACTAAACTATCTTGATGTAATTTTATTACATCTTGCTGGACTCCGTTTGAGTCAATACTTGTAATACCCTAGACTCTCTATGTGTTATCTGTTTACTTTGTTGCATGTTAATTATAAGTGTTTAGATCGCTTGAGTAACATGTTAGATTAAGTCATACTTTGATTCTTGATACATTTTCTGAGTTTATATAACATTTACTTTGCAATACATTAATTGGTATATTTCGTGTAATCGTTTACGTTAATTATATGTTGCATTTCTAACATGGTTTTAGGACCTTCCGGAGGCCTTTATCTAATGTAATGACTTCACCTAAGTGTCAGAACCAGTTTGGAACTATTTGGTATCATTTTGGAGTCAATTCTTGGCGATTGTCAAAAAATGAAACAAACTGGGGACAGGGCGTTGCCCTGGATCGCGCGCCCCAGAGCGATCGGTCTGTGGGCAGATTGTGGGCTCTGTTTTTCAAAAATTCTTTTGTTCAGTCTTTCCACTTAAAATCCATTGACTGAAGGTGGACCACGCCTTTGACCAAGGTTAGCTACTCTTCCCACCTCCTTAACATGCTAGGGAGTAAACTAAAGTCTCCCATTACCTCCTAAATCAACCAAGAATGCTAAAGTGAGTCTGTGTGTGCTGGAAGGTGAGATTAGTGTGTGTTCTTCAGTAAAACCAAGTTTCAACCATTTGATTTGTCATCTAAGGCCTTGCATGTGTTGGGGCTGACTAGGGGAGCAACTTAGAAGGCTTTGATTGTGATTTTTATGGTTTGATTTCCTATTTCAAGTAAGTTACTAACCCCCTTTGTTGTATGCTTTAGGAATTGTTACATGTTAGTTCATAAATACACATGTTAGACTTATTAAAAATGATATTTTCATGTCTAATTGCTATGTTGGTATGTGAAAACTATAAATGTGATATTTGCTTGGTATGAAATGGGTTGCATGTATGTTTGTTGGAGTATCAACTTTGCAACTGAATTAAGAAGACAAGATGAGACTAAAATTGGGAAATTTCACCTAAAGCAATTATACCCAAATTTTAAGAAGTATGTTTACGACTCTAGAAATTTGATATTTGATGAGAATAATATCTACCGAATAACATGTTAAATTCCTACGCGGATTAGAGTTCGGTTTTTATACATTTTAGCCCTCCGATTATTTAGTATTGGTAAAATAAAGACTCCGATTATAATCGTAAGATGGCGTCTAATTAATTTAGCAAGCCGTATATCCGAACTTGTGTAGTTTGGGATGTTCTTTTAATAGAATTAGCAACTCCCGAGAGTTGTTTACACGTATGTATATTAAGATACATAATTTTAGAGACTAGTACGACAGCCTTGATGTAATAAGTGATTATTCGTGAATCTTGGCTTGAACTACAAAACCATATGATTTAAAATAAGTGTACTTGAGGGCACTTGCATTTATAAGAATGGGGCCGGGGTTGTTATGATTTAGTCGTCATTATGAGTATAGTACTTCGCACTCGATGTTCATAAACTAAATAAGTACTTTTGATGTGGTCGTGTTTGAGAATTAAGTGAGTTGTCTCAACATGGAACTATGAATAGACTAAATTAGTAGTCTTAAAGTGTGTTTGTTTGGGAATCAAATGTGTACCTCAATGTGTAGTTGTTATAGACTAAATATGTGGTCTAGTTGTTATTGAGAAGTACTTACAAACTTGTACTTATATGACTGTGATTCAAGACTAAATATGTGGTTTTGAGATGTTGAGTAGTTTACTTCACAAAATAGGTTAGTAATGTGTTAAGGTAGGATCATTGACTTCATTGGTTAGGATAAGGTTCACTACTTTTGAACCTTGTTGTTGTTGATATGTTACCAGTAAATATCTATTTGTGTATCGTTGGAAGTCCAGATGGCATACTTGATTTGAGTCGGCAATGTGACGACACATAGCCTTCGTGGTAAGCGATTGCTCTGGGTCGCCTCATTGGTTCCCTTTCTCCTCACTACTAGCCCTAGTGGGATGTGGTCTCATTGTTATGAGCAATACGCGTAACTATGGCAACCAATAGTTCTTTCCTCACTAAGTAGACCGGTGAGATGTAACAACAGTATTTTCTTCACTATATAATCAAGTGAAAAGTAATGATGGTATTTTTTCTCGCTAAGTAGAATAGCGAGATGTAACGACAGTATGTACAGTGGGTTTAGTATGTTCCAAGCACGAGATCTAGTTCGGCGACAACTTGAGATGTGTAAAGCGACAACAACACAGTCAGACTGACCACAACTATATCCTTTTTAAATGTGGTTATTTACGTGCATTTATGTGATCATCACCGTGCTACGTGGTATATGTGTTTATGTGCCTATGATTATGTGGTACATGTTTACAGTTTGGTATACTTATAAATGATGCCATGTTACAGTTTATGATTGAGCATTATGCCATGTCATGTAGTTGCATTTAGTAACTTACTGTGTCATTATGACTCACCCCGTTTGTTGTTCATATATTTTTCCTTAGATCCGGGCCAGCCAGGAAGTCACCGGTGAGGTCGGCGAGATCACAGTTAGTTAGCAGGTTATCTTGTTGGTTTTGTAGCTTGTGGAGCTTGTTTATGGTTAGTTGTTTTATTTGGTAAGGACGATTGGTATGTAAAGTTATTTAAACTTTACTTTGGGTAGTGCTCCTGCGTTGTAACTCTTTATTCTTTTGGATGCTGACATGTATATGTTGTGCTTGTGTGTATAGTTCCGCTTGTAGTTTAGCTTCTTTCGAGCATGTTTTAGCTCGTGGTTTATATTTATTCTTCGGCATGTTGTGGTCATGGAGGTTGTTGTTGTTTATTTTCTCGAGTTTTAGACTTGTGGTTGTGTTTGTTGGGTTTCGGCCATAGTATCGCCGAAGAATTGTTTTATTTTATCAGGTTTAGCCATTTTGTTTTCTAATAAGTACGAGTAGTTACGCCATGTGCTTTTTATTTTTGGGTTTGTATTCGTCCGTTTGGCCCACTGACCTTGGGGTTTCGTGTTGGAATCTGGGTCGGGGCATCACAGTATCGAGCAATAGTTTGCTATTGCCGGGATAGGTTCCATAACCTAGGTGGGTATGGTGTTATTGTTGAGATCTTAACATCGAGTGTTGTGTGTAGGTTTAAGATGGTGGAGACTAGGCTCGGAGCGAGTACTAGTAGGACTGGTATGAGTGCTGGAGAAGGTGACGAGAGAGAAGAAAATGTTAACCGTCAGCCTAATGCCCCTCCTGAACCGAATCTGAATGATCAGAATAAAGATCTTTATAATATGTATCAAAGACTATTATAGGTGGTAACCGAGATGGCACAGCAAGGTAATGTAAGGATAAGACCTCAGCCGGAGGGTAGAGGAACGCAATTAGAGGCTAAAGTTCCATAGCCAGATATTATAGCACCACAGCATAATGTTGAAGTACCATAGCAGGGAATAAGACAGGTAAACAATACAACTATTCTTGAGAATTTCTTGAAAATGAAACCCCGAAGTTTCGATGGAGAACCTGACGCTACTAAAGCAGAGTTATGGATAGAGAACATTGAGAAGATATTTACAGCTCTAGGTTGTACTGTAGAAGAAAAAGTTACCTTGGCAGTGTTTAAACTTGAAGGTGTAGCTGAACATTGGTGGCAGATATTGCGGGATAGCTGGGAACAGCAGAGGATACCTCGAGTGTGGGTGAATTTCTTAAGGGAATTCAGGGCACAGTTTATTCCAACATTGGTTCAGGAAAAAAGATAAATGAAATTCATTGCTTTAGAACAAGGTAGTATAACCGTGGCACATTATTCAACAAAGTTCACGGAACTGGCTCACTATTGTACTTACTTAGTCCCTGATGAGGCTAGAAAGACTCAGAAGTTTGTAAAAGGATTGAAGACTGAGTATCGAAAACGGTTACTCTCATTGCAGCTTATAGATTATCAAGGAGCTGTAGATCGTGCCTATGCAATAGAGGGAGTATAGAGGAACACCGATGTAAAAAAACCACGGGAACTAAAGGTATAATCGTAAAGAGAGACAGGTAAAACCCCAGACAGATGGACAAGTAAAACAACAGTCTAGCGTGCGGAGTAATACAACTACTTCTAGTCAGAGGCGATGATGTGATACGATGACGTGTAACTTTTGTTTGAGGATCGGTCACACTGAAAAAGGGTGCTGGAGTAAGGCAGGGAAGTGCTTTGCTTGCGAATGAGATCACCTTAGGAAGGATTGTCCTTGGATGAGGTGTAACCAGTCTATAATTGCTAGTCAGAGGTCTAGTGGCTCTAAGAGAGATAGTGATGGTAATCCTAGATCTGAGAGCCGTGTGTCTATGCTTAACCAGCGCGGAGTTCCTGAGTCTACACCCGTGATAGGAGGTATTCTTTTTGTATTATTATGAGTACGCATATTAAGGTAGCTCATGTTCCTGCATTCATATGTTGCATTATATGGTTGGGAACTATTGTATTATGTTTCTAAGATTTATCTTGTGATTGAGGGAGATACCCCGATAAGGGATTGGATTGTTGTTATTGGTATGATAGGCTTGTGATAGGCCAATAGGTAATCACATACTGCGTGGTGGTCGTGTTGTTTTGCTTATACATGGTTTTCATGTGTAAGAAGTTGCAATATACTAGTCGGTAATTATATGTTGTATGTTAACTTCATGGTTTTGTTTATACATGATGTTTATAAGATACATGATATAGATTGTTGATGTGTATTTGCTATGCGTTAGTTGTGTACCATCAGTAGGTGGCAACTTTTCTCATGTAGAGTATAACTAGGTTATGTTGATATAACTGTTATTTGCATGCCTATCTTTTTTGTTCAGAAAACTAGCATACTATTATCACATGATCGTGTTGAGTATTTGGGTTCATGTTATGAGTATGAATGAAACTACACCAGAGTTAGGGGATTCCTCTACTTTATATGAATGTTCAAAGATGTTGGTTACTGATTGCTCTATGTCACCTGAACGAGGACTTGAGTGTGTAATAAGTTGACACCAGGGAATCAAAGAACCTAAGAGATTACCATGAATGGAATTAGCAATTGATGGATTTCTTAAACCATGTGTGTAAATCATACTTGGAGTGTTTTGTAATGGAGTCATTAATAAATCTCCATATTCACTTTCAATCTAAATACGAACGTGAACCATAAAAGAAGAATTGGGTGGTGACCTTTATCAAAATAGAGAGCAATAGCTTCCGCATCGAAGGAATTGATATAGTATAAGTGGAATTAACCTATTCACTGACTTAGAGTTTATTGCGTTAGTGTTAACGTACTTGAGTCGGAATACTTCTATTATGAAGTTAAGTTCAAGTTTTGTACGGATTCAAATATTTGAAGTTTCTATTCTCACAATATGAATAGAATATAAGACATTGTCGATAAGCGGTTAGGTTTAAAGATCTTAACTATGTACCTTTTATTAATAAATGGAGTTTAACATGGTAACTAGTGTATTGAAGATTGAATATTTACCTATTATAGCGGGGCTATCTTGTGTATGTAAGATTGTTATACATTATAGATTGATTAACCAAGTGTTTATGTACTACTAATGACGAGGATATGCATATCAAATGAATTAACATCCTTGCAAGAAATGAGATATCAGGGAACTACATTGAACACAGTTAGTGGTATGATCGGTAAAGAATCCAATAATTATCTTGAGTATACATCTTATCCTTAGATCTTCTTTCGGTTTGAGAGAGTGATTATGACATTTGGAGGATACTTAAACATGTGTGATGGATTTCAAAGAAATGTTACTTGCCACAACGATTGTTATCGGAGTGTTGAAACAATGTTGATGGAGACTGATACGGGAGGATATAATAACTTATCACTGCACAGTAGTGAAGTCGGGGAAACCAAGCTTTAAGATCTTATGATGATTCAATATCCAGTTGAACAAGTGTGAAGTCTAATTGGGAATGATTACTAAACAACTCTAAATCAGTAAAAAACATTTACATTATTGCGATGGATATTCTTGAGAAATTTGTCTTAGTAAGATATATCCACGAAATTGTTAGATGAGATTCTTGTAGGAGACTTCATGCAACCAAGGGTGTAATTTGGGAAACCAAGTATGATTATCAGGGCAATATCCTCGTTCATCGATGATTACGGATTGAATTTCGGGACTAAATTCTTTTAAGGGGGAGAGGATGTAATACCCTAGACTCTCTATGTGTTATTTGTTTACTTTGTTGTATGTTAATATGTTTATTATAAGTGTTTAGATTTGAGTAACATGTTAGATTAAGTCATTATGACTCATCCCGTTTGTTGTTCATATGTTTTTCCTTAGATCCGAGCCAGCCAGGAAGTCACCGTTGAGGTCAGCGAGATGGCAGTTAGTTAGTAGGTTATCTTGATGGTTTTGTAACTTGTGGAGCTTGTTTATAGTTGTAGTTATTTTATTTGGTAAAGACGATTGGTTATGTAAAGTTATGTAAACTTTACTTTGGGTAGTGCTCCTGCATTGTAACTCTTTATTATTTTGGATGCCGACATGTGTATTTCGTGTTTGTGTGTATAGTTCCAGTTGTAGTTCAGTTTCTTTCCCGAGCATGTTTTAGCTCGTGGTTTATATTTGTTCTCTGGCATGTTGTGATCGTGGAGGTTGTTGTTGTTTATTTTCTCGAGTTTTAGACTCGTGGTTGTGTTTGTTGGGTTCCGGATATAGTGTCACCGAAGAATTATTTTATTTTATCAGTTTAGCCATTTTGTTTTCTAGTACGGGTGGTTACGCCACATGCTTTTTATTTTTGGTTTGTGTTCGTCCGTTTGACGACCCGAGTCCGAGATTCGATGTTGAACCCCAACTCGAGCGCCAAACCCAAGAAGAACAAAATAAAGTGAGCCACAAAGCTCGAAACTAAACCAATGCAATGGAATACTAAAAACAAGGCAGCAGAATACTAAAAACAAGGGGAATACTAAATGAACTTGAGCCTCAAAGCTCGAATAACAAGAATCCCAACATATAATAATAACCTCCACGGCGAAACATGTGCCGGAGAAACAACAACACGGGAAACCCACGAGCTAACATGCTCGGGAAAACAACTAATAAATAGACGGCTCAAGCCTTAACATAAATAAATAAAACTATCCGATGATACAATAAGGTACAATGGGCCAACTCCATAAGTCGCCACTAAATTACAACAAAATTAAATACAACATTTCTACCCGACAAACTAAGTTTACATAACTTAGCTTAAATCCACGATCTCACAGAATATGGGATAAATACAAAGTACTGACTAAGTACAACTCGAGGAACTTCTAACTAAAGCCTGACTGCGCTGGAACTCAAAACCAGCAGCTAAGGAAAACAAATATGGAAGGTATGAGTCGAAGACCCAGTAAGTTACTAATGAAACAATATGGCATGGCATTATGCACTTAATATAACAGATAATAAGCGGGTTGTAGCACATAAGACAACCAACCCTATATTCACGAGAGGCTCGTAGCCGCAAACCGTCATGTATTGGTTGGAGACCACGACCAACATTCGTTCATATAGGAAGCACATAAAGTGTAAATAAACACATAAAGGTGGATACAGTGGATTCGAGGTACGCCTCCGAAATCCCTTGAAATACTTCCGACCTTATAGCTCCATGAAGCCGTAGAAGACGATTACGCTGCTGCTTCACAGAACTATAAAAGATGCATTTGCTGCTATTGAACAAGATAATAATATTAATAATAGATTCCTTCGCTTCTGTTTCAGAGAACCATAATAAACAACTGTGCCGTTGATTTGGACACATTTCCCAATATCGATCAACGAACAAATAGATGATTGTGCCGCCGCTGTACACAAATTAGAAAGGGACCGATGCTCGTATCCCAAAACAAATAAATGTACTCGACCGCAACACGCACGATCTACAAGTACCCGTGGTGGACCATTTTCAGTATCCATGTTGACGTATCGCTCGATCCTCTACGACCCGAGACAATACGACTCTAGCCACTTATAAGTATCACAAGGGACCGGTGACCGTTATCCCAATGCATACAAAACAATGTCAACAATGCACGGTCGCCGTTTATTCCGTTCAACTGTGGGGCTAGAGAAACCCCTACCATGGCCAACGGTAGGGCGAGGCCTAGTGTATTGGCCTTCGGCTATTACGAAGCCCCGCTCCCGCAATAACCGAGTGTCAATACACCTCCAATGCGCATATGCCAGCTGGACTCGATGCAATGCACAAGTAGATGTTTACTCATGCTAAACTAATCAAGCGTGTTCTATTGAATCACAACTTATCAAATCAAATCATGATGTGTTCTATTGAATCACATACCAAATCAACATGATGTGCTTGTAAATACTAAACACACAATCAATCATCAAAGTAGGATGATTATCCTATTGCTTACTAGAACAATCACAAATACCACACATCATCCAAGTCCGCAATCGCTAGACTTTATAATCGCAACATACGTAAGTCTACTCATACTTACAATCACAAATCAACGCGTCACCAACACGCTCAACTTAGGATCTCTACGATATCCTATGATCACAATACACTCCATCTCATGTGTATTTATTCCATCTCATTTCCGTCCTGTATTATACATATCACGACTCCCAAAAAGTCACATAGCCCGTAAAGGACCGATAATCAAGGTGTATCATTAATTACCTAGGATATAACCAACCCATCATAAACACGTCGCTCAATGCGTAGCGACTAAGTCATTTCCAACGTACGTCGCACATGATCGTACATAGCTCATTAGTAACATATATGAAGTACAAGTACCTTTAATAACTAATCAAAGCTTGGACGTAGGGTGTATATGTAATCATCCAACCCAATTCAAGTAGTCACGTGTTCAACAACGTTGACTAAGTCAACCTAACTCAAGTTATTCAATCAAAGTCTCATCAATGCGTCATCCCACCTCGTAGGAGACTAAAATACTACTCGTCAACTCATTACACGACGTATATTCTTAACGTCCTATTCGACTCCGCTAAAGTTAGTCACGACTAGAGTCTAGCCCATTCAGGGTAATATTCGATTCACAATATCCCAACGACCACACTCGGGTCTTATAAATATTCAAAACATCGGGACAAGCCGTAGCATCATCCCTACATACCCATCTCAATCACGAGACTCAATATACCGAAAGTCTATTACTCATAAAAATCTCACGAGTGTACTAATGATTAAAATCTCAACAAGTTATAAATACTTGATATAACTAAAACAAGTCATTTGCGACTTTACTACCAGAACCCAACTATAAAACAAACCCACGAGTCTATAACTCGGGAAACAACAACAACAACAATAATTATGACACGATTTCGAGGAGTCTCTAATACTCGGAGACCACAAAATTAACAACAATTCATCAATACGCATCATTTAACATGTTAGAGTATCACATTGAACAAGTATAGTATGTAGGGAGTTCATATGCACATAAATAACACGTAAACATCGCGAAACTACTCTACGATGCTCAAAATCTAAGAAAGAGATTAGTAACTTACCATACAATGCAAATCCTCCATGAAATCCAAGGGGATTTGGGTGGAAACATACTCCTCTGTAACCTCTACATCACTACGGAGTCCAAACATTGACCCAAGCTCGATCTAACTCTGAATCAAGCTTCCTCTCTCTCAAAACACCACTTTCTCTTTCTAAAACGTGGGAGAAGAGATGGGTTGGTGATTCATCAACAAATCGGACAATCCATTTGGTTAGAATCATTCCCCTCATCACTAGCTACGCTCTGGCGAAGACGGCTCACAAATCTGACTCCGAACGAACAAGATATTGCGATTTCTTTCTCTACACTCTCTTTAGACACTCTCTCTTTAACTTCTGATTTTAGAACGTGAATGAGGGAGATGAGAGATGGTTTTACTCTTATTATTAGTGGGTAAGTGTTTAGGTCCAATTCTCGACTTGTTTGGGCATTTTGAATCACTTAAAAAGGTTAAAAAACGAGAGAGAACGGACCGAACGAAAACAGAGCGTCGGGACTGGGCCGCAGCCCAGGCCCCCGCCCTGCCTGAAATCCAAACATTCTGCCACTTGAGCGGCTGCCTGGGTGGCTGCCCTCTTCCCAGGTTTTCTGATTTTTCCTATTTCGCTCCCGTTTGATCCCGAAATGTCCCGGAATGATTCTAGGTTGATCCTAACGTCAAATCAAAGTCAAAACACATCTAATACACACCTGAATCATCCCGTGACGAGGCACGAATGATAACTAACACTAGTCTCAATTGCACATCGAGACATCCACACTCAAACCAACTCAACTTACGAATTAACGAATTAACGACAAAGAGAACGTGCTTGTCGTTTGCGAACAAATCTAGGCCAAGGTTAGGATAACCAACCAAAGAGAAAATGTAACATATACGAACGCTAATCGACGTCGAGGATAGTCTCGAACGGGTATAGAAACAAAGTGCAACTCACCATGAGTTAAACACGCGTCAAATATGGTTCTCGACTCAACACGTCACACTTAACAAGCATGACACCTCACTCTTCGAGGGTTTCAAGGTCAACAACGAGGGACTATAATCGAATCAAGAAAGAGGTTGGGTCGGGGTGTTACATCCTCTCCCCCTTAAAAGAATTCGGCCGCGAATTCAAGGATCAAACGTCCACGGGGAAAAACATACATCACAACAAGGTTGTACCATAGCCTACTCAATCAAACCACTACCGATAGTGAGTGGAAGCCAAACAAATAAGGCGAGTTGGTCCAAGTTAATGCCATCGATCTCAAGTATGGCTCACGCGCAAGGTTTCTAGCGAGTAGGTGAAATTTCGAGACGTGAGAAATCTCGGAGTTTTGTTATGAGACTAACTACCGTCTCTAGTCAAGTCCAAGTTCGGAGTACGCTTTAAAGTGTCATACTAACACCTTTCGAAGGCATCCCCATGCCACGCTTCCGCGGCGCTAAACAAATCTCCACTTTCTGTGGTACAACCCTCAATCAATAAGTCATGGGAAATCCCGCAATCAGATAGTTCCGGGTTAATACAACCCTTAGGTTCACAAGGATATATGCCGTCATCCTATCATCAAGGAAATAGGCTTGAATCAAATGGTGCAACACACGTAACACCTCAAGTCACGCGAGTCATAAGACTCTATCGTGAATAACGACATTATTAGTTATAACACAAATTGACGAAATCAAACGTCAACGAGATCACGAGCTCACATGCTCGTTCCACGAATACTAATGCGATAACCACAAGGTCAACATAAATAATAATAAGAGTTTCGAACTCTAAATACATTCGACGATACGGATCGGTATCATTGAACACCAATACCACATACTATACATGCTACTCGAAACATAGAGTGTATCACACTCTCAACGATTACATTCTCAGGTCAACTACAAGATATAATATTCTAACGAATGAGTACCCAATCAGAGTACAAGAGATAGTCTAATAGCAGGAAGACAAATAAATAATAGAATAAGTCACGATGAACATGACTCTTACGGATTCAATCACTAGGTCTCACCTTTTAACCTTGACTCGCTCTATTGGAGTCTTGGGTCGGTGCGTGGGGGTGGGGTCACTTGCTCCACTCGAGGTGTCTCACCTAGGGCCACATTCAGTTGATCCTCAAATTCTTTCGCTCTGTAATGCGTGTCTCGATTGAAATACCGTTGGATGCATAACTGACATCCTTGCAGTCTTCCTATTTCGTGCCATCCTGCTATAGGCATACAATAGAGACATTAAATCTCTAGGGGGAGTGAAACACATTAAGTGATTCAACTAAAGGCATACTTATCAATATAACGTCCTCAATTCTCAACCCAACATAAATATCATGCACGTCGGGTTCTAAGGACAACCACCTCATCATGCCAAGGGGCATACACACAAGGTGACACGATCTATTCCTATCGGAAAAATCTGTAAGACAAGACTGAATTAATACAATGTATCCAGTCTATATCACATCGCATACAATTATAACAATCTCACGCTCACCACCGGGGTGGCATATTATCAATTTGATATTTCTAAGGTTAAACAAACACATAACACACGTGACAATATACAAGTCACAAATGGCAAATCGCATGCCCCAAAATACTCATGTTCAACTAAGCACAACGGCTTACACAATATCAAATCAAATCAAGCCAACACACGAGAAATGATACACAATCCACACACAAGATACACAATCTTGTTCAAGTGCAATTATTCCATTTGCTTGTCCATTCCGGTTGGTAATAGGTTTAGACAATTTCTATCTATCATGCTATCAACTTAGTCTTGAAGAATATCTCTTGACAACCAAATCAAGGGGCCTTTCTGAAGTGGCTTCAAAAGCTACCGTCACCAGGGCGTTAGGGACAAGTGATTACAAATATGCCCTTAGAGTCGGTCTCATACACATAAGTATCAAATACAAGAAAATGCGCCTGTGTGACACAATGTCTCTAGTATGCACAAGTGTCGCATTCCATGATGTGATATGAAAAAAAATTAAGCGTCTAGGTTAGTACGGACTCTTATACTCGCACTATCGTGCTCGACACTCCACGATAAACACTAGTGGACTCGTGACCCAGAATCTCGGGTCTTCCACCTCTAATACCTCAAATGATTACCAATCTCAAGCCTAAGACGTTTCTTAAAACATCTCGGCTACACTTCTCAAAAATCAATGAGACAACCTATAATGGTCGAATCTTACCACTAAACCCATCAAGCGACTCACACTTAGTCGTCAACATTCTAACGAGGACTTAAGGCGCACTCACTAATCTTTACAAGAGGAATGACGGACTACAAATCCTTAGTTCTCGCTCTCGTGAGCAAAAGAACTCAACTAATCCAGTCCTATATGGACTATCTCCACAACTTACTAATATCCAAGGTACATCTAAACACAAAAGTCGACGTTAAACGCTCAACCCAATATATAACCAAACCACCTAAGCCGAGGATCCTATCCTGGCGGACAGCTAACTTAAGCTCTGATACCAACTGTGACGACCCGAGTCTGAGATTCGATGTTGAACCCCAAACTTAAAGCGCTAAACCCAAGAAGAACAAAATAAAGTGAGCCACAAAAGCTCGAAACTAAACCAATGCAAATGAATACTAAAAACAAGGCGGGAATACTAAATGAACTTGAGCCTCAAAGCTCGAATAACAAGAATCCCAATATATAATAATAACCTCCACGGCCAAACATGTGCCGGAGAAACAACAACACGGGGAAACCCACGAGCTAACATGCTCGGGAAAATAACTAATAAATAGACGGCTCAAGCCTCAACATAAATAAATAAAACTATCCGATGATACAATAAGGTACAATGGGCCAACTCCACAAGTTGCCACTAAATTACAACAAAATAAAATACAACATTTCTACCCGACAAACTAAGTTTACATAACTTAGCTTAAATCCACGATCTCACAGAATACGGGATAAATACAAAGTACTAACTAAGTACAACTCGAGGAACTTCTAACTAAAGCCTCACTGCGCTGGACCTCAAAACCTGCAACTAAGGAAAAAAAATATGGAAGGGATGAGTCGAAGACCCAGTAAGTTACTAATGAAACAATATGGCATGGCATTATGCACATAATATAACAGGATAATAAGAAGGTTGTAGCACATAAGACAACCAACCCTATATTCACGAGAGGCTCAGTAGCCGCCAACCGTCATGCATTGGTTGGAGACCACGACCAACATTCGTTCATATAGGAAGCACATAAAGTGTAAATAAACACATAAAGGTGGATACAGTGGATTCGAGGTACACCTCCGAAATCCCTTGAAACACTTCCGACCTTATAGCTCTATGAAGCCATAGAAGACGATCACGCTGCTGCTGTACACAAATAAAAATAGATGATTGTGATGCTGCTGCTGTACACAAATCACAAAGGAACTGATACTCGTATCCCAAAACAAATAAAATGTACCCGTCCGCGACACGCACGATCTACAAGTACCCGTTGTGGACCATTTTCTGTATCCACGTCGACATATCGCTCGATCCCCTATGACCCGAGACAATACGGCTCTAGCCACTTATAGGTATCACAAGGGACCGGTGTCCGTTATCCCAATGCATATAAAACAATGTCGACAATGCATAGTCGCCATTTATTCCGTTCAACTGTGGGGCTAGAGAAACCCCTACCGTGGCCAACGGTAGGGCGAGGCCTAGTGTATTGGCCTTCGGCTATTACGAAGCCCCTGCTCCCGCAATAACCGAGCGTCAATACACCTCCAATGCACATATGCCAGCTGGACTCGATGCAATGCTGGTAGGCTTAGTCGCACGCCTACTAAATTAGACCTAAACTCAGCCACTAATAATGTAATTAGGGTAAGTCAGGGTCGATCCACGAAGAACAATGATTATTTGCGAACAGTCACTTAACCAGATTGGGGGTTTAATTGAGATTCTTAATTAATTCCTAAAACGGGAAAAATAAACGAAGTGTTTGAAATAATAATTTAAAGAAACTCCAGATTTGATACTGTCACCGGATTTTAATTCTATTATCACTGATAATTCTTTCCACCATAATTTTTATTCACTTGATTACGAGATGTATTTCAATCTCTGTCTCTTCTTTCAGTTTAGTTTATAGCAGTGGCACACTCACTATAAACCCTAATTAAAATTAAACCTAAACCGCACGTAAAAGGTCTAAAGATTAATTGATGATGTTTTAAGAGACTAAAATCAAGAACGCTTTCTAAGGTTAATTAGATAATCGTTTAATCTTGCCTACTTCGAATTGCTATGGCACATACACATTGTGAAGATGCTACAATGAAAACCCTAATTCTGGCACAGAACGAGTCATCTAGCAAAGATCAATAAAGAGGACAAGTGAATTGGCCAAATCCACAAACCCTAGAAATCAATCTAAATCAATACAAGTAAGATTATGAACAAGAATTAATTAGGAAAAAGAAATACCTCAATAGAAATAAAAATCCGGATCAAGATCTTAAATCCAAAGTAATGGAGTTTAGTTCTCCATGGAAATTCAAAACTTGAATCTTCGTTCTAGGAAAACTAAGCAAAAAAAAATGATAACCCTAAAAATAAGATAAGAGGTAGTATTTATACTTACTACCTAAAACCTAGTTGAAAAGGAAAATAAAATAAATTAAAAATATTAAAAACTGCCAAAAATCCGTCAATCTCTGATTCCAGCCTGTCTGGGCACGACTCGTCCTCCCAGGCACGAGTCGTGCCTTAGCCTTCCTTACATGGGCACAAGTCGTGACATGCTGGACGACTCGTCCCTGACTTCAGGCCCTTCTGAATCAGTCGTCCCCTTGTTGGGGAATAGTTAGGCAAAATGGGGACGACTCGTCCCCTGGAACAAAATCGCAGATTTCTTCATTTTTTTTCTCTTGACTCCTTGGCTCGCTTCCGAACTTCTTCGATTGACCTTGACTTGACTTCCACGGGTGTAGAACTTGATGAACTTGAGCTACTTTTGAGGACCAAAAACACTTACATCATAAACTCTCTAAAATTCTCTCAAATCACATAGTTTCTCTCATAATCCTCACAATACATAAAATCACTCAAAATACATCAAACCTAACTAATTACATGGAAATAACGAAATATAAGACCGGAAAACATAGGAATTACAAAGTAAAAATCCGCCCTATCAAATGCACAAGTAGATGTTTACTCATGTTAAACTAATCAAGCGTGTTCTATTGAATCACAACTTATCAAATCAAATCATGATGTGTTCTATTGAATCACATACCAAATCAACATGATGTGCTTGTAAATACTAAACACACAATCAATCATCAAAGTAGGATGATTATCCTATTGCTTACTAGAACAATCACAAGTACCACACATCATCCAAGTCCGCAATCGCTAGACTTTATAATCGCAACATACGTAAGTCTACTCGTACTTACAATCACAAATCAACGCGTCACCAACACGCTCAACTTAGGATCTCTACGATATCCTATGATCACAATACACTCCATCTCATGTGTATTTATTCCATCTCACTTCCGTCGTGTATTATACATATCACGACTCCCAACAAGTCACATAGCCCGTAAAGGACCGATAATCAAGGTGTATCATTAACTACCTAGGATATAACCAACTCATCATAAACACGTCGCTCAATGCGTAGCGACTAAGTCATTTCCAACGTACGTCGCACATGATCGTACATAGCTCGTTAGTAACTTATATGAAGTACAAGCACCTTTAATAACTAATCAAAGTTTAGACGTAGGGTGTATATGTAATCATCCAACCCAATTCAAGTAGTCACGTGTTCAACAATGTTGACTAAGTCAACCTAACTCAAGTTATTCGATCAAACTCTCATCAATGCGTCATCCCACCGCGTAGGAGACTAAAATACTACTCGTCAACTCATTACACGACGTATATTCTTAACGTCCTATTCGACTCTGCTAAAGTCAGTCACGACTAGAGTCTAACCCATTCAGGGTAATATTCAATTCATAATATCCCAACGACCACACTCGGGTCTTATAAATATTCAAAACATCGGGACAAGCTGTAGCATCATCCCTCCATACCCATCTCAATCACAAGACTTAATATATCGAAAGTCTATTACTCATAAAAATCTCACGAGTGTACTAATGATTAAAATCTCAACAAGTTATAAATACTCGATATAACTAAAACAAGTCATCGGTGACTTTACAGCCGGAACCCAACTATAAAACAAACCCACAAGTCTATAACTCGGGAAACAACAACAACAATAATAATCACGACACGATTTTGAGGAGTCTCTAATACTCGGAGACCACAAAATTAACAATAATTCATCAATACGCATCATTTAACATGCTAGAGTATCACATTGAATAAGTATAGCATGTAGGGAGTTCATGTGTACATAAATAACACGTAAACATCGCGATACTACTCTACGATGCTCAAAATCTAAGAGAGAGATTAGTAACTTACCATACAACGTAAATCCTCCACGAAATCCAAGGGGCTTCAGGTGGAAACATACTCCTCTGCAACCTCTACACCACTACGGCTTCCAAACGTCGATCCCAAGCTCGATCTAACTCCGAATCAAGCTTCCTGTCTCTCAAAACACCACTTTCTCTCTTTAAAATGTGGGAGAAGAGATGGGTTGGTGATTCATAAATAGATTGGACAATCCATTTGGTTAGAATCTTTCCCCTCGTCACTAGCTACGCTCCGGCGAAGACGGCTCGCAAATCTGACTCCCAACGAACAAGATATTGCGATTTCTTTCTCTACTCTCTCTCTAGAATCTCTCTAGACACTCTCTCTCTAACTTCTGATTTTAGAACGTGAATGAGGGAGATGAGGGATGGTTTTACTCTTATTATTAGTGGGTAAGTGTTTAGGTCCAATTCCTAGCTTGTTTGGGCATTTTGAATCACTTAAAAAGGTTAAAAAACGAGAGAGAACGGACCGAATCATCCCGTGACTAGGAACAAATGATAACAAACACTTGTCTCAATTGCATATCAAGACATCCACACTCAAACCAACTCAGCTTACGGATTAACGACAAATAAAACGTGCTTGTCGTTTACGAACAAATCTAGGCCAAGGTTAGGATAACCAACCAAAGAGAAAATGTAACGTATACGAACACTAATCGACGTCAAGGATAGTCTCGAACGGGTATAGAAACAAAGTGCAACTCACCATGAGTTAAACACGTGTCAAATATGGTTCTCGACTCAACACGTCACACTTAACAAGCATGACACCTCACTCTCCGAGGGTTTCAAGGTCAACAACGAGGGACTATAATCGAATCAGGAAAAAAGTTGGGTTGGGGTGTTACAGTCCGTTTGGTGCACCGACCTTGGGGTTTCGTGTTGGAATCTGGGTCAGTGCATCATAACACTAATCTTTGGGTTATCGTGGCAACCCATAGTATCGCTCTATACTTTTAGAACTAATTTTAGTACTACTTGTTTGAATAATTATTCATCCCCAAACAAGTATTATATCATATTATTTACAAGTAGAACACTTTCTACATGTCTTTCATGGCATGAGTACTATCTTTAGTCTATCATGCGATTTATATAAAGACAAGGGATTAGTAACTTACCTCTAACGTTTTTCTTTAATTAAACTTTGCTTGGAAATGATTTACTCGTCGAATACATCGTTTCTACGAAAATCAATTTATCCAAATTATGAGTAGTTGAGCATTAAACGATCCTCGCACCGAGAGAATCAAAATAATTGTGTTTTAGTGTGTGTGAAAGTATGTGAAAACATTAAGCTTTCACCCTTTTTATAGGCATTTATTACTTAGCCTCCAAGATACCTCCCAAGGTGAGTTAGCACTCAAAGGCTCATGTTGCGACAAGTGGCGGCGCAAGAGAAAGCCTTAAATGATGACTCATCGTTCTTGTTGATGAGTCAATACCTAAGCATGAGGTGTTATCACAAGGAAAAACTTCAAAATGTTGACTTATCTGGCCAAGCGCAAGGTGTTAACACTACTGGAAAAATGCACATTAGCGATGAAAATTTATGTCGCTAATTATATTTTCCCGTCGCTAAATCCATATTAGCAATGGAACTCCGTCGAAAAAAAAGGGTCACTGATTGAAGACGGGGGCTTTTCCGTTGAAAATTAGCCGCTAAATTAGTGACGATAATTACCAACCGTGATAAACTGTCACTAAATATTTTCCATCGCTAATTAGTGACGGAAATTAGAGATGAAATTTCCGTCGCTAATTAGTAACGAAATATTCCGTGTCTAAATTTCGTCTTTTTTGCCACTAATTAGCGACGAAAATTTCCGTCGCTAAAAATAAAAAAATAATTAATTTTTAATTTTTTTTTGTACTTGATTTCAATATGATATTAATAAAAACACTCCAAAAATTAAAACATACCACAAATCAATACAAATTAATTACAAATTTATTTACATAAATTAAAATTGTTAAAACAAGTGTCAACAAATAAATTGTTCAAACTAATCGTCATGAAATAAATTTCGGGAACGAGAATGATCGAGAGATGGGTGATCAGATGGATGGGCTTGACTCTGAAAAAATCGGTCTAGGGTGGCCTGCATCAGGGACAAGGACTGTTGGGTGTCAACCAGGTTGTTGCGGGTTTGAGTGAGATCGGTCTCCAACCTCGAAATGACACGCTGTTGGTCAATGTTCGCATGGGCCTCTGTTCGTGCTGTCGATCCAGAAGCACGCCAAGCGATGGTTGACATGTGCGAGGATCCCCTGTGCGCACCCATCCCGTAGACCCTATTTCCACTCTTCGCCTGTCCTATGGAGGTGATCTGCTTCCATAATGGTTGACTCTACTCATTCCCGTCAGGATCGGTCCTTTCCAACCGACCCTCAGCCAACTGCGCCCTGACAGTCCTCTTGTACTCAACCTGTCATAAAAAAAAAGACAAATATTAAAATACTGTCATATTAATTTAATAGTAAACAATAATTTTAATACTTATATATGCAGTCTCTGCCTGGGCATCAGCCCACTAACCGGATCCATCCTGCTTAGTATGCGTTCTCATAAACACATCAGGAAATTGCACATAAGCACCATGTGTACGCCACCTACAATAAGTACGTATTACTATTAATTTTTTATATTTCTAAGAAATAAGAAATGAAATAGATGTATATATTTTAAGTGTTTACACTTAACCCCCCTTATCTTTCTTAACCCAAATCTAATTATACTTTAAATTAAACCACTACCATGGATTTGATAGCATCAACATGACTTCCCAACTACTTTTAACAATATATAGAATAATAAATTGAATAAACATTAAAAATATACACCAACACCCCCTATAGATTCTAAGTGTTTACACTTAACCCCCCTTTATCTTTCTTAACCTAAATCTAATTAAACTTTGAATTAAAGTACTACCATGAATTTCATAGCATCAACATGACTTCCCAACTACTTTTAACATATATAGAACAATAAATTGAATAAACATTAAAAATATACACTAATACCCCCTATAGATTCTAGGTGTTTACACTTAATGTCACCCTCCAACTGGACCCACTACATGGAGCCCCGAATTGAGACATGAAACCATCATAACTCATATACAACCCTGTATAATGACGAGCTAACCAGCACATGAAAACCATAATTTCAAATATCATCAACTACAAGGACAACTATAATCCAAATCACCTCGACGGCTATAACACAAGCCAGAGGACGACAATACAACTACCATAAATACAACCACATCATTGAGATACACGGCTCGGCATCAACAAACATAACCATAATTGGCAACACGGCCACATCCACACATACATAATATACAATACCCCAAATCGTTCACAATTCTAATATACCTCGATATCACGTGTTGGAACAAAATACCACAACTAACAATACCGTAATACATTACCCAAAAGAGGAGTTACAAAATTCTAACAATTCATACCCAAATACAACTAAATACTACAAGGATCAACTAACAAACCAAAATACAAGACTACTACGTACAAACACCTCGTCATCCTCACTGACCACTTGTGAGCACCCCGATCCGCAGATCGTTCCTGGACCTTTTGCTTTAGACTCTCGAATAAAGATGTAATAAATGTGAATGACACATTTATATTAAAATACAGAGTCGTCACCCTCGTTTATATAGAAAACGAGAAAAAAATTGAGATTGTGGGTTCGGAGGCTAAGTTATGAGTTGGGAAGGTTTTACGCACCCAACTTACCCTTTCGGTCTCTTATGATTGCATGCTCGAGTGTATATGCTACGGGTTCATTATATTATGTGACTGGAGAAAATGTATTACGGAGATTTATATCTCCGTTTATGTTATAAAGTGTATACATGTTTTATTTATTACAAAATAAATAAAATAAATATAATATATACTTATATTTAATGGAAATAACTAAAATGAAATTTTAGTTTAAAGTATATATATATATATATATATATTACATATTACATATTTATATATATAGATAAACATATAATATCAACTATATAAATAAAGCGAATGCTCCGGAACTCAAATTTAATAAATATAAAACATTTATTTACTTATCAAATGTATCAAAATAACTATACACATTTACAATTTATCTAACGTATTTACATATTGAAACTGATAAATAAACTAATGATCGGAAGGGATTACCTTCTGTCATTTTACAGAATTCGGGCCAAGTTCTAGGTCGTTGTGTTATATTTGATCAAGCTAGCTCGTGGCCTGACCATTGTGCTTCCACTGCTACCGATACGAGGAAAGGAAGACTTATGGTTTGATATTGGGTGTGTTCAAAGAACACTGTGTGTTTGTGTATGTGTTTGCTGTGTATGTGTGTGTGTGTGTGTGTGAAATTTGCCCAAGGAGAGAACGGTTTATTTTCTCGGGTTGAGGGAGAGCAAGAGAGAGAGAGCATAGAGCTTTTCTTTCTTTTCTTTTTCTTTCTTTCAGTGAGTGGGAGAGAGCTGAGAGTGTGTGTTGTTGTTGTTGTTGGATTGTTCTGTTGAGTGTGTTGGTGTGTTAAGAGAAAGAACTGAGTGTCTCTATTTATAGGTGAAGGAGGGAGAGATATTTTGATGATACTCTCGGGGCCAAGCAATGCACGAAGCTTCGTTTGTGCACAAAAGTCTTCAGCAGCCGAACGGCTTGACTTGTAAGGCAATGCTGGTTCGGTGCGCGGCGCACCAAGATGGGCATCCACGCACCAAAGCGTGTTTCAGTGTATCAGCGCACCAAACATGGTTTCAGCGTACCAAAAGCCTGAATTTACACTTAGAATCTTCATCTTTCATTCTTTATGCTTCAGGTCCCCCGTTAATTTTATTTAATCTTTGCGCCTTGAAGTTGTTCCTTTTGTGCTTTGACCCTACAAGCTTTGTATCTTCAGATTTGACCCCTTGATGTTGATCTAACTGAAGTCGTTTGTATTTGTCGGACGTTGTTAGTCCTGTTTGATATTTTGTTTTCTGAAATAATCATAGAAACAAGTGTTAGTTCATTTATAAATAAACAATTATTTATAGGACAATTCGTATAATGTGGGGTACGAATTCTGGGTGTCTACAGAGCCCCTCGAGTACGTTCGTTTAGAAGTGAGCGAGCGTCGTCGAAAAAGATAGACATCCAGCTTCGTATGGAATGAAAACATTGGCTTGGCCTCCTTGGGGTTTTCCTGTGTATCCTAAATAGGAATCAAACCAAACGCAGTTCGGGTGTGATATAGTCGGATGGTCGTACCTCCTAAGAGGTTGCATACGTATCCCGTTTCGGGAATCAGACCAAAACGTAGTTCATGGATGTGGAAAAAGCATGGCAATTAGCAAACATGCTATATAAGATATGTTTGGATGGTCGTATCTCCTAAGAGGTTGCCTACGTATCCCGATGGGGAATCAGACCAAACCATAGTTCAGGGGTGGGATACATTATGTCTGTTGTTTTTCTTTTCCAAAGATGGAGATTTTTTTTTGTTTTTTTGTTTCAAAGATGTGAAAGATGTTTTTTTTTTTTTTTGTTTTTGTTTTGTTTTGTTTTGTTTTGTTTTGTTTTTTTTCAAAACTATAAAGCATGGGTTGTTTTTTTTTAAAGATATAAAGCATGCATGTGTGTGATATAATTGGGTGTGCAAACGTGTGTGAATGCACTGCAAGATATGATTGGATGGTCAAATCCATGAACCCTAGGTTTTCACCCGTTGGGAAATAACCAAGAGATACCGTCTTGTATGGTGTCCGATGGGACAGATTCTGAGTGCTGAGGCGTCAGCGACGTTTTTTGAGCTGTGTCGGTAGAGCGGCTTATTTCCAGAGGCCTCAGGTTTACTCCTGTGGGGAAATGACCGAATAAGTGATACTGTTGGGGATGGCATGCATAGTCATTGGCAATGCTTCTGTCGAGATAAAATGTGTAGAGTCTCATGGGGATTCTACTGGAGATGATGGAAGTGATAAGGTGTTAGCGACGTTTTTTGAGCATGTTGGATGTCGGGCCCTTGATGACGTTTTATTTTGCGGCTCGAGCGAGACTTGGAAGGTGATTGTTGGCATGATGTAGTGTCCTCAATCCAAGAAGGGTACATGCAGAAGATTAGCTTTTGCAAGGGTTTGGTACAGCAGATATTAAAATGCAAGCTGACACAAACAGAAAAGTTATCCAAGACTTTCAACCAAAATGAGACTCCAGATTGGAGTGTTTCTCTTCCTTGTTCTTTAAACATGCACAGACAAGACATGATGAGGCAAGGGTGATGGATATGTGATGTAGTTGAAAGGCTTGAAATGTTGTTGTGGGATAGCTTCGTGAGTTGATGAACGTATAAGCTATTCAAATTTTGGGATGAAGGTGGGTGAAATTTTGGTCCTTAAGGTCGTTTGACTAGTACAAGCATCCAGATTCAATTTCAGCCACTCGTTTGGTGGGTCTTCATTCTTAGACCTCGGAAGGGATCCTTGACTCAATGCAAACTCACTCTTTGGCCGTGTTTCCACAGGGAAAAGCCCTACAGCCCACTTATGTCAAATGTTGAGGAGATGACTTCCTCACTCCTTTTTTGTGGTGAAAAACCATGACCATTGATCAATGGTGTGAAGATCTGAACTTGTGCCCTCTTTGCAAGAGGGAGGCATGGTGGAGTCAAAGAGAACGATCGTTCTGTAAAGATTGGAGGGGTGCATCCCCTTGCTTGTGTACGACAAGTTGAACATGTGATAAAATCCTGAACTCAAAGATCAAGAGGGTGTAGCCCCATGCTTGTGCCCTTTTTGTAATATTGGTGTCTAAAGAACATGTCTTTGGAAATCAAATGGGTGCAGCCCCATTGTGACGCCCCGAGTTTGGGATTCGGTATTAAACCCCACTCGGTGCGCCAAAATAAAAGAAACAACTAAAGTCCACAGAAGTGAACGAGCTACACAAGCTCAAAACCAAAACTATGCAGCGGAAAACCACACTAAATAAAACCTGAGTTTCAAAAACTCAAATAACAAAACTATAACTAGAAAACCTCCACGGCTAAACACAAGCCTGAGAACGATACTAACATAATCCCAACAATAAACCTCGACGGCTAAATACAAAGCCGGAGAAGCAACAACACTAAATACTCACGAGCTAACATGCTCGGAAAAATTACAATAATAAACGGCTCGACATCGAGTGTCGGCTCCAAAAATATACATCAATAAAAAGAGTTACAAAACAATGCTACCCATAAGTAAAGTTTACATAACTTTACATCAACCATCTTTCTCACTGAACTAAGAATATAAGTATAAACAGGCTCCGAAAAGCAACTACCCAAGGATTAATCACAAAGACCGCAAGTCTCACCGACCTCAGCATGTCATCCTTCGATTACAATCTAAAAGAATCAACACAATAAGAGTGAGTCTAAAAGACCCCGTAAGCCACTATAATGTATTGTATATTATGAGAATGAATGCAACAGTAAACCAAACTCTACATGTAGCTAGTCTAAGTAGCACTTCCGGCTTACCTAACATCTCAGCCATCAACCGGCAAGTCAAGGTACTATTCTAACTTGACCAATAATCAACAAGCTATCACATGCGACTATATGACATGGCATGATGCTCACAGTAGGAATAACATGGTAATAACATTTATATACCATAATGATCATGTATCATATTAAAAGTATACAAGTCACATATTTCACTTAGCACTTTGGTGTTTACATAAGTGCAACTTAATTAAACCACGTCATGAAGGATATTATTTCTCTTTCTTCCAACTTCGCGTTGCTCCTGCAATACACGAGAAAACATATGTGCCTCGATACCCGTGTACGTAGTATCGACGTCCCCGATTAATACCATCGAGTTCTAACTAGCAAACCAAAGTCGTGCGTATTGCTGGGGCTACATCCCACCGCGGCCAACAGTGAGGGTGTGTGCAAACCGGTACGGCGACTTATAGCGATTACAAAACAAATTCGTAAAGACTATAGGTCGTCCCACCTTGATTAAACAACAAATGCCAGCTGGACTCAATGCAATGCACAAGTAGATATTTACTCGTCATTCTCAACAAATCATCATGTGCTCTATTGAATCACATACCAAATCAACTCAATGTGCTTGTAAATACTAAACACACAATCAATCATCAAAGTAGGATGATTGTTCTACGATCAATCATCAAAGTAGGATGATTGTCCTATCTCATATTAGAGCAATCACATCATGTCTGAATCACTGAACATGTAAACTAAACAAGGCAATAGGCAAAGTAGGCCTATTGTACAATTCAACCACCGAACAGTGTCTGTGATAGCTAGACACATACATAAACCCCAATGTAAGGTATTTATACCTTAAAATCAACTGTCAAACAATGTCCACAAAATAAAATAACATGTTTCTCACATGTACACAAACTCATAACCCCACATAGGTAAGTCTACTCATACCTACAACTATTAATAGCAATACTCATGATTGATGTATTTACTACCCATATAAATCTCACAAGTTCATCGCGAGTAACTTCTTACAAAATCCCAGCGAGCTACTAATATTTGATATTTATTAATAACAACAACAACCACAACAACAATTCCACTTCCATCGAGTCTCTAATTATTGGAGACTAACAACAACAATATCAACAATACACTAACATATATTTAGGACTGCGCACTAGTACCATTAAATTCACCAAATATTATACGAAACTCCAAATATTACAATTATTCCATATTTGGAAACTAGACATCTTGAACTATGATTTACCACTTTGAATTTCCTCATTTGGACTTATAATCATCAAGAATCAGCCACTTAAATTCGGAACTAGTGCCCAGAATTTCCAACAGCAGATTGCTCTGCGCAGCGCTAATACACGACTTAAACGAGATACTTCCCGACCTCTAAAATTTATGAAATTTTGCAGAAAACTTTCTAACATACAAAGGAATAACATATCCAAAATTCAACTAATTCCCAATTGTAGATTAGTACCAGAATTTTCCCAAAAATAGCCCAAAACAGGGAATGCAACTAACTTCAAATTCATGTATTTCTCATTCTAACTTGTAACCAACAATTCACCAATTATTCTATGCATGTCCGAATATTATGAATCTTACATACCCAAAAACTAGACATCCCAAATTACAATTTACCATTTTAAATCAGTCCATTTGGACTTATATTCATCCATAAGCAACCACATAAAGATTGAACTACAACTCAGATTTTCTAGCAATGATTCATTCTGCGCAGCGATATTACAAGACCCATTTGAGGTACTTCCCAATTATATTTGCAACCTCAAACCACAACATAATATTTCATAACATAAGTTAAAGCAACTAATCACATGTTTCATCCAAGGGTTTAACACAATAATGATCAACTAACACCACCTACATGCTCTACTCTTCCATTTCATCTCATAATCAAACAAAACATTATAGTTACTTACTTTTACCGCAAATCCTTCACGAAATCAAGGGGTTTTGGTTGGAAATGCACTTCTCAACGACCTCTACACTTCTATGGAGTCCAATCATCGAACTCACACTCGATCCAAGCCCGAATCAAGCTTTCTCTTTCCGAAAATTCGCTTTCTCTCTCTAAAAACGTGGGTGGAGATGAAGGTCCGTGATTTGACAACGGATCATGGAAATTTCTTGGCTAGAAATGATCCCTTCGTCGCCCTCTACGCTACGGTGAAGATGGATCGTCGATCCGACGTCGGTAGCTCAAGATATGGAGCTTTCTCTCTCTACTCTCTCTCTAAACTCTCTTCTTCTTCTCTCTTTCTCACGGTGGAAGGGGCTGAAAATGGAGTCTTTTGGGTCTCCTAATTGTGTTAAATGGAGAGTCAAAGTCTTGCCTAACTTTGGTCAAACAAAATGGGTCAAATAGTCAAGTCACTTAAAACTTGGTCAAAGTTGTCACAATTCTAATTTTCATTCAACTTTAAAAATATTTTTGGGATGATCTACAAATCCAAAAATTACAAATAATATATGGTTGGAAAGCTCTATGAGTCTAGTTTACATAGAATGAAACGGTTTGCAATTCCGAGTTTTCTACACAAAGTTGTGGCCAAATTACTACAGGTTGGTAAATCTGCCCGATACACGCGCGGCCGTGCAAAAAATGTGCGCGCGGCCGTGCAAAACTTGCTGGCACTCTTGCACGGCCGTGTCAAGCAAAGGCACGCGGCCGTGCAAACCTTACTGTCCAATCCCACTTCTGTTTATCTCTATTTTCTCGGTTTGATCACTTGGCCACTCCTAGGTGTGATTATACAACACGTATAAAACATCTCAACGATATCATGGATTACATATTAAGGTGTAATCAATCTAACAATTCTTATAATTATGAATTGATAATATGAAATAAAGCATTATTCACTATCATGCTAGTAAAACAAGTTTAACACATAAGTCACACATAAAATAAGTAAATCATACATAGGAGGATTCAGGGTGTTACACCCATGCTCGTCCCTTGACAGTGATGAATCAGCTATGCTGTCGGTAAGAAAGATCCCGAATCTGAAAAAGGGGTACAACCCCTTGTTTTCCCTTTTGAAACAATGATCCTTGATCAAATGGTTGAAGCCCAAGAAGACTCGATTGAGAAGTTGTGATGGTGACTCGAGTTTCGGTGTTTGGTGAGAAGACTCAGAAGAAGTATGATAAGATTGAAAAATATGCCCTAGGTTGACTCGATTGAGGAGTTTAGGTGAGATGGATAACAAAAAGCCCCAGGGAGACTCGATGAAAGAAATGACAGAAAGAGTATGCTCAAAGAAATGAAAAGACGACTCTAAAAGGACTCAAAAACCTGAGTGCACTATATCACCGAACATCCCTTGATTGGTGGGTTATGGACCCCCCTTTGTATTTATTGTATTTTAATGTTTTTTTTTGGGTATATAGCTGGCAATCAGCCTAACTCGGATCATGTTATAACCGATTGAAACAAAGTTGTTGATGACGATTGGGCTTGGGTGGAATGGTCAAGCGTTTAGGTTTGGATGTGAGATTGGCTTTTTGGCTGAGGGCTTGGCCTTTGTGGTTATAGCTGCTTGGTCTTGATGATTGACTGTTTGGCTTCGCTCAAGAAAGAGGCTCCAATTGTTTGAGAGAGAGATAAAGAAAGAGATAAAGATAGATTGAGGGAGATAGAGAAAGATTGGTCATGAGAGGCTCCTCTCCTTTTTCTTCTTTTTTTATTACATAGGATGCCTTTCGGGATTCAGTCTAAGGAGTCCTCTCGACTTTGGTTTTTGAGCATATATAAGAGAATAAAGAAGGATGAAAGAAAGTTCTTTCTCTCATTGTGGAGCGGGTGAATGGTCATTCCTTGTAAATATAAGGATGAAGTAGCCCCTGCTTTGGATGGTGCAAACTCAAGAAGATGACCTCTCAAGCAAGCGAATGTTGGAAGGGTGTTTTGGTGTTGGCAAGGCCTATGGGTTGTGTATGGTAAATGGGTGTGACCTTTGAGCAAGGCTCAGGACTTTGGTGGGTTTAAATGTAAGGCTTTTGGGTAATGTGACATCCTAGTGTACCGGAAACAGCTCAATCTCAATGGGTTGAAGACGATCTTGTTAAGACACTCGACTCAATTTATGTGTTAAATTATTTGTGGGCCCATGACTTTGAAATGATTCATCATTGGCTCGTGTAAAGTTTATCATTTTTTTGAGTGTGTCAATTCATCATTTGGGAAGACTCGACATCCAAAGGATGTTTAGCAATAAGCTAGACTCCAGGGTCAAGAAATCACACGAGGATTCGACCTGGACTCGATTTCTGAGACAGACTCGAAAAGGTTCAACTTTAGAGACTCAAATGACTTGAGAACAAAAGATTATATAAGAGGCGTGTGAGCATACTCCTCAAGAAATATTGACATTACAGGCAAAAGAGATATGTTCTTGGGGGTCTATCACTCCCAACCATTGTTTACTGATTCCTGGGATCTCAGTCATCACTTTCAGAAGAGGCTTCTTCGATAACTGCATCATCATCGATAAAATGATCGTAGGTCTCGTGATCGGGATTGCTCATATTAAGATGATCAGAGCTGCTTGAACGAGCCTCTATGAGGTCGGCCCAAATTTCTTCATCGATGCGAAACCCAACGTCAAGGATGGCAGAGAAGTTGGCATATGACAAGTACCGCATTCGTTCATAGAAAACAGGCTGAAGATTATTCAAAAGGATGCGCGATTGCTCGACCGGGTCAGGCCTTTCAAGAGCTTGCGCTACTTTCTTCCACCATATTTCGGCGAAGTCAGCGAATGTTTCATTTTCTTGTTGGGTGCATGACTCAAAGTCTCGCTTATTCTTCCCCCAATTGCTGTTGTCTTTGTACCTCTTGTGAAACTCATCAACGAGCTTGTCCCAGGTAGTAATTGTGGTGCTATCAACTGATATCAACCACTGTTTCGCAGCCCCAATCAAAGTCAAGTGAAAATTAGAAGCCATTGTGTTGCATCTTAGCCTAGATTTGCTTGAATCCATAACCTAAGTCTAAGACAAGGTGACTAATGGGCCTGCGTGTCTGTTAGTGTGGCAACTTGTACTTAGGCATAGCTTGAATAGCCTAGGGTTGCTTATTGTATTGGTCTTGAAGAAGATAGCCTATAGGACATCGGACGTCCTCTGCACAATAGGCAATTTATGCATCGCATCTTCCTTTGGATATCGGACAAGCTCATATCGCCAAGCTTCATCAGAATGTTGAAGACCTCAAGAACGTCCGATAGTCTTCAGCCTAAGACATGTTCTGACTTGAAGTCTTCATTGACTTCGATGCAACGTTAACCTGCAAAGCGCATTCAATGAAGGTTTCCATTCTTGGCATACACTCAGAAAAGGACATTCCTCCTGCAAGCACAGACCGCCTATTTTTAGCAAAGTGTCGGGAGTCGATCGCAAGCTACGGTCAGCCTATCAGAGTCAACAACCGATTAGAGCATTAATTGCTCTTAAATTCAAATTAGAAGACCACCAACGGCTCCAAGCTTCCTCCCGCATATAAAAGGAGAATCCATTGCTGCATTCAATAACCTTCAACAACTACAACTCGAATCTTCTTCATCTCTTCAAGTGCATTAAAGCTTAAACGTCCTATCTGTACTTCTTTCTTTGAAGAGCTTCACTCTAAGACGATCGTCCATTAAAGCTCTTCATTGATTGCAACACCTAGCTTTTCATAGCTCACGAGAATTGTATCTTATTGATATCAATTCTCCCACACAAACACTTGGTCAACAAAATTTTTGTACACAATCCATTAGAGATTTAGTTTGTAAAATATCTAGTGGAAAAACTTAGTACACGATTTTCAAATCCAAAGTTGACCACTTTGGTTGTGGACGTAGCACTTATTTATAAGTGTGAACCATATTAAATATTCTGTCTCTTTTTGTGTGATTGTGATTTGATTGTGTTGCTTTAAATTTCAGATTTCCAATCTGTTGAGAACTGATCTTGTCCTGCCAAGATCAGCCATTCTCAACTTGTCCTGTGCTTCACAAGACTTCCGCCTGCAAAATTTTTAAATCCCTAGTGAAGTAAGATTTTTGAATCAATTTCAAAAATTGGACATAGGCTATTCAACCCCCCCTTCTAGCCTATATAGAGCAACCTTGGACCTAACAATTGGTATCAGAGCTTAACTCTTTGAAAACTAGTTTTTCCAAGATTAACCTCTTGAGAGATTAAAGATCATGGCTGCTCACCAAATGTTGGAAACCTCAAACGTGAACCATTGTCCTGTCTTGGATGAAGTTCACTTTGACATCTGGAAAGATAAAGTCAAAAGACATATGAATTCAATTGATAAACGTTTGTGGAAATGTGTCACGATGGACCCGAATTCCAATGAAGCCTAATACACCGCGCGGTAGATCCAAGCTGCACCTGAAGTACCAAAGCCGAAGAAGAGTGGGATGATGAAGACGAGAAAGAATGATGCTCGGATGGAAAGGCCATCAACATCATTACCAGTGTGTTGATATAAGTACTTATCGCAGATTATCAACTTGGACACAAAGAAAGGAGATGTGGGAAGCCATCCTTGAATATCTTGAAGGTGATGGCGAGACAAAGAACAACAAATTATATACTGCATCCGAAGTTTGACTCCTTCAAAAGGATCCCAAAGAGTCTCTGCGAAGTGCCTATGACAGATTCTATGAGGTAGTCAACTCTTGCTATTCATTAGGAAAGAAGTATGAAAAGAAAGAAATAAACATGAGATTTCTAAATGCACTAGGCGTCTATGGCATGTTAAAATCACGCCATGAAAGAGTCAAAAGATTTAAACAAATTGACTCTTAGAAACCTTTATGCTAGTTTATGAGCTTGAGATCCAACAAGCTCAAGAAATGGAAAAGAGTTTTAAAAACTTGTCCTTACCAGCCATGTCTACTGAACCTTCCTGTTCAAAACCTGATGAAACACCTTCTACATCCAGTGAAGATGATGATATTCTTTCTGACGAAGCCTTTGCTATGTTTGTAAAGAAATATCAACGTTTCAAAAGGTTTAATAAACCATCATCACATAGGCAGTCTTCTCACAAAACTGCCGTTCCTTATAAAACAACTGCTCAACCAAAAAATTCTGCTCCTTATAAATCAGCAGACCATCAAAAGGATAATGAGCTAGTTTGTTTTAACTGTAGGAAACCAGGCCATTTTGCCTCTAAATGTCCAAAGCCAAAATATGAATTTTATAAGAAACGTCCCGAAACTAAATTTCAAAAACAAAAAGGGATGGTGGCTGAAGACATTGATGAAAGCAATCTGCCTACATGGTGTGACACTGACACTGATGAGGATGACTCTTGTGACTTTGCTGAAGAAGCCAACATATGCCTTATGGCCAGGGAGTCACCACATGATTCAGTGAGGTCACTACCATTTCAACAAGATGACAGTGATGATGATGATGAGCTCAATGAACCATCAAAGGGAGAGCTCATCAAAGCTAACAAAGACATGCTGGAAGAGTTTTCAAAATTCAAAGCTGCCTATGTGAAATTAGCCAAGAAGCATGAACTAGCTGTCTCTGAGAAATCAACCTTGATGTCTAAGATCAAAGATCTTGATAGACAAAGTTGAAAGTATCAAATTGCAAAAAGAGAACAAAGCTTTGATCGAAAAAGTGGATTTCCTACTTGAACACATCAAGAAGATAAATTCGAGAAAGATGACCTTCAAAAGGTTGTCAATACTTGGAATAACTCTAAAGGAAACTTTGATGCCATTCTCTCAAACCGAAAACTTTAGATGACAAACGGTATTGGTTTCCAAAGTGAGTTCAAAGTAGGTAGTTCTTCTAGTTCTCAAAAGGATGAGACATCTGAAGTGATTGCTGAAGAATTGGTTGTAGGAGTTTCTTATGACCAGCAGTCTCCCAAAAGGCAAGGACTTGGCTTTAACAAAGTTCCTTTTGTTTATCCCAAGAACACAAAAGACAAGTCCAAAAGAAAGCAATCTGCCAGCAATGACTCTGCTAATAGTGAGTCTGAGCAACTAAAACCTGCCATTAGTCACCCTAAGAAAACAGGGATGACTAATAGCAAGTCTAGGAATTCTCAGCTCAAACCTATTAAATTTGTCAAAGGCAAGACTGCGATCCCAACACTGCCTATAAAAGGGTAAAAGAAGTGAATTCTGCAGATAAAAGCTTAAAGGACATGTGCTGTAAATACAAAATCTTTTGATAAGAGGTCTACCTATGGTAAACCTAACATCAACAAGAAAAGGCATTTTCACCTAAGTCCTATAGGCCAATTATCGCAGAAAGATCATTCCAAAGACTGCGATATTAAGAAGCCTCAAAAGAAATCATTACTCATGTTGAAGGATTTCACAAATGCTCTTTCGCAAATGCCATGGTCATGAGATTCATGAATGCCTTCGAGATTCACACCTAAATCTAGAGGATTTACTCCTCCAAAGGTTAAACAAGTGTGGATCCCAAAAGGTTGCTAACCTTGAGGACCCAAAAATAAAAGGGGACCATATTCTTAAATGTCTATATTTCAGAATGCTTCATGGTGTCAATGAAGAAGAGAAAGATCTATGGTATCTAGACAGTGGATGCTCAAAGCATATGATGGTGATCCAAATCTTCTTTCAAGCATTGTTGAAGCAAAAGGTCCCTCATCATATTTGGAGATAACTCAAAAGGGAAGACCATTGGTTATGGAAGTATAATCGAGGCAATCTCTCCATCAACAAAGTCTCTCTAGTTGAAGGTTTAAAGCACATCGCTAAGCATATCACAATTCTGTGATAAAGGGCTAACATGTCAGTTTTCCTCTAGTCAATGTCTCATAAAGGACAATGAGACATGTTCAACTATCCTGACTGGATTCAGAAAAGGGAATGTCTATTTGTTGACCTAAATCTTTGTTGGAAGAAAATCAAATCTTTGCTTGGTTGCTAGGTCATCAACTGACAACAGCTGGTTGTGGCACAAAAGGCTTAGTCATCTCAATTTCAAATACCTGGAAAAGCTATCAAAAGACAATCTAGTTGTCGGTTTGCCTAAAATATCAGCTGAATCACACAGTCTCTGCAGAGCATGTCAACTGGGCAAACTACATAAATCTTCCTTCAAAAGCAAGCCTTGCCTATCAACAACCAGACCTCTACAGCTCTTGCACATGGATCTGTTTGGACCTGTAACTACTACAAGTCTTGGTGGCAGCAAGTATACTCTTGTGGTAGTTGATGATTACTCAAGATTTACTTGGGTAGAAATGATGTCCTCCAAAGATGAAGCATATGACATCATTACTGAACTCTTCAGAAGACTACAGACTCAGAAGCTGGATGATATCTCTGATGTCAGATCAGACAATGGAACAGAGTTCAAGAACAATGGTATTGCCAAATATTGTGATGACCATGGAATTGGTCACAATTTCTCTGCAGTTGGCACACCTCAACAAAATGGAGTTGCTGAAAGGAAGAACAGAACTCTCATTGAAGCAGGAAAGACAATGATTGCTGAAGCCAAACTGCCTATGTATTTCTGGGCAGAAGCTGTGAACACTGCCTGCTTCACACAAAACAGGTCCATCATAAATAAATTTCATAACAAAACTCCATATGAAATATGGAGAGGCAGAGCTCCCAACATTGGATTCTTTAAAATATTTGGTTGTAAATGCTATGTTCTTTACAATGGTAGAGAACATAGAGGTAAGTTTGAATCCAAAAGTGATGAAGGAATTTTTCGGGATATGCCAAGTTTTCAAAAGCATACGAGTTTATAATAAAACTTCACTTAAAGTTGTTGAATCGTACATGTTTCTTTTGATGAATTTGATTTCATTGGGCCACATTTGGCTCCTAAGGTTACTAATGATTCGATGAATATGAGACAGTGTACGTAATCCTAATCCGATCTGATCCTCCTTCTTCACAAGATCTTCCAAGAGTCAACCTGTTAGAATCCTCAAACGAACCAACAAATGAACACTCTGAAAACCCTGAATCCCCTTTGCCTTCCACACCAGAAGTCATACAACCTACCTTGGAATTAACCTACCCTTTAGAAAACCAAGCTTCGCATTCTACTTCTCAAGAATCCAACTCTGCCGATACAATAGGACAAGTTCAACCTGCAGAAGTTAGGGAAGTAAAAGATCATCCTATCACTCAAATCATTGGAGATCTTAATGCTGGTGTTCAAACTAGACAAGCTTCAAGAAACGAATGCATGTATTCTACTGCATTTGTATCTAACATTGAACCCAAAAAGATTGATGAAGCTCTGGAAGATCCAAGTGGTGGAAGCTATGCAAGAAGAGCTAAACCAATTTGACGGATGCCAAGTCGGTCACTAGTCCCTAGGCCTAAAGGACAAGCGATTATTGGCACAAAGTGGGTTTTCAGAAACAAAATGGATGAAAACGGCAACATTACAAGAAACAAGGCAAGACTGGTAGCCCAAGGATACAGACAGGAGGAGGGTATTGACTATGATGAGACATTTGCCCCTGTTGCAAGATTAGAGGCTATCAGATTATTCTTGGCCTATGCCTCTTACAAGGACTTCAAAGTTTATCAAATGGATGTAAAGAGTGCATTTCTGAATGGAGAACTTCAAGAAGAAGTCTATGTTGAGCAACCACCTGGGTTCATAGACTGCTCAAGAGGATGTCTACAAGCCGAGGAAAGCCCTTTATGGACTTAAACAAGCTCCAAGAGCTGGTATGAGACCCTTTCAAAGTTCTTGATATCTCAAGGCTTTGTAAGAGGTCAAATTGACACTACTCTTTTCATTATGAAGCATAAAGGTCATTCCTTACTTGTTCAAATATATGTTGATGATATTATCTTTGGTTCTACTAATGAAAATCTTTGCAAAAGGTTTGAAAAGCTTATGCAGAGTAAATTTGAGATGAGCATGATGGGAGAGCTCAACTTTTTCCTTGGTCTTCAAATTCAACAAAGTTCAAATGGTATCTTCATCAATCAAGCCAAATATGCAAAGGATGTCATCAAGAAATTTGGTCTTGAGAATGCAAACGAAGACTCCTATGGCTACTAACCGCCATCTTGACAAAGATGAGAAGGGCAAGAAAGTGGACATGACTCTCTGAAGGCATGATTGGTTCACTTTTATACTTAACCGCTAGTAGGCGATATCATGTTTGTTTGTGTTTGTGCTAGGTTTCAAGCTGATCCAAAGGAGTCTCACCTACAAGCAGTCAAAAGAATCATCAGATATCTGATAGATACTCCCAATTTGGGAATCTGGTATCCTAGAGATTCATCTTTTAATCTTATAGGCTATTCTGATGCTGATTTTGCTGCATGTAAAGTTGACAGGAAAAGCACAAGTGGGACATGTCAATTCTTAGGAAATAGACTTGTCTCATGGGCCAGCAAGAAGCAAACCTCTGTTTCAACTTCAACAACTGAAGCAGAATACATAGCTGCTGGTAGCTGCTGCTCACAATTGCTGTGGATCAAACAGCAACTAGTGGACTATGAGATCAAAACTGATGATTGTCCTATAATGTGTGACAACACATCAGCAATTTCAGTCTCTCAAAATCCTGTCATGCACTCCAAAACAAAGCACATTGATGTGAGATATCACTTTCTTAAAGATCATGTTGAAAAAGGTAACATCAGCATGCAATATGTGCCTACAGAGAATCGTAGCGACATCTTCACAAAACCACTTGATTCAACCAGGTTTGCTTATTTAAGAGGAGAGCTTGGTATGCTTGACCTCAATCCTTAATCCTTTCTAGCAAATTCTTTAAGTTATTTTATAAACTGCTGTTATTAAACTGCCTATGTGATCAGCCGATCTCAACTCTGCCGAGTAAATAGACAACCTTGGGTAAGTGACTATCTCCACATCGGCAGTCTTCGATAAAATAGGCAGACTCTGATAATATAGGAAGACTTAAGGGCGCCATACGTACAGTGACTCATCAGGTAATAAATGCGGACTTCAAATTTTATCAAATTCCATTTAGTGGCCTGTCAGAGGTATAAAAGGGTAAAATGTACAGTAACTCTTCACAACTCTCAACAACCGCCATTTTCAACTTTCAAAAACCTTTCAAGCTTCCAATCTGTAATCCAGCTCAAATCGTCTCAAACCTCCAAAATCTCAAGTCTCTATACTTAAAATCATCAATGGTAAGGATTTCTACACCTTTTGATTCTTTAAATCCAGTTTAGGGTCTTGTTTTGACCTAATTTGAACTTTTCAAACCGCCATTGATGAATGTGCTATATTGCGATTGTTGCTTGAATCATGCTTCTGTTGTGTAAAATGTGTTGTAGAGATTCCTGTGGTACTATGTTTTCAGTTTATATCAGTTTGTTTGCTTGAATCTGACAAACTCAGTAGATATTTGAAAAACCCAGATGATGAACTGTTCTTATATTTTGGTTCATTCTGTCTATATTTTGGGTTTTGATCTGAATAGTACCTGTTTATGTTATTATCTGCCGATTGCATGACTATCTGCTGATTCTTGCATATCTGCCGATTTCTATATATGCTGTTCTCACATCTGCCGATCATGTAGGGAAAGTCTAAATCCTCTAAAGCTGCTGCCACCACTTCATCTTCCGCCTCTGCTAAGCCAACCAGGGCTGCATTGGCTGCTGAGCTCCCAATCAGGATCCTTCCCAGGTCAAGTTATCACCCTGGGATGACTATAGACCGAGATTCCATCATTAGCACATCTGCTGGTGATGCCCTACTAAAAGATTTGGCTGAGTGTGGGCTCCTCCCCCTGTTCCAACTCAACGACACCCACTACAGCAACTATCTAGCTGAGGAATTCTATACAAGGATGATTCTACCTCCTCCTCCAGCTAATGCCTCTGAGCCAGTCAACTTAAGCTACATCAAGGGCTACATCAGAGGCCACTACATCAAGTTGACCTACAAGGATGTTGGAGAAATCCTTGGACTGCCTGTTGAAGGCAAATTGGACTTGACCGATGCCGAATCGGCACTTGCTTGGGAAATGATGAGGGGATCTGCCCAACCAGAGAGGTTCTCCGAGATGTCCAGGAACCTCTTCCCAGAAAACCCCTATCATATCAGCCATCTGCTCGACAAGAGCATCTTATTCAAAAATGGCTCGAGGGACATCTTCACCTCTCAGCAGCTGATGTGGACCAAAGCTGTGGTCCTTCGCAAGCAACTCAACTGGGCAAAAATTATCTTCTCAATGCTATCCCAGAGCGTTGCTGAAGTCCAAGCTCACCCTTCCATGAAGAGGCCCTTTGTAAGGGTTATTAATGTCATCCTCCGACGTTATGAGGAGATTGATGAGCTGGTCGCTACTGACGACCTCATCAAGGTGTCCAACACCTACGTCTTCACGGTCAACAACATCACCCGCTATCGGGATGATATGGCCAAAAGGACAACCAACGCGCCGAGGCTGCTGCCGCTGCTGCGCTACGCACGGTGCCGCTGCTGCGCACCTGCTGCTGCGCTACTGCTACGGTGGCCCTCTACCCAAGCCAGCAAGGGTAAGAGGAAGGTCACCTACACTGCCGCTGGGTTACCAGCTGAGGAGGAGGAGCCTACACCCATTGGGGCTGAGCTGCCTGAACATTTTGACCTCAGCAGGCTGGACCATGACCCATATGAGCCTGCTGAGCCTCCTACCAAAAAGCCTAAACACTCTCCCTCTCTCACCCCAAAACTCAAACAACCAGAATTCGCCGCTCAAAGGCACTGCTGAGAAGGACCCATCAACCTTCCAACCAGCTGACCTCTCCAAACCCTCTAAACCTACCTCCCATTCCTCCAAACCCAAAACCAAACAAACCCTCCTACCCACAGACGAATCATTCGGCCTTCCTAAGGTCTCATCTACTTCTTCCTCCACACCGGCCGTGTCCGCATCGGCTGTTTCCACACCAGCCGTTTCTCCATCGGCTGTTTCTCCACCAGCAGTTCCCTCCAAATCATCTCCACCACCTGCTTCTGCCTCTTCCACTCCTACTAAGTCCAAACATGGCAAACGTTATAAGAAGAGTGCCAAGAAGCAGGTGCACTCAGAACCGCCGATCCTACCACTCTCCTCCACCTTCACCACCTATGCCTACTACCACTACCACCTCACCTGCTTCCTCGCCTCCTCCCTCTGCTCCCATCCAAACAACCACCACACAAGAGCCATCTATCTCACCTGCCACCTCTTCTCAACCACCATCCTCCAAACGACCTATCTCTCCCTCTTCGACCTGCCTACTCCCAAACGCCTCAAAACCAATCCCTATAACCACCTACACCCGAGGTGCAGCTCTCTGTCCTTCGAGACAAGAGGCCTAAACCCAACCATGCCGACACGACCCTTTCTTAGCCACCCTTGACTACCCCAAGAGAATTCCCGTCGCCTATGTCTGCAGTGAAATCATCTTTCAATGGGTGCCTACTATGACCCTCTTCCTCCCGCCCGGTCACAACTCTTTTTCTCCCACAACTCACGGTTCAAGATCTTATGATCTTCAACCAATGGGTTGCAATCCATAAGGACCTAGGCCTTCCCCTTCCAACCAAATCGACATCTCCCTTCCTCTCTCTCGCCTAAACCCCCGTCTTCACCATTATCGCCATCCTTCCATCCTTCTTCACCCCGTGGTCTACACCTTCATTGATGTAGTCACCACTTACCTTGGCTTCAACCCTCTCATCCCTATTCTCTTCCTTTCTCCTAGCCTTTCTCCTCTTTTCTCCTCCTCCCTTCTTCATTCACCCCCTTTCCTATGTCATCTACATAGAAAGGCTCTTCCTGTTCCTCGCGTCTTCCCTAGCCTTCCTTCCCCTCTATTGATATTTCCTCCACCATCCATTCTCCTCATCCTCTAGCCAATCCCTGTCTCCCACCACCATCCTCCACCCTCACCTACCCAAGCCACCACCATCCTTCCCCTCGCAGCCCATCATCTCCTCCCGAGTCATCCCGACTCGTCGATACCTATCCCGCCGAGGTGTACATAAATTTTTGAAAGATTTTGAGGTCATCTCTGTTGACCGACCAAGGCCCTGCACCAACCTCTGCAGATCAGTCTCACATCACCCATGCGGCCGACCGCATGACTCAAGTGATGGAGATTTCAAAGGGTGCAAAGGCCGCTTTTGATGCCTGCCTACGATCCATCTCAGCCAGCCAAACTGCTCTCGCCGCCAAATCTCAGCCTCTTCATCCAAGACCTCTGCCATCTTCGAAACCAACTGGGACAACCTCGCCACTAAGATGATGCAGGTCGTCGACATGGTTGAAGCTGGCTACAAGCTTGTGCTTCACTCCCAACGCCAGCAAATCGCTCATTCACTCCTCCGTGCGAGCGACGCGTAATCTCACGACCAAGCACTTGGCTTACTATCGCAAAGAGCGCAAAACTACTGAGAACCGCCTCGGCTTTATTGATGCCTCGCTTGCGTCCATGAAGGAGGAGATGGCCGACTCAACAATGATCGCGACCAAGCTCATTGAGCATAATGCTCGCTCAAGCGAAGAACAAAGAGCTCTCCTCGAATTGGCGATACTAAAGAAGAGCTAGCAGCAGCAAACGAAGAAATTGCAAGACTTAAGGCTGCTGTTGACTCTAAATGGGCATCAAGAGCATATGGGCAATCTTCATCAGGCAAAGGCAAAGGTCGTGCATCATCTCGGTCATCTTCTCGAACCGGCCGATAATATTTTGTATAATCTTTTTGCTAAACTTTGTAATTAAACAACTTGTTTAATTAACAATGTCTATGTTTTAAAACTTTCATGTTTATTATGAACTGCTTATTATGTGATTGCATGAAATTTAAACCACTGGTTTAAAGACATGTCCTATATTGCCTATTCTGCCTATCTGCATGTCTTTAAATTCAGTGTCTGATGCTTAATTTCCTATTTGTAAACACTTTGTAATTCTTGAATACAATGACCTTTATGTAAGTTCATCTAGGGCATGCTTATTTAATATATCAATCTTACAAGCATGTTATTACTAGACTTGAACATGGTCAGCTGATATTGTATTCGTAGGGTCATGGACTCAAGCAAATAGGAGGAGATTGTTGCATCTTAGCCTAGATTTGCTTGAATCCATAACCTAAGTCTAAGACAAGGTGACTAATGGGCCCTGGCTGTTAGTGTGGCAACTTGTACTTAGGCATAGCTTGAATAGCCTAGGTTGCTTATTGTATTGGTCTTGAAGAAGATAGCCTATAGGACATCGGACCTTCGCACAATAGGCAATTTATGCATCGCCAGTCTTCCTTTGATATCGGACAAGCTCATATCGGCCAAGCTTCATCGGCAATGTTGAAGACCTCAAGAACGTCCGATAGTCTTGCCTAAGACATGTCGATTTGAAGTCTTCATTGACTTCGATGCAACGTTAACCTGCAAATCGCATTCAATGAAGGTTTCCATTCTTGGCATACACTCGAAAAGGACATTCCTCCCGCAAGCACGACCGCCTATTTTTAGCAAAGTGTCGAGACGATCGCAAGCTACAGTCACCTATCGAGTCAACAACCGATTAGAGCATTAATTGCTCTTAAATTCAAATTAGAAGACCACCAACGGCTCCAAGCTTCCTCCTGCATATAAAAGGAGAATCCATTGCTGCATTCAATAACCTTCAACAACTACAACTCTGAATCTTCTTCATCTTCTTCAAGTGCATTAAAGCTTAAACGTCCTATCTGTACTTCTTTCTTTGAAGAGCTTCACTCTAAGACGATCAGTCCATTAAAGCTCTTCATTGATTGCAACACCTAGCTTTTCATAGCTCACGAGAATTGTATCTTATTGATATCAATTCTCCCACACAAACACTTGGTCAACAAAATTTTTGTACACAATCCATTAGAGATTTAGTTTGTAAAATATCTAGTGGAAAAACTTAGTACACGATTTTCAAATCCAAAGTTGACCACTTTGGTTGTGGACGTAGCACTTATTTATAAGTGTGAACCATATTAAATATTCTGTCTCTTTTTGTGTGATTGTGATTTGATTGTGTTGCTTTAAATTTCCAGATTTCCAATCTGTTAAGAACTGCTGATCTTGTCCTGCCAAGATCAGCCATTCTCAACTTGTCCTGTGCTTCACAAGACTTCCGCCTGCAAAATTTTTAAATCCCTAGTGAAGTAAGATTTTTGAATCAATTTCAAAAATTGGACATAGGCTATTCAACCCCCCCTTCTAGCCTATATAGAGCAACCTTGGACCTAACACATTGCCTCAAAGGTTGCACCTATCTCTGCATAGGATGAGCAAAGACATTAGGTGAGCAATAGGGCAACTTGTCCCATCGAATTTTTCAATATCATGCATTTTGAATTTTGGTGGAAGGATAGCAGCAGGCTGCAGTGTCATTGCTCATGCGATAAACTCGCCTTTTTTCAAGACTTTCAGAACCATGTCTTTCAATTCTTTGACTTCTGCCTTACTTGCAACCCATGTATCAGTGATATCAACTGCTTCTGCAGGAGGCTGTCCTACTTGAGGAGCATTGTAAGGAGGGAGAATGTTTATCACTCCAGTGTGAGGTGCATAAACAGCACATGGGTAGACAGGCCAAGCTTGATCCTGTGGGATATGACTGGTTGTATTCAAGTGTGAACTACCTTGGATTGGATTTGTTATGTGAGAAGGGAAGACATTTGGGTTTGAAAAGGGGATGTTGGTAGATGAAGAGGTAATGTTGGTTGTAGAAGGTGTGGTAGTGTTTAGGATTGGAACAGTGGTAGTCTGAGACTGATGATGTATGTTTAGGTTTAATGGATTGACATTTGGCTGAGAAGGGAATGTGTTTGCGTAAGATGGGTAAGTGTTTGGATATGGAAAATATGGATATGGAGAGTGTGGAGAATAGGCATTTGGGTAGGTGGGGTATGTGTTTGGATTGGGTAAACTTGCATTCACACTTGAGGGTGATGGTCAACAGTTCCTGTGGAGACAGGTGCAGTCCTATTATCAGCCCCTTGACCTTGGATAAGGGCTGAAAACCTATTAATCATGGTTTCCATGCTTTGGTCCATCCACTGATGCATTGCTGGGGTTGGAGTGTATCCTGGGTGTCATATCCCGCAGAAGTGCTATCTTCATGATCGGCCATCTGATTCAAATGCAGACTTTCTGTACTTGACTTTGAATTCAAATTTGGTACTATTGTCAATCTCCTAGTGCTAGTCCTCATCCAATTCAAGGTCAGGTTTCTTCTGTAAGGTTGGGGTATGGGTATAGGTTAGGTTCTGGAAGTGTTTCTGGTACAGCACAATTTATTGTTCCTCTTTTTTTTTTAAGACACAACTCACCCTAAGATGGTTGGACAAGCGATAATGCTTTGTTTTGACTTGTGATTCATTCTTGGAACAATGGATTCTCTCGCCAAAATATAGGAGCTTCGTATTTCATCTGTATTTCGACTCCCCAAGATTGGACAGATCTCAGGCGAAGGGACTATATCTTCAGGATCCACCATCCGAATTGTCTAGGCATATGTCATCAACTCTTTTGTCAATCCTGTGCATGGGGACTTTGCTTGTCGACCTTTTGATCACTATGATTTCCTTTTGGGAGAGTATGACTCTTTTTTTATTTTCAGTGTTTATTTCTTAACATTTTTATTTGATTTTTTGGGAGAGTATGACTCTTTTGTCGATCGACGACTCTTTTTTTATTTGATTTTTTATTTTGTATTTATGCACAAGAATGACAAAGTATGTTTGTGACAATAAGAACCAACCAGTCTTTGAAGTGTCCTAGAAATCTATATGAATTACGCATGGCTATACAGGGCTAGTATGGCTTACTTCCCGGGGGACGATCAGTAATCGCGCGAAAAGGGATAGTGTCGGCTGGAGGAATGCTGGGCTCATGACCTACCTAGTTTCACTCCAACATGGCTATACCAAGGTTTGAAGCTTGGTAACAATTCAGAATAAATGAGTGCGAGTGTGTGCACGTAGTTAAGAACTCTTTTTATATATGTAATGAAAAAGTGAAACAAATGTATACAATTAAAAGAATTAATGTCCTTTTTTTTTTTTTTTTGGATTCATGTGATGTGGGTTGTATTTTATTAGTAGTTGAAAATTTCAAGAAAAGAAACACAACCACAACTCGAGGGCTTAGAACCCCGAGAAAAGTACAAACCAATAAATGAATGAAAGAATTTAAAGCAGTAAACATTGCCGAGATTAAAAGAGAATGAAAACTGTAAAGTTTTTTGAAACATTTTTTTTTTCAATTTTTTTTTTTGAAAGCATAACCACACACGAAGGCTGCCTACGTCCCTCAAAACGAGGCTCAAAAGGTCACCGTAGTTCAACTCTATAAAAGCGATGGTTTTTCTTTTGTGTTTGATTCAATGAATCGCAAATAATGCCTCCCTTTTGAAAACTTGTATTTTTTTTTTCAATTTTTTAAAAGAATTTCTTTTCTCTTTTTTTTGTTGTTTGATTTAAGGAAAGCGACAAAAGGTGGGACTTAAGCCCCGAGAGTACAAAGAATGAATAAAATAAATAAATAAGTATTATAAATAATAAATTTTGGCGACATCCTCTGAACAAATGAATATATTTGTACATGCAAGTGCTAGTATAAACAATATATACACGTAACACATAATTACGTAATAATTTAAACAAATAACACTTAACATGGTAAATAAAATAAAGTAACATTTAACATGTTAAATAAAATAAAATACGTACAATTTATACATGTCACAAATAAAATACACCTAACATATAAACATGTTATATAATAACACGTAACAAAAATAAAGCACGTGCTATTTTTTAACATGTAACAAAGATAAAATAATTACGTAACAAGATAATCACGTTAGAAAATAAAATATGTTACAAAAAATAAAACATGTAACATTAAACATGTTGCAAGAAATAAAGTGAACAAAATAGAATAAACAAATAACAATTTAATCATGTTATGAAAGAAATGTGTAATAAATAAAACATGTAACATTTAAATATGTCACAAAAATAAAACAAACGAATAACATATGAATATGTTATAAAAATAAAACAAAAGAGCATGCAAAGCATAAATGTATGAGTCTAGCCCACTATTTTTTCTTTTAAAAAAAAGAACAAAATCATTCCCAGCAGAGTCACCACTGTGAGCACCCTGATCCGCAGATCGTTCCTGGGCCTTTTGCTCTGGTCTCCTGAATAAAGATGTAATAAATGTGAATGCCACATTTATATTAAAATACAAAGTCGCCACCCTCGTTTATATAGAAAACGAGAGAAAAGCTGAGATTGTGAGTTCGGAGGCTAAGTTACGAGTTGGGAAGGTTTTACGTACCCAACTTGCCTTTTCGGTCTCTTATGATTGCATGCTCGAGTTTATATGCTACGAGTTTATTATATTATGTGACTGGAGAAAATGTATTACGGAGATTTATATCTCTGTTTATTTTATAAAGTGTATACATGTTTTATTTATTACAAAATAAATATAATATATACTTATATTTAATGGAAATAACTAAAATGAAATTTTAGTTTAAAGTATCTATATACATATATATATATATATATATATATATATTACATATTTATATATATAGATACACATATAATATCAACTATACAAATAAAGCGAATGCTCCGGAACTCAAATTTAATAAATATAAAACATTTATTTACTTATCAAATGTATCAAAATAACTATACACATTCACAATTTATCTAACATATTTACATATTGAAATTGATAAATAAACTAACGATCGGAAGGGATTACCTTCTGTCGTTTTACAGAATTCGGGCCAAGTTCTAGGACGTTGTGTTATATTTAATCAAGCTAACTCGTAGCTTGACCGTTTTGCTTCCACTACTACCGATACGAGGAAAGGAAGACTTACGTTTTGATATTGGGTGTGTTCAAAGAACACTGTGTGTTTATGTGTGTGTTTGTTGTGTATGTGTGTGTGTGTGTGAAACTTACCCAAGGAGAGAACGGTTTATTTTCTCGGGCTGAGGGAGAGCAAGAGAGAGAGCAGAAAGCTTTTGATCTTTCTTTTCTTTTTCTTTCTTTCAGTGAGTGAGAGAGAGCTGAGAGTGTGTGTTGTTGTTGTTGTTGGATTCTTCTGTTGAGTGTGTTGGTGTGTTGACAGAGAGAGCTGAGAGTCTCTATTTATAGGTGAAGGAGGGAGAGAGATTTTGATGATACTCTCGGGGCCAAGTAATGCACGAAGCTTCGTTTGTGCACAAAAGTCTTTAGCAGCTGGGCGGCTTGACTTGTGAGGCAGTGCTAGTTTGGTGCGTGGCGCATCAGGATGGGCATCCACGCACCAAAGCGTGTTTTGGTGTATTAGAGCACCAAAAGCCTGAATTTACACTTAGAATCTTCATCTTTCATTCTTTATGCTTCAAATCCCCCGTCAATTTTATTTAATCTTTGCGCCTTGAAGTTGTTCCTTTTGTGCTTTGACCTTTCAAGCTTTGTATCTTCAGATTTAACCCTTGATGTTGAACCAACAGAAGTCGTTTGTATTTGTCGGACGTTGTTAGTCCTGTTTGATATTTTATTTCCTGAAATAATCATAGAAACAAGTGTTAGTCTATTTATAAATAAACAATTATTTATAGGACAATTCGTATAATGTGGGGTACGAATTCTGGGTGTCTACACCGCTATAACCCATGTTCCTGCGAGCTATGGAAAACAAATATGGAAGGGATGAGTCGAAGACCCAGTAAGTTACTACTATGCAACTACATGGCATGCTAACATACAACACATTTCATATATCCACAATATCAATATATAACGATTCAATACAATAACAACATATAACAAATATCATGTTATAGTCAGTCAATCCTATACTCCACAAGAGGTTCAGCTGCCGCCAACCGTCCCATACATGTTGGAAATCATGACCAACTCGCTCGTACAGGGAGCACATAATAAACTGTAAAGTAAACACATGTAAGGATACCGGGGTCGAGGTACACCTCTGACGACTTCCAACCTTATCACCCCATAAAAGTGTGGTACCGTCTTTCAACATCATATTAGAGAGCGCGCTACTGGACCGATGTGCCCTTGATCCCTTACGACTCAAAGAGTCACTCGGTCCGGTCTCCAACTTAGCCAGCTTTGAGGTGTGCCAAGTCTCAACCATTCGCTAGGGCCAGTAGCGAAAAGTCCCAGATTCATCATAGCCCTAACAACGACATTTCACTAGCACTCCGCCCTCATGAAACCTCGGTAGAATCATGACTTATCGGTATAAATTATTATTACTGAATTTTCACATATCAAGTGATGGCGTTCCATCATATAACCACATAGTTTCAAACTTAATCTAGATTAGAAGCCACACATACTAGCACATTAATACCAGAATCCGTAGAGTCTAACATCTCATTTTCACAAAGTAATCCACATAACACTATCGACATCATTTTCGGACTCTGTAGAGTCAAATAACAATAATTTCACGAATTAAGTCACATAAATGATTATCTATATGTTTCAACACGTTTAGGTTCCATAGACTAAGTCACGTATCAATAAACACATAATCTAAGTCAAATTCGGACTCCGTAGAGTCCAATCTCACATTTGTTATTTCGTAGTTTAACACATATTTCATAAGTACGACATGAATCTCAATAGTTTCCACAATTAAGCACGTAGAAGAAATACACTAAATTGACATAGCACCATTTTATAGTATCATTCCATTCTACTCGTCAAATCTAGTTTATATCTCCAATTATTCCACATGCCGATATGAAATACGTACTCTATGCCATGAATAATTCCTAATACAAGAAATAAAAGGTAGTAACTTACCAAATACTATGAAAACACTGAAGAACAAAGTTGGGTCAAATGAAAGCACTCTCCCCGGTGGTCTTTACGTCGCTACAAAGTTGAATCATCGTTTTCTAACTTAGATCTTGAGAAATCTTGACTTTCTCTCTCTAGAAATGTGGGAGATGAGAGATGGGTTCGTGATTCTTCAATAGATCGGGGAAACTCTTTGGCTGAAAATGTTCCCTTTGTTTTCCTCTACACTGTGGCGAAGACGGATCGTCGATCTGACCTCTGGAGCTCAAGATATAAAGCTTTCTCTCTCTCTTTTCTCTTTCCTAGTTTTGGACTAAATATGAGAAGAATGAGGGTTGTGATCTCAAATATATCCAATGGGTAAATGTTTGGTCCAATTTCCAGCTTGTTTGAGCATTTTAAACCACTTAAAAATGTTAAAAATCGAGAGAGAACGAAACCGAATGAAACAGGGCACACTTCTTTGTGAACGCATGGTGCGGCCGCATTACTTCCAGAAAATCGATTTTTCTATGCAAGCTTGCATAGTACAGCCGCATATAGCTAAGGCACAGGGCTATTTTTCTGAAAATGTCCTAGGTTGATCCTGTAATGTCTCTAAGTCATCCTAGGCTGATCCCAACATCAAACCAAGGTCAAAACACACTCCAACTCAACCAAATCATCTCTCATTGATTCTCTAATGATGATGAACATAAGTCTTTATGGCACACCAAGATAATACCCAGAACGATACCTGAATCCACTCAACTTACAGACTAACGATAAGACCAACGTGTTTGTCATTCCTGAATGAATCTAAACCAAGACTAGGTCAACTAACCATGGGGGAAAGACAATGTAGAAGAACACGACTCAAGGTCGAGAGTAGTCTCAAACGAACACGGAACTACCGCACAACTCATCGTGGATTAACCACGAGCCAAACATCGTCACGTCTTATCATGTTATGCTCAGCAAGTATGACGACTCTCTCGATCTAATCATAGAAGTGCACATATCATAATACAAGGTCTTCTAAGTTAACACGAAGTGACTGCGAGCGAAATGGGAAATAAGTAGGAACGTGGCCTTACAACTACGGTACGACTCAACTTGTTAGGCTCGCGGTTAGGTGTTATGGACAAATTATAAGCATGTTAAGGGTTCTCAACCCGAGATAAGCACTCGAGAGGGTAAATATGACGATACTAACATGCTGGGTTGTTGGGGTCTTACACTTAACTCCCCTTCTTATCTTTTTAAACCCAAATCTAATTATACTTAGAATTAATCTACAACCATGGATTTTATAGCATTAACATGACTTCCCAACTACTTTTAACATATATTGGACTATAAGTTGAATAAACAATAATTTTAAACTACTACTATGGATTTCATAGCATCAACATGGTTTCCCAACTACTTTTAACATATATTGAACAATAAATTGAATAAAAAATAATTTTAAACTATTACCATAGATTTCATAGCATCAACAATGCTTCCCAGCTACATTTAACATATATTGGACAATAAATTGAATAAACAATAATTTTAAACTACTACCATGGATTTCATAGCATCAAGATGCCTTCCTAACTACTTTTAGCATATATTGGAAAATAAATTAAATAAACAACAATTTAAGTTAATCTTTATTTAAACTAAGTTACTTACCATACGCGCCTGGTGCTCAGCGATGCTAATCGACCCCATCGTGTGCTTCGTTTCAGACCCCGACCCGCTAGCTCTATTCTTCTTTGCCTTTTCCGAGGCATCCTTGGCGACAGACCCAGACTAGTAGGCTTCATACTGAGCCCAAACGTCATCGGTTCTGATAAAGAACTTCGTCTTTGTCTTGTAGATGAAGTCATTGTACCGACCGACAACCATTTCCTTGAACACCGCCAGTGCCTCCTCATCCAAATGCCCAGGCCAAGAATATTTTCCCTAGAAAAAGTTGCATAAATAAATAACGATAAAATAAATAAACATTTCAAATAAAGTAATGATAAAGTATACAATTTAAGAAATGTTACTGTTGTACCTTAAATTCTCCCCCACCATTCTTCTTTTTTCGCCGTTGAGACATTTCTATATTGTGGCTAGAACTCTACGTGCTGAGAGGCATGAAGAAGATCTCCAAACCAACGTGTGGACTGAGGGTATGCCCCTACAAATTTGATAAAATTCATTTTTTAGTTCTTATATATGAAAATACAACTAATTAACTATGAAATAAAAAAACATAAGGAAAAAGTGTAAATAGGTAGAAACTTACTGTCGTAATCAAGGATCAATGGAAGCAATAATCCTCCTTTTCGAGTCTAAAAGGAAGGCTCCTCGGTAAAGGTCGCCAATGATAGTGGTGTGGGTGGAGAGCCCCGTGTAAAATCCATATCCTCTAGAGGTGTGGTTATAAATGGTGCTGGCTGTGTCCCCGTAATAAAAGTCACTAGGGGGCGCACCTTCCCTAGTCTACTCCTACTGCTAGCTCCTCGGTTAGAAGACATTTCTAAATATAATACTATTACAAGAATAATTTAACTCAAACCAAAATTGAATAAACATGAACAGTAATACATGAACTAATCATAAGATAAAGTATACAATCGTATTATATGAATTGAAATAATACAAAGATGTCTAAAATAAAATACATTATTATTTTAAATCTTAAATGACTATCAATCTTCCTCGCCACTAGTTTCCTCTTTGTGTTCCTCTTCATCATCAGACTCCGTGTCACTACTACAAAACTCAAGCTCTTCTTCATTCTCGTCCTTAGACGTCGAGGAAATATCATCTTTATCTGATGAATCAAATTCAAATAATGCGAATTGACCTGGTCGAGGGGGAGGAGGTGGCTAATCAACCGGTAAAATTTCATCATCTTCATCTCCATCTCTAGCCAGATATGTAGCATCGTCTAATGCATGATCAACTAATGAAACATTTGGAGGGACAAGAATTTCATCCTCTTGGTAATATCCTCCTGTTAGGTCCAAGGTTGCTCTATATAGGCTAGAAGGGGGTTGAATAGCCTATGTCCAATTTTTGAAATTGATTCAAAAATCTTACTTCACTAGGGATTTAAAAATTTGCGGCGGAAGTCTTGTGAAGCACAGACAAGTTGAGAATGGGCGATCTTGGCGGGACAAGATCGCGGTTCTAACAGATTGGAAATCTGGAAATTTAAAGCAACACAATCAAATCACAATCACACAAAAGAGACAGAATATTTAATATGGTTCACACTTATAAATAAGTGCTACGTCCACAACCAAAGTGGTCAACTTTGGATTTGAAAATCGTGTACTAAGTTTTTCCACTAGATATTTTACAAACTAAATCTCTAATGGATTGTGTACAAAAATTTTGTTGACCAAGTGTTTGTGTGGGAGAATTGATATCAATAAGATACAATTCTCGTGAGCTATGAAAAGCTAGGTGTTGCAATCAATGAAGAGCTTTAATGGACTGATCGTCTTAGAGTGAAGCTCTTCAAAGAAGAAGTACGATAGGACGTTTAAGCTTTAATGCACTTGAAGAAGATGAAGAAGATTCAGAGTTGTAGTTGTTGAAGGTTATTGAATGCAGCAATGGATTCTCCTTTTATATGCAGGAGGAAGCTTGGAGCCGTTGGTGGTCTTCTAATTTGAATTTAAGAGCAATTAATGCTCTAATCTGGTTGTTGACTCGATAGGTGACACTGTAGCTTGCGATCGTCTCGACACTTTGCTAAAAATAGGTCGTGCTTGCAGGAGGAATGTCCTTTTCGAGTTGTATGCCAAGAATGGAAACCTTCATTGAATTTGCGGGTTAACGTTGCATCGAAGTCAATGAAGTCCTCAAATTAGGACATGTCTTAGGCGGTTCTCTTATCGGACGTTCTTAAGGTTCTTCAACCTTGGCCGATATGAGCTTGTCCGATATTCAAACGAAAGAGCGATGCATTGTTTGCCTATTGTGCAGAGGACGTCCGATGTCCTATAGGCTATCTTCTTCAAGGCTACTTACAATAAGCAATCCTAGGCTATTCAAGCTATGCCTAAGTACAAGTTGCCACTCTAACAGACACGCAGGCCCATTAGTCACCTTGTCTTAGACTTAGGTTATGGATTCAAGCAAATCTAGGCTAAGATGCAACAATCTCCTCCTATTTGCTTGAGTCCATGACCCTACGAATACAATATCAGCTGACCATGTTCAAGTCTAGTAATAACATGCTTGTAAGATTGATATATTAAATAAGCATGCCCTAGATGAACTTACATAAAGGTCATTGTATTCAAGAATTACAAAGTGTTTACAAACAGGAAATTAAGCATCGACACTTGTAATTAGGCGAATTTAAAGACATGCGAGATAGGCGAATAGGCAATATAGGACATGTCTTTAAACCGGTGGTTTAAATTTCATGCAACACATAATAAGCGATCATAATAAAGCATGAAAGTTTTAAAACATAGACATTGTTAATTAAACAAGTTGTTTAATTACAAAGTTTAGCAAAAAGATTATACAAAATATTATCTACGGTTCGAGAAGATGACCGAGATGATGCACGACCTTTGCCTTTGCTCGATGAAGATTGCCCATAGCCTCTTGATGCCCATTTAGAGTCAACAGCAGCCTTAAGTCTTGCAATTTCTTCGTTTCCGCTGCTAGCTCTTCTTTAGTGTCGCCAATTCGGAGGAGAGCTCTTTGTTCTTACGCTTGAGCGAGCATTATGCTCAATGAGCTTGGTCTGCGATCATTGTTGAGTGGCCATCTCCTCCTTCATGGAAGCGAGGCATCAATAAAGCCGGCGGTTCTCGTAGTTTTGCGCTCCTTGCGATAGTAAGCCAAGTGCTTGGTCGTGAGATTACGCGTCGCTCGCACGGAGGAGTGAACAGAGCGATTTGCTGGCGTTGAGAGTGAAGCACAAGCTTGTAGCCGGCTTCAACCATGTCGACGACTGCATCATCTTAGTGGCGAGGTTGTCCCGTTGGTTTCGAAGATGGCAGAGGTCTTGGAGGAAGAGGCCGAGATTTGGCTAGCAAAGCGGCTTGGGTGGCCGAGATGGATCGTGGCGGGCATCAAAGCGGCCTTGCACCCTTTGAAATCTCCATCACTTGGGTCATGCGGTCGGCCGCACATGGGTGATGTGAGAGACGATCTGAGAGTTGGTGCGGGGCCTTGGTCGTCAACGAGATGACCTCAAAATCTTTCAAAAATTTATGTACAGCCTCAGCAGGATAGGTATCAGACGAGTCAGGATGACTCGCTGGAGGAGATGATGGGCCTGCTGAGGGGGAAGGATGGCTGGTGGCTTGGGTAGGTGAGGGTGGAGGATGGCTGGTGGGAGACAGGGATTGGCTAGAGGATGAGGGAGAATGGATGGTGGAGGAAATATCAATAGAGGGTGAAGGAAGGCTAGGAAAGACGCGAGGAACAGGGAAGAGCCTTTCTATGTAGATGACATAGGAAAGGGGTGAATGAAGAAGGGAGGAGGAGAAAAGAAAGGGGAAAGGCTAGGAGAAAGGAAGAGAATAGGGATGAGAGGGTTGAAGCCAAGGTAAGTGGTGACTACATCAATGAAGCTGTAGACCACAGGGTGAAGAAGGATGGAAGGATGGCCGATAATGGTGAAGACTGGGGGTTTAGGCAGAGAGAGGAAGGGGGAGATGTCCGATTTGGTTGGAAGGGGAAGGCCTAGGTCCTTATGGATTGCAACCCATTGGTTGAAGATCATAAGATCTTGAACCGCGAGTTGTGGGAGAAAAAGAGTTGTGACCAGCGGGAGGAAGAGGGTCATAGTAGGCACCCCATTGAAAGATGATTTCACCGGACATAGGGCGACAGGAAATCTCTGGGGTAGTCAAGGGTGGCTAAGAAAGGGTCAGTCGGCGGGGTTGGGTTTAGGCTCTTGTCTCGAAGGACAGCGCCTGCACCTCGGGGTGTAGGTGGTATAGGGGTTGGTTTTGAGGCGTTTGGGAGTAGGCAGAGCGAGAAGAGGGAGAGATAGGTCGTTTGGAGGATGGTGGTTGAGAGGTGGTGGCAGGTGAGATGATGGCTCTTGTGTGGTGGTTGTTTGGATGGGAGCGGTGAGGAGGTGAGGAAGCAGGTGAGGTGGTAGTGGTAGTAGGCATAGGTGGTGAAGGTGGAGGAGAAGTGGAGGATCGGCGGTTCGAGAAGTGCACCTCTTCTTTGCACTCTTCTTATAACGTTTGCCATGTTTGGACTTAGGAGTGGAAGAGGCGGGGTGGTGGAGATGATTGGAGAGCTGGGTGGGAAAGCCGATGGAGAATTGGTGGTGTGGAACGGCAGGTGCACACTGGTGGTGTGGATGAGACCTTAGGAAGGCCAAATGATTCGTCGTGGGTAGGAGGGTTTGTTTGGTTTTGGGTTTGGAGGATTGGGAGGTAGGTTTAGAGGGTTTGGAGAGGTCACTGGTTGGAAGGATGATGTGTCCTTCTCAACAATTGCCTTTGAGCAGTTTCTGGATTGCTTGAGTTTGGGAGTGAGAGAGGGAGAGTGTTTAGGCTTTTTGGAGGGGCTCGCAGGCTCATATGGATCATGATCCAGCTGCGAGGTCAAAATGTTCGGCTCGGCCCCAATAGGTGTAGGCTCCTCCTCCTCGGGTAACCCGGCGGCGTGTAGGTGACCTTCCTCTTACCCTTGGCTTGGGTAGAGGGCCACCGAGCGGCAGAGCGGCGAGAGTGGCAGCAGCACGATGCGTAGCAGCAGGCGGCAGCGGCCTCACCGCGTTGGTTGTCCTTTGGCCATATCATCCCGATAGCGGGTGATGTTGTTGGCCGTGAAGACGTAGGTGTTGGACACCTTGATGAGGTCGTCGAGCGACCAGCTCATCAATCTCCTCATAACGTCGGAGGATGACATTAATAACCCTTACAAAGGGCCTCTTCATGGAAGGGTGAGCTTGGACTTCAAAGAACGCCGGGATAGCATTGAGAAGATGATTTTGCCCGGTTGAGTTGCTTGCGAAGGACCACGGCTTTGGTCCACATCTTGGGAGGTGAAGATGTCCCTCGAGCCATTTTTGAATAAGATGCTCTTGTCGAGCGATGGCGATATGATAGGGGTTTTACGGGAAGAGGTTCTGGACATCTCGGAGAACCTCTCGGTTGGGCGGATCCCCTCATCATTTCCCAAGCAAGTGCCGATTCGGCATCGGTCAAGTCCAATTTGCCTTCAACAGGCGGTCAAGGATTTCTCCAACATCCTTGTAGGTCAACTTGATGTAGTGGCCTCGATGTAGCCCTTGATATAGCTTAAGTTGACCGGCTCGAGGCATTAGGCGGAGGAGGAGGCGTAATCATCCTTGTATAGAATTCCTCGGCTAGATAGTTCTTTGTAGTGGGTGTCGTTGAGTTGGAACAGGGGAGAAGGCCACACTCACCAAATCTTTTAGAAGGGCATCACCGGCAGATGTGCTAATGATGGAGTCTCGTCGATAGTCATCCCGGGTGATAACTTGACTGGGAAGGGTCCTTATAGGGAGCTCGGCCCAATGCGCCCGGTTGGCTTAGCGAGGCGGAGGATGAAGTGGTGGCGGCAGCTTTGAGGATTTAGACTTTCCCTACATGATCGAGATGTGAGAACAATATATAGAAATCGGCGGATATGCAAGAAACACGAGATAATCATGCAATCGAGATAATAACATAAACAGTACTATTCGATCAAAACCCAAAATATAGACAATTTAAACCATAATATAAGAACAGTTCATCATCGGTTTTCAAATATCTACCGAGTTTGTCGATTCAAGCAAACAAACGATATAAATTGAAAACATAGTACCACAGAATCTCTACAACACATTTTACACCACGAAACATGATTCAAGCAACAATCGCAATATAGCACGATTCATCAATGGCGGACGGTTTAAAAGCTCAAATTAGGTCAAAACAAGACCTAAAACTGGATTTAAATGAATCAAGAAGGTGTAGAAATCCTTACCATTGATGATTTTAAGCTTGAAAACTTGAGAAATTTGTAGGTTTAAGAAGATTTGAGTGGATTACGATTGGAAGCTTGAAAGGTTTTTGAAAGTTGAAAATGGCGGTTGTTGAGAGTTGTGAAGAGTCACTGTACATTTTGCCCTTTTATACCTCGACAGGCCAATAAATGACATTTGATAAAATTTGAAGTCCGCATTTATTACCCGATGAGTCCAGTACGTATGGCGCTTAAGTCTCGCCTATTTATCAAGGCCTATTTTATCAAAGTTGCCTATTTTATAGAGGGATAGCCGAATATAGATCTACCTAGTTTATAAAATAACTTAAAGAATTTGCTAGAAAGGTTAAGGATTGAGGTCAAGCATACCAAGCTCTCCTCTTAAATAAGCAAACCTGGTTGAATCAAGTGGTTTTGTGAAGATGTCGCTACCGATTCTCTGTAGGCACATATTGCATGCCGATGTTACCTTTTTCAACATGATCTTTAAGAAAGTGATATCTCACATCAATGTGCTTTGTTTTGGAGTGCATGACAGATTTTGAGAGATCGAAATTGCGATGTGTTGTCACACATTATAGGACAATCATCGCTTTGATCTCATAGTCCACTAGTTCCGTTTGATCCACGCAATTGTGAGCGCGGCTACCGCGGCTATGTATTCGCTTCGCTTGTTGAAGTTGAAACAGAGGTTTGCTTCTTCTCGGCCCATGAGACAAGTCTATTTCCTAAGAATTGACATGTCCCACTTGTGCTTTTCTGTCAACTTTACATGCAGCAAAATCGCATCGAATAGCCTATAAGATTAAAAGATGAATCTCTAGGATACCGATTCCCAAATTGGGAGTATCTATCGATATCCGATGATTCTTTTGACTTGTAGGTGAGACTCCTTTGGATCGCTTGAAACCTAGCACAAACACAAACGAAACATGATATCGGGCCTACTAGCGCTAAGTATAAAAGTGAACCAATCATGCCTCTAGAGAGTCATGTCCACTTTCTTGCCCTTCTCATCTTTGTCAAGATGGCGTTAGTAGCCATAGGAGTGAAGTCGTTTGCATTCTCAAGACCAAATTTCTTGATGACATCCTTTGCATATTTGGCTTGATTGATGAAGATACCATTTGAACTTTGTTGAATTTGAAGACCAAGGAAAAATTGAGCTCTCCCATCATGCTCATCTCAAATTTACTCGCATAAGCTTTTCAAACCTTTTGCAAAGATTTTCATTAGTAGAACCAAAGATAATATCATCAACATATATTTGAACAAGTAAGGAATGACCTTTATGCTTCATAATGAAAAGAGTAGTGTCAATTTGACCTCTTACAAAGCCTTGAGATATCAAGAACTTTGAAAGGGTCTCATACCGTGCTCTTGGAGCTTGTTTAAGTCCATAAAGGGCTTTCCTTAGCTTGTAGACATCTTCTCTCCTTGAACATCTATGAACCCGGTGGTTGCTCAACATAGACTTCTTCTTGAAGTTCTCCATTCGAAATGCACTCTTTACATCCATTTGATAAACTTTGAAGTCTTTGTAAGAGGCATAGGCCAAGAATAATCGATAGCCTCTAATCTTGCAACAGGGCAAATGTCTCATCATAGTCAATACCCTCCTCTGTCTGTATCCTTGGGCTACCGCCTTGCCTTGTTTCTTGTAATGTTGCCGTTTTCATCCATTTTGTTTCGAAAACCCACTTTGTGCCAATAACGCTTGTCCTTTAGGCCTAGGGACTAGTGACCGGACTTGGCATCCGTCAAATTGGTTTAGCTCTTCTTGCATAGCTTCCACCCACTTGGATCTTCCGAGCTTCATCAATCTTTTGGGTTCAATGTTAGATACAAATGCAGTAGAATACATGCATTCATTCCTTGAAGCTTGTCTAGTTTGAACACCAAAGATTAAGATCTCCAATGATTTGAGTGATAGGATGATCTTTTACTTCCCTAACTTCGCAGTTGAACTTGTCCTATTGTATCGGCAGAGTTGGATTCTTGAGAAGTAGAAGTGCTGAAGCTTGGTTTTCTAAAGGGTAGGTTAATTCCAAGGTAGGTTGTATGACTTCGTGTGGAAGGCAAAGGGGATTCGGGGTTTTCGAGTGTTCATTTGATGGTTCGTTTGAGGATTCTAACAGTTGACTCTTGGAAGATCTTGTGAAGAAGGAGGATCGCAGATCTAGGATTGGCCGTTCGCACTGCCTCATATTCATCGAATCATTAGTAACCTTAGGAGCCAAATGTGGCCCAATGAAATCAAATTCATCAAAAGAAACATGTACGATTCAACAACTTTAAGTGAAGTTTTATTGTAAACTCGTATGCTTTTGAAAACTTGGCATATCCCGAAAAATTCCTTCATCACTTTTGGATTCAAACTTACCTCTATGTTCTCTACCATTGTAAAGAACATAGCATTTACAACCAAATATTTTAAAGAATCCAATGTTGGGAGCTCGCCTCTCCATATTTCATATGGAGTTTTGTTATGAAATTTATTTATGATGGACCTGTTTTGTGTGAAGCGGCGGTGTTCACTTACGCCCGTAAATACATAGGCGGCTTGGCTTCAAAGAATCATTGTCTTTCCCGCTTCAATGAGAGTTCGTTCTTCCTTTCAGAACTCCATTTTGTTGAGGTGTGCCAAGCAGAGAAATTGTGACCAATTCCATGGTCATCACAATTTTACACCATTGTTCTTGAACTCGTTCCATTGTCCGATCGACATCGAGAGATATCATCCTTCGAGTCGTAGTCTTCAAGAGTTCAAGAATGATGTCATATGCTTCATCTTTGGAGGACATCATTTCTACCCAAGTAAATCTTGAGTAATCATCAACTACCACAAGAGTATACTTGCGCCACCAAGACTTGTAGTAGTTACAGTCCAAACAGATCCATGTGCAAGAGCCGTAGAGGTCCGGTTGTTGATAGGCAAGGCTTGCTTTTGAAGGAAGATTTGTGTAGTTTGCCTAGTTGACATGCTCTGCGAGACGTGTGATTCACTGATATTTTAGGCAAACCAACAACTAGATTGTCTTTTGATAGCTTCTCCGGTATTTGAAATTGAGATGACTAAGCCTTTTATGCCACAACCAGTGTTGTCGGTTGATGACCTAGCAACCAAGCATAGATTTGATTTTCTTCCAACAAAGATTTAGGTCAACAAAGATAGACATTCCCTTTTTCGAATCCCGTCAGATAGTTGAACATGTCTCATTGTCCTTTATGAGACATTGACTTGAGGAAAACCGACATGTTAGACCTTTATCACGTAATTGTGATATGCTTAGCGATTGTGCTTTAAACCTTCAACTAGAGAGACTTTGTTGATGGAGAGATTGCCTCGATTATACTTCCATAACCAATGGTCTTCCCTTTTGAGTTATCTCCAAATATGACCGAGGGACCCTTTGCTTCAACAATGCTTGAGAGAAGATTTGGATCACCATCATATGCTTTGAGCATCCACCGCCTAGATACCATAGATCTTTCTCTTCTTCATTGACACCATAAAGCATTCCCGAAATATAGACATTTAAGAATATGGTCCCCTTTTATTTTTGGGTCCTCAAGGTTAGCAACCTTTTGGGATCCACACTGTTTAACCTTTGGAGGAGTAAATCCTCTAGATTTAGGTGTGAATCTCGAAGGCATTCATGAATCTCATGACCATGGCATTTGCGAAAGAGCATTTGTGAAATCCTTCAACATGAGTAATGATTTCTTTTGAGGCTTCTTAATATCGCCAGTCTTTGGAATGATCTTTCTGCGATAATTGGCCTATAGGACTTAGGCCGATAATGCCTTTTCTTGTTGATGTTAGGTTTACCATAGGTAGACCTCTTATCAAAAGATTTTGTATTTACAGCACATGTCCTTTAAGCTTTTTATCTCAGAATTCACTTCTTTTACCCTTTTATAGGCAAGTGTTGGGATCGCAGCCTTGCCTTTGACAAATTTAATAGGTTTGAGCCGAGAATTCCTAGACTTGCTATTAGTCATCCCTGTTTTCTTAGGGTGACTAATGGCAGGTTTTAGTTGCTCGACTCACTATTAGCAGTCATTCCGGCATTGCTTTCTTTTGGACTTGTCTTTTGTGTTCTTGGGATAAACAAAAGGAACTTTGTTAAAGCCAAGTCCTTGCCTTTTGGGAGAGCGCTGGTCATAAGAAACTCCTACAACCAATTCTTCAAAGAATCACTTCGATGTCTCATCCTTTTGAGAACTAGAAGAACTACCTACTTTGAACTCACTTTGGAAACCAATACCGCTTTGTCATCTAAAGTTTTCGGTTTGAGAGAATGGCATCAAAGTTTCCTTTAGAGTTATTCCAAGTATTGACAACCTTTTGAAGGTCATCTTTCTCGAATTTATCTTCTTGATGTGTTCAAGTAGAAATCCACTTTTTCATCAAAGCTTTGTTCTCTTTTTGCAATTTGATACTTTCACTTTTTGTCTATCAAGATCTTTGATCTTAGACATCAAGGTTGATTTCTCGAGACGCCTAGTTCATGCTTCTTGGCTAATTTCACATAGGCAGCTTTGAATTTTGAAAACTCTTCCAAAGATGTCTTTGTTAGCTTTGATGAGCTCTCCCTTTGATGGTTCATTGAGCTCATCATCATCATCACTGTCATCTTGTTGAAATGGTAGTGACCTCACCGAATCATGTGGTGACTCCCTGGCCATAAGGCATATGTTGGCTTCTTCAAAGAAAGTCACAAGAGTCATCCTCATCGTTGTCGGTGTCACACCATGTAGGCGATTGCTTTCATCAATGTCTTCACCACCATCCCTTTTTGTTTTTGAAATTTAGTTTCGGACGTTTCTTATAAAATTCATATTTTGGCTTTGGACATTTAGAGGCAAAATGGCCTGGTTTCCTACGCTAAAACAAACTAGCTCATTATCCTTTTGATGGTCTCCGATTTATAAGGAGCGAATTTTTGGTTGAGCGCTTGTTTTATAAGGAACGGCTTTGTGAGAAGACCGCCTATGTGATGATGGTTTATTAAACCTTTTGAAACGTTGATATTTCTTTACAAACATAGCAAAGGCTTCGTCGAAAGAATATCATCATCTTCACCGGATGTAGAAGGTGTTTCATCGGGTTTTGAACAGAAGGTTCAAGAGACATGGGTAAGGACAAGTTTTTAAAACTCTTTTCCATTTCTTGAGCTTGTTGGATCTCAAGCTCATAAACCGAAAGACTAGCATAAAGGTTTCTAAGAGTCAATTTGTTTAAATCTTTTGACTCTTTCATGGCGATGATTTTAACATGCCATAGACGCCTAGTGCATTTAGAAATCTCATGTTTATTTCTTTCTTTTCATACTTCTTTCCTAATGAATAGCAAGAGTTGACTACCTCATAGAATCTGTCATAGGCACTTCGCAGAGACTCTTTGGGATCCTTTTGAAGGAGTCAAACTTCGGATGCAGTATATAATTTGTTGTTCTTTGTCTCGCCATCACCTTCAAGATATTCAAGGATGGCTTCCCACATCTCCTTTGCCGTGTCCAAGTTGATAATCTGCCGATAAGTACTTATATCAACACAGTGGTAATGATGTTGATGGCCTTTCCATCCGAGCATCATTCTTCGTCTTCATCATCCCACTCTTCTTCGGCTTTGGTACTTCAGTGCAGCTTGGATCTACCGCGGCCGGTGTATTAGGCTTCATTGGAATTCGGGTCCATCGTGACACATTTCCACAAACGTTTGTCAATTGAATTCATATGTCTTTTGACTTTATCTTTCCAGATGTCAAAGTGAACTTCATCCAAGACAGACAATGGTTCACGTTTGAGGTTTCCAACATTTGGTGAGCAGCCATGATCTTTAATCTCTCAAGAGGTTAATCTCGGAAAAACTAGTTTTCAAAGAGTTAAGCTCGATACCAATTGTTAGGTCCAAGGTTGCTCTATATAGGCTAGAAGGGGGTTGAATAGCCTATGTCCAATTTTTGAAATTGATTCAAAAATCTTACTTCACTAGGGATTTAAAAATTTTGCAGCGGAAGTCTTGTGAAGCACAGACAAGTTGAGAATGGCCGATCTTGGCAGACAAGATCGCGGTTCTAATGATTGGAAACTGGAAATTTAAAGCAACACAATCAAATCACAATCACACAAAAAGAGACGAATATTTAATATGGTTCACACTTATAAATAAGTGCTACGTCCACAACCAAAGTGGTCAACTTTGGATTTGAAAATCGTGTACTAAGTTTTTCCACTAGATATTTTACAAACTAAATCTCTAATGGATTGTGTACAAAAATTTTGTTGACCAAGTGTTTGTGTGGGAGAATTGATATCAATAAGATACAATTCTCGTGAGCTATGAAAAGCTAGGTGTTGCAATCAATGAAGAGCTTTAATGGACTGATCGTCTTAGAGTGAAGCTCTTCAAAGAAAGAATAGATAGGACGTTTAAGCTTTAATGCACTTGAAGAAGATGAAGAAGATTCGAGTTGTAGTTGTTGAAGGTATTGAATGCAGCAATGGAGTCTCCTTTTATATGCAGGAGGAAGCTTGGAGCCGTTGGTGGTCTTCTAATTTGAATTTAAGAGCAATTAATGCTCTAATCGGTTGTTGACTCCGATAGGCCGACTGTAGCTTGCGATCGTCTCCGACACTTTGCTAAAAATAGGCGGTGCAGCTTGCAGGAGGAATGTCCTTTTCGAGTGTATGCCAAGAATGGAAACCTTCATTGAATGCGTTTGCAGTTAACGTTGCATCGAAGTCAATGAAGTCCTCAAATAGGACATGTCTTAGGCGCTTCTCTTATCGGACGTTCTTAAGGTTCTTCAACCTTGGCGATATGAGCTTGTCCGATATTCAAACGAAAGACTGCGATGCATTGTTTGCCTATTGTGCAGGACGTCCGATGTCCTATAGGCTATCTTCTTCAAGGCTACTTACAATAAGCAATCCTAGGCTATTCAAGCTATGCCTAAGTACAAGTTGCCACTCTAATGACACGCAGCCCATTAGTCACCTTGTCTTAGACTTAGGTTATGGATTCAAGCAAATCTAGGCTAAGATGCAACACCTCCAAAGGACGACTCGCAATGGTATCCACCGGTATGGTACGTCAATCGTTCTTCTAGCTTTGGTCTTTCAAACTGCCTACCATCCGCTAGACTCGGCATGCCGACGAGGGTAAGGTGTCATGTATACCTACTGAGCATGTGATGCTACGATGAAAACGTCATCACAGACGTCTCCTTTATATCAACAAGGTCAAATACTTCATGCTTTTTAATACCTCGTTCAACATCTCGTCAGTCACAATTAAATAGGACAACATTGTTTCCCCCTAAATACCTCAACTCGATGACTTCTTTGAGGACATCATAATACTCAAGATTTCCTTTAAGGTTAACACCACTATTCCGCGATAGTTTTGTCTCCCCGTAAGTATTAGTATGTAAGACATAGTCATTCACAAAATATCCGTTGCACGAATTAACTTGCATGTACAAAGGAGAAGCTAATTCTTTTAGCCTCGTAACTTTGGCATCATTAAGATGCTTTGAGACCTATAAAACATTCATAGATTTATTCATCGATAATATTTTAAGAATGAAATTTTAAAAGGAATTATAAAAACTTAACATAAGAGTGAGATGAATTTTTACATATTTATTTAGCCAGGAAAGAAACTCTTTGTCTGTCCTAATTTATATCAAATCTTCAGACATATCTCCAGCTTCAGCTTCGAATATTCTGCATTAGTAGCAGACAAGGACAATAATAAGAAATTTTAACACAACTTAATACCTATTTATAATATTGATAACTTAAAGGAATTCCTGACTTACACAAGATAATCCTCAACCTCGGGACAATTATGGAGAACATATAGTTTGGCAGCACCAGACTCCTTGAGGGTAAGCATTCGCTGACCAACCTGTTTGCCCAGGAATCGCCCAGGGGAAGCAAAGACAGAGATGCCTCCATCAGAGTCAGACTCTCTACCGTTATAATTGCGGCCAACCCTAGTTAATCTTGTTTCAATATTAGGATGGAAATGTGTGGCGGCAAAGGCAACAATTTCATCTATAATAATAACAGCCTCTGCGATTGAGGCCTCAACCTTGGCCCTGTTACTCATCTTCCTTTTCAATGCACCAAGATACCTATTTGCAGATAATAACATCAAGACTGATTACCTTTAAGCATTTAATAGAATATTATAAATAACTCTTAAACCAATTACCTTTTAAATGGATACATCCATCTGTATTGAACTGGACCCCCAACCCTGGCTTCGTAGGATAAATGCATCGGTAAATGCTCCATTGAATCAAAGAACGATGGAGGAAAAATCTTCTCAAGCTTGGACAATGTCAGTACAATGGTATCCTCGAGCTTTTTCATGTCATCAACACGTAGAGTGGAAGATGATAACACTCTAAAAGACTTGCTCAACTAAGTTAAGGCAACCTAGATATGCTCAGGCAGAAGGTCTCTGAGCACAATAGAGAGTAGCCTATCAAGTAACACATGGCAATCATGACTCTTCAAGCCTTGCACCTTACTTTCTTTGAGATTTACACAATTACCAATGTTAGATGTGTAACCATCTGGAAGCCTCAAACCCTGCAGCCACTTCAAGATAGCCTGTTTATTCTCCTTGGTAAGGATGTATGCAGCCGTCGATTTAACTACTTTACCATTAACCTCAGTCAACTCCAAGGCAGGTCGCTTACAGATGTTCTTAAGGTCCATTCGAGCTTTGGCCGTATCCTTGGTAGTGGTCTTGAAATCCATCACAACGTTAAAGATATTGTGAAACACATTCTTCTCGATGTGCATAACGTCAAGGTTATGGCGTATTAAATTTGTCTTCCAGTATGACAACTCCCAAAATATATTCTTCTTAGTCTAGTTATGGGAAGTACCATGTCCTTGAACTCTATCTTTCTTAAATTTCTTTCCCCACTTGGTTTCAGGAAATTTAGATACCTGACGAAAAATAGCTTCACCACTCAACCGAATAGGCGGCTCATCACGTTCGACCCTCTTATTAGTGAACTGTGTTTTTTGACTCTTGAACGAATGATCCATTGGCAAAATCTATCTGTGGCAGTCAAACCAACATGGTTTTCTGGAGTGCTGGAGTGTGAACGACTTCATGTCACCCATACAATACGGACACGCCAATTTCTCGTGCGTGCTCTAACCCGTCAACATACCATATGTAGGGAAGTCATTAAATGTCCACATCAATGCAGCTCTCATGTTGAATTACTCTTGTTTAAATGCATCCCAGGTTTCAACCCCATCTTTCCAAAAAAAAAAATTTAACTCGTCCATCAAAGGTCGGACATAGACATCAATGTTCCTACCAGGATTGTTCGATCACGCAGCAATTAGCACTATCCGGCGATGTTGTGCGGATAATGTTCTCTACAACGTTATCTCCGAAAAATTTGGGAAGGCATTATGGGAGAAGTTGGAGAGTCTCTATATGGGGAAATCTATGTCAAACCGGTTGTACCTAGAGAAGGTGTTGTATTTTATATAGATTTGCTTGTATCCATACCCTAAGTCTAAGCCAAGGTGACTAATGGGCCTGCATGTCTATTAGAGTGGCAACTTGTACTTAGACATCGCTTGAATAGCTTAGGATTGCTTATTATAATTAGCTCGTCTTGAAGATAGCCGTTGTATATCGGCCATGTTCAGATCAGCTATTTTCAAGTCATCAGCCAAGTTCGTATCAGCAAAGTCCATCAAGTCAATCGGACAAGTTTGTTTCAGTCAAGCTTCATCAGCAAAGTTGAAGACCTAAGGATCGTCTGATCTAGACTTGTCTGAAGATATGCCTTAAGCTATCGGCAAAGTCATTCATTGACTTTGATACAACGATAACCTGCAAACTTCATTTAATGACTATTTCCTTATTAGGCATTCATCTCGAAAAAGGACATTCCTGCATGAATCTGTCTACCTATTTTTGGCAAAATGACAATTGACCGAACCCAGCAGAACTACCTATCAGATCTCAACAGCAAGATTACAGCATTTAATGCATTTAAATTCAAATTCTCCAAATGCTGAAGATCTCTAACGGCTTCAATGGCTTCCCCAAGTATAAATAGAAGACTCTATTGAAGCATTGAAGAACTCTCGGATCAATAGCTCGAATTTACAACTCGAATTCTTCATCTTCACCAAGCTAGTTCATTAAAAGCTTCAAAGTTAAATCTGTAAAAGAATTCTTTGAAGAGCTCCAAACTGAGACGATTAGTCTTTATAGCTCTTCATTGATTGCAATCTTAAGCATTCAAAGCACACGAGGATTATATCTTTGTAGATATTAATTCTCCCGCAAACACTTAGTCAACTAATTTTTGTACACGATCCATTAGTGATCTATCTTGTAAAGATTCTAGTGAAAAACTTAGTACACGATTTTTAAATCCAAAGTTGATCACTTTGGTTGTGGATGTAGCACTTATTTATAAGTGTGAACCATATTAAATTTCTTGTCTATCTATTTTCTGTGCTTGTGATTTGCTATTACTTATCAATTTCCAGAATTCCAACAGCTTTCAGAACAACTGATCTTGTCCTATTAAGATCAGCCATCTTGAACTTGTCCTATACTTCACTCAATTCCGCTGCAAAATACTTTTTAACTTTAAATGAAGTAACTTGTTAAAACAATTTTTAAAATTGGACATATGCTATTCAACCCCCCTAGCCTATTTGAGCACCTTGAGACCTAATAGAAGAAGTTGTTCAACTTCACGATGTCTGAAGGTACGAATATTTATGATCACTTGAATGCTTTTAACAAGATACTTTGCGAGTTCACAAATATTGGTGTTAAAATTGAGGATGAAGATCAAGGTTTAATTTTGCTAAAGTCTTTGTCATCATCTTACAAATATTTAGTTACTACTATTATGCATGGGAAAGACAAGCTTACTTTGGGTGAGGTATAAACTTCATTATTAACAGATGATTCTATGAACAAGGGTTCTAAGAATAATGATAATAATGATGCTTTGTATGTGAGTGGCAAAGTTAATCATGTTAGAAATTCGTCCTGTCAAAGTTCAAGTGCTGCTGAGAAGAATAAGAAGACTTTCAAGTAAAAGTGTTGGTATTGTAATGAGATAGGTCACGTTATTCGTTATTATTAAAAGCTCAAGGATGAAGTGAAGAAATTAAGAATTAAACTCTAATGCTAATATTGTCACTTTTGATGAAGGTGGTATTAGCAGTAATGAAAATAGTGGTGATGTACTTAATGTGACCATGGGTAGTGATAATCTACGGACTGAATGGGTTCTTGATTCAAGTTGTTCTTTTCACTTGAGTTCCAATAAATATATGTTTTCTACTTACAAAAGTGCAAGTGGTGATGTATTTTTAATGGATAATTCTTCTTGAAAGATTGAAGATGTTGGGACAATTAAAATCAATACTCAAGGTCGAGTGAAAAAGTTGACTGAAGTTTGTCATGTTCCTAGCTTGAGGAGGAATTTAATTTCATTGCATTTTTTGTATTCGAAAGGTTGCAATTACATAGCTCGTGATGGAAATATGAAAATCTTTTGTGGTGGCCATTTTTTCACGGATGGAAACAAAAAGGGCAACTTGTATTTACTACAAGGGAGTGTCATTCAATGTGGAGCTCATGTTATGTTTCAAAGTGAAGATACAAGTGTGAAGAAATTGTAAGTATTCAGTTTGGTAGTATTTCATGGAGCGAGTTCAAGGGCCGCTTGGACTCTTATGTTCGAGATCAATTCTAGGCACCCATGGTGGGGTGCATGACGGGCAAGTAATAGTGGGGATAGACGATTGATGAAATTTGAGTCAAGGTGGAGATTTGTTAAAATATGTCTCAAATTCAAATGGATTTTGGAATCCTATACAAACTCGGATTGTATTAATTAATCCTAGAGTTAATTGGATAAGGTTAAACAAGTTGGTACTAGTTGTAAAATGATTTCCTTTATTCACATGGATTAAAAGTCTTAATCCCAATTTGTTTAGGTTTTTCTTAGGATCTATATAAAGAGGTGAAGAGATGCCAATTAGTGGCAAGACCAAAAGTGAGAGACACAAATTGTGGAGAGACGGACGACAGACACAGTTGGTGGTCGAGGGTCTCTAGGTCTTGACGTTGTTAGACAAAATAGTACGTGGCTATTTTGGGTTGTTAGAGCCTTAGAGGTGTGGTACTCCGTGGGATCATGTCAATCCTTGTAACCCTTGTCCTGGGTAGGGTGAGTAAATTGAAAACTCTTTATTATAATTCTTTATCGTTTATAGTGTATTTGTTGCTTGCCTTGGAGTGGATTAAACCACGAAAATCCTCTGTTTCCCTTTTGTTTGTTTCCGTTATATTTTTCCTTTTCGCCATTATTTCTCCAAATACTAGGTAATATTATTTTTGACTGATTCGCTTCTACATAGAAGATAGACACTTAGAATTCTTAATCCAAGAATATCCTCGTTTTTATAACACTTTCCTTTTTTGTCCGTTCCAAAAAATTGTCTTTTTTGTACACTTTCCTTTTTAGGAAATCATTTTTACCATTTTGCTATTTTGGGGGAATTTGAATTATTAAAATTGGATTGGAGGGAATACATTATTATTTCAAATTTCAAAAAGATTCTATTGCCTTTTTACTCATATTCATAAGGGTAAAAGTGGAAAAGTGCAATAATACAAATATTAATAAGTGAGTCAATTGTTTACTTTTAATCCATGTTTCGAGTCAAACAAAACAATAATTTAGGACGGAGGGACTAATATGTATGAAACTACTGCAATCTTATTTTACACTTTTTTTTAAACAAATTTTCTCTTTAATTTGCATTTCAGATATGTCTTCCCCTTTTTGGATTAGTATCTATTATTTTGGACATTTTGTTGAAGATAAAAACAAACTATGGTCTGGAAATTCAGCTGCAGCCCGACGACAGTAGGACTTCCAATCACTAAAGAAACTTCATACAAAGAGTTATATGCTACAACACGAAACATTTGCAAAGTTGACGATATTGAGATATATTTTCTTAGTTCAGGAATGGTGCAGAGTTTTTAAGTTGTCATCTGGATTACTTCAAATGCCCAAGTCTAATGGTACTTTAATCTCAATAAACAAGGGTATTATGCTCCCCTTTGTGTAACCATTGTGAGCCAAGGAAATAATGGATTTGGTTGTGACATGCAACGTAAAGAAAATCATGGAGGTTGTATTGGTATGCAACCGAAAGAAAATAATGGAGTTGGTGGTGCTGACGCAAGACCGGAAGATAATAATGAAGTTGGTGGTAGTGACACAGAACTAGGAGAAAATAATGAAGTTGGTGGTGGTGGCATGGATCCGGAAGAAAATAATGGAGTTGGTGGTGGCGTTGATGACAATGCGAATGGGTTAGAGGTAATTAGAGAATCTACATATTATTACGAGATATGATTTTAGTCAAGAAAATAACTTAACAAATGAGAATCTTATTTCTTCAGTTGGAAGTACAACGCGTGTGGTACCAATTGATTTTAATTTGAAGGTTGACCAAGTATTCAATAACAAGAAAAAGCTTTAGGAAGCTGTGCACATGATCGCATTGCAATGCAACTTCCAATTCAAAACAAAAAAATTGAACAAGAGTGTGTACACAGTTGTGTGTGTCGATGATAATTGCAAATGGCGTTTGCGAGCAACAAAGTACTCATAATGTCATTATTTTCATATTAAAAAATATATAGTTGAACATACTTGCGCTCTAATTATGTCCACCGCTGATCATAGACAAGCAACGTCGTGGATCATTGGAAAACATATCTCACCAAGGTTCGAGGACCGCAACACTACCTATAGACCTGTAGACTGACGTTCGTCAAGATTTTGGGGTGCAACTGAGTTATCAAAAAGTGAGGAGGTGTAGAGAATTTGTTTTAACACAGATAAGGGGTTCACCTGAGGATAGTTACACTAAGTTGGCCGCATATGCCCATAGCTTGATAGTGGCTAATCTAGGAACTGTCTACTTTTTAGAGCATGACAGGGAAAATCGCTTCAAGTACTTCTTTTTGTCTTACGGTCCTTGCATTCTTGGATTTCACTCTACAATGTGTCCATTAGTTGTTGTGGATGGAACATTCCTTATTAAAAGATATAAAGGTACAATGATTATCGCTACCTGCCAGGATGAAAATATATAAATATATCCTCTTGCGGGCTTCAAATCTTCTATCACACTTCCTATCACACTCTGTGTCCCACTTAATCATAGCCGTACACGCGTTCTTGTTATTTTAAATTGTCTTCTTCTTACAATTTTTACAAGGTAATGTGTAGGGCTGAGATTTAATGAGACAGAGAGTGTGATAGTGAGTGAGATAGAAGATTTGGAGCCCCTCTTGCGTGACCATTGTTGATTCTGAGAATGATGCTTCGCGGTTTTGGTTTATTAATTGAAAGAAGTAACAGGTGACGATGAAGGTCTTGTTGTGATATCTAACCGACATAAGAGTCTTATCAGTGTTGTCGGAACTGTTTTTCAAAATGCATGTCATGGGCATTGTTTCTATCATATAAAAGGCAACTTAAAGACTGTAACTTAAAAGGCTAAGACTATCTCAATTTTTAAGAGAGCGGTGGAGGCTTATACCATAGATGAGTTTTGCAAGCATATGTCCCAAATTGAGAAAACTGACAAGAAGGGTTGGAAGTATTTTAGCGAAACAAATTTTGAAACTTGGGCCCGGTTACATTTTAAAGAAAACCGTTACAATATCACGACCTCAAACAATGCAGAGTCTCTGAACTCAGTGTTTAGGAGAGCTCGAGAGACTCCTATACTTGCACTGTTTGAGAGTATTTGGAAAAAGTTGTAGGCTTGTTTTTGTGAGAGGCGTAAGGTAGCACAAAGTTATATAACCCAATCAACCCCAACACTAAAAGAAAAATTATGCAAGTCTCATGAAGTGTCCATGAAGTTCACGGTTGAACCCATTGATGCGTAAAACTATGTGGTGAGGAGCGCTACCAAGAATTCCATCGTTAATTTTGATGGTACTTGCATTTGCAGAAAATTTCAATACCATGCGAGCATGCAATAGCAGTGGTAAAACAAAGAAGTTTTTCAGTGTACCCGATGTGCTCAGCATTTCATACCGTTACAATATCACGACCTCAAACAATGCAGAGTCTCTGAACTCAGTGTTTAGGAGAGCTCGAGAGACTCCTATACTTGCACTGTTTGAGAGTATTGGGAAAAAGTTGCAGGCTTGTTTTTGTGAGAGGCGTGAGGTAGCACAATGTAAATTCTATTTAATAATCTTAATACAAATTTAATCAACAAAAATAATAATTTCTAGACTAAAATTATAAACTAAAATTAAATTATATGAAAATTACACGATTTTAAATTATAAACTAAAATTAAATTATATGAAATTATATGTTAATAATTTATAAACTAAAATTAAATTACATAAATTTATATATTAATAATTTAAAAACTAAAACTATAATTAAAATTAATTTATATGAAATTATAAACAAAAATAAAAACAAAATTCATTAAATCTGTCTGTCGATGATGGAGATCCAGATGGTGGCGGCGGTTCTCAAGCATTAAATCCGCCTCGGGTAGGCGGTCCTCCTAGGGTTCAGTTCAAAACTTAACGGATCTGTTAGTTTTGACGGAATTTTAAACTTAAGGGGTGAAATTCAAAAAAATAATTTAACGGAATGTTGATTATAGTCCGCCTACTCGAGGTGGGGTTTAGGGATAAGGCCGCATGGGGTGGGCGGTCCTTTTAAATTTTTCCAGAATTTAAATTTCTTTTTTTTTTTTAGCATTTATAACATAATAATATATATCAAAATATAATGCTAATTAATACAATAACAAGCGCAAAAAAAAAAGATATATAGACGTAAAATGTGTTGAAAACATACCGTATTTGAAAAAATGTCTAAAACTCGATATCTTAGGAGAGTTTAGAGAGAGAGAGAGAGAGAGAGAGAGAGAGAGAGAGAGAGAGAGAGAGAGAGAATTGTGAAATGAAAGTGAGGGAAAAAAAAGTGAGGATTTCATTTATAAAAGACATAAGGGGTAGTTTATGATAATTAATGAAATAAAAGGGTTATAATTGTAAATATAAAATTTTCAAAAAAATAAGGGCATAATAGTAATTTTAAGGAGGGTTATTTAGCATAAAAGGGTGTTGTGTTTAGGGATTCAAATCTTATCTCACACCCAAATACACTTCGTTTAGTGCCGGCTTTAAAATTTGCCAATGTCAAATTAATGAAGGTACTAATAAAGTCAAAGTTAATTAGGATAACCTCGGAATACCACGGGCTTGTTTCTATATGCATCTTTCAGTCCATTGGGATATAATTATCTCTGAAGTGTTAAGTTTCTGCCACACATTTTATTTGGTAATTGCAACTGATTTCATACGAATAATTACTAATATTAGAGCTTCTGTTTGAATTAACAGCTCAACTAACAGGATGATAATAGTCCTATAAACCCAACGGAAAACCTGTATAAACCAAAATGCTGCATATTATGGTATAATACCGCTACCAACTGCATAGAGTACAATTATCAATGCATTTAATTAAAACTTCCGGCATACACCTAATTCGGTAAGTGTAACGTGACTCGTAAACCCAAAGAGTTGACTGTAGAAATAGACGTCCATCTATATATGTACGGGTAGCTAGAGACATATTTACATGAGAATTAGAAATTAAAATCTGCAATATTTCTCTCTCTAAGTTCTCCCATTTTTTCCTTCTCCTCCGAATTCCCTCATTGGATCTTCAAACTAAAAACATTGTAAATTATCTGACCATGCCAATGATGGGTTCTTGGATTCCTTTCTCCTCGAAAAGCAGATACACGAAATTGCCTGGAACAATTCCAAAGAAATTCAAATACGAAGAATTGGAGAAGGCGACGCTGAATTTCCACCCTTCCAATAGGATTGGAAACCAATATTACAAAGGTATAATCACCACGAAATGGGGAAATGATAGTCATAGCAAGAAAATGGAGGTCGCAATCAAGAATCTGAACGGTTTGCAGGCCAAAAACCGTCAGGAATGGATAAGGGAAATCAACATTTTGGAAGAAGTCAATCACCCGAACCTCGTGAAGGTCCTAGGGTATTGTGCCAAAGGGAGCAAGAGGAACAAGTTCGAGATGGGCCGGTATTTCCTTGTGAATGAATTCATGAAGAATGGAAGCGTTTATGATCATTTATCTGATCATACGTTGCATGGGCCGATTGATTGGGAAACAAGATTGAGGATTGCACGTGACGCAGCACGTGCCTTGGCTTACCTGCATGGGAAACACATTGTACATAAGTTGTTCAGATCTTCTATTGTGCTTTTGGATGAAAAATTCAATGTAAAGGTGGGTGATTATTTGATCTCCAGGTTAGGCCCAGTTATTGAACAAGACGATAATTTCAACCTGCAAGATTTCTCGGTCCACGGGCCACCCTTGTTCTTGGATCAATACGGGTCCCGGTCTGAGACCGACGTTTGGAGTTTTGGAGTTTTTCTTTGTGAGCTCATCACTGGAAAGGATCCAGGATTCAGCATTAATAATCAAGTGAAGAACCAAAGGGATTACACAAAGTTTGTTGAGCGAAATTTCGCGAATGCAGAACAAGTCAAGACAATCATTGACCCGACATTGAGGGGGCGATACGACCTTCAATCCGCGCAGGAAATGGCAAACATTGCAAAAATGTGCTTGAGAAAAGAGCCGGATTTTAGGCCGGCTATGAAGGCTGTAGCTGCCATGTTGACTGGAATCGCATAGCAACTTATCGAGATGAATGATGATGATGATTCCATGGAAGATTAATTTGTGTGCGGCATTCATCAGTGTCTTATTTTATGTTTACTAAGAAATGTACTATGTTTGAAATAAATTTGATGCTGCATCATAATTTAACGGGCAAAATTCGGCCAGTCCATTTTACACAATTTTCAATCGCTTTACTCCATCATAATTGTTTCAAATCTAAAAATGACACTTTTGTTGCGAAATGTCATCCATGCCCTTACTAAAAAACACGGAACGACACGCTATGCATCGCAAACCAAATCGATGCATTGCAACACATCGCGATGCATAACATTACACTTGTGATGCACAAAAAGTGTGCATCGCGATGCAAAAAATTGTACTAAAACGTACTGTTTTTGTGTATCGCGATGCACAACCTTTTCTTTTGAACCGGAAGAAGACACTCTGTTTGCGAACTTTCGTCTATACCCTACCTTCTAACACGTACGCATTGCATCGGCTTCACACTCCAAAAACAACTACACAGTTGAATGGTTAACACAAACACACTGCAAAAAAACCTTTTCACTTCAAAAAATCTTAAAACCTTTAGCGATTGCTCAGCAAACAACCTCCGGCGATTTTGTAAAAAGATTTGAAAACATTATTGTGAGTTATTATCAACCAGAGAAAAAATGTCTTCGCAACTACAGCAAAGCACTGGAAAGAAAGCAACATGCAAGCACCAGAACAAACAAAACACGAAAACAAGTTGATGAAATATCAGGTTAGTATTAATATATTTTATAGTTGGATTTTTTGTTTACAAAATCTTGAACAGATAGAAATCTGAATAAATTTGCATATAAATCTGAATATAAAACAACGTTTGTAGGGTTTCAAATTTTGTGCATCGTAATGCAACTTTTGTTGTTTTTGATGCATCGCGATGCAAATGTTGTGCATCGCGATACACAAAAATAATGCATTTCGATGAACAATTGATGCATCGTGATGCATGACATGTGCATCATGTTTTACTTCTTTATTGTAATTTTTCAGTTGTGTGACTGTAACCACAATATAGGTGTTATACAGGTGTGAGGTCTACAATGGACAACAGAACAATCTACAAATCAAGTATACAGTCCCCTATAGACCAAATTAGAAATATTAGTTTCAGGGAAGACCATATAATCGCATTGAAGAAAATACCATTTTGGTACATAATAGAAAGCATTCTGGGTAATGACCTCCTGCACGAGCATTGTAGGAAGGATGATTCAATCGTAAGGAGTATTGCCAAATGCTACCTCAAAGGACAAAGCTATTTCCAAATGTTCGGAAAAATTGAAGCTTAGGACAAGAGATGCCAAACTAATTTTTGGCATCAAGGATGAAGAGGAGGAAATTAACATCTCCTTTTACAAATTGGAGCGCACTGATTTCCTCCAAAGGTGCTTCCCTGAGAAGATGTCAAAAGAAACAAAAGACATCATATTAAAGCCAAAAATGATTTTTGATAGAATCAATGAGAGGATAGACAGTGTTGAGTAAATAGATGTCAACTGCGTTGCTGGGTTGACGGCACTACTTGTTCTCGCAACGTTGCTGGTTGCGACCAAGACATCATATATACCGTGGGCGTACACAAGTCTTGTCTTTGACATAAACAAAATATCAACCTACAATTGGTCCAAAACATGTAGTTGATATGCTGTTGGAAAGCTTGGAAAATTCAACTGATGAAGGCATGCATAGAGAGATGTGTGCTGCTGCTGCCGGTAATTTTAAGTTCATTTGATATTATTATGTGTAATTTCTATGTATGATGTATGTAGATTTGGTAATATTAACAGTGTTCAATTTATGTATGCATTATTAGTTGTGTGAGCAGAGTGACATTGTGCAATTGACTCGCAAAAATTATATCCAAAGGTTTGTCAAATGGGATTTGTTGGTGCTGTCAAAAGTACTTAATGAATCAAATTTTATTGGGGTCATGAACAATCAGGTCAGTGGTTATATAAATGACACATTAGTTTTCTATTAGAAATAACAACATTACACTTGCGAGTGCATCGCGATGCACAACTTTTATTGCCGATGCACAATATTGTACTGAAGTATAAAAGTACACTCGCGATGCATTAAAGTGTGCATCGCGATGCACACAATTTTACTAAAAATGTACTATTTTGTTACATCACGATGCACAAAAAAATCTATTTTCGATGCACCTTCTCTAAAAATTATATTTTTATGTTTTTGCTAGGGGTGATCACGGTCCAGTTTGGTCCATTTTTCGTAAATAAAATAGAGAACCTGAACCAAACCAATACTCCGGTTCTTAAAAAATTTAGAACCAGAACCAAACCAAGATTTATGAGAACCAATACTTCGGTCCGGTTCTAATTGGTTCGGTCCTGCACATTTTACGGTTCTAATGGAATAAACTCTTTTAATTTTTTGAGGTGACAAATAAATAATAAAATTTAATATTTCATACAATAATTAAAAAGTATACAATAATGATAAAATATTAAAAATACAAACAAGCTCACAAAAGAAAAAAGAATGATAGTACATCGACCATTCAACAATTAAAAATGTTATGATACTGCAATCAACAAATTACCAACTTTGCTAATAGAGAATAAGGGAAGAAAAATGTTTGCAAATGCATAATATACACACACAATAATGCTAAGTGCTTCTCAGTCATATTTTCATACTTCCATTGTCCATTGAATTTTATACCCAATAAGAAATTTTACACAAAACTAGAAATAGAAATTAATTTTTTTTAAACATTAATTTATACATATATATATATATATATATATATATTGTAATATACATTGGTCCGGTCCGGTTCAGAACCAATCTAAAATTTTCAAAACCGGGACCGAACCAAATAAACGATTCCACTAAAAATCAGAACCAGAACCAAACCAAAAATATTGGTTCGGTCCACTTTTTTTGGTTCGGTCTGGTTCCATTGGTCCGGTCCGATTTTTAGAAAATTCTGCTCACCCCTAGTTTTTGCAGAGGTTTCAAGGTGCTTAGCAAAGAACATGAATGAAAAGGCACTCCTCTGGGGAAAAGGAAGGAACGAGATGGATATCCTTTAAGAGGCTACTGTGGATGCCCTCAAACAAAACAACATGGATTTACCTCATCCGAATGAAGGTGTGGATGCAAATCCACAAAATGAAAACACTGCTTCACACGCTGCAAGATATGACATGGTTGACCAACAAACGACAATGAACGTTGTCATGGCTGTTGTGGATGAGGAATTATCCATAATCGAAGCCAAGGACAATAAAATTGAAATCATGAGATCTAAAATGGCTGGTAAGGATAAACAAATCGAAACCATGGTCAAAGAAATAGACATCCTGAGATCTGATATAGCCAAGACACAGGAGCAACAAAATGTCAGCATAAATGAAGCTAAGGCTCAAATTGAATATCTAAAAAGGCTGCTATTGAAAATTACTGAAGAAAAAATGAAATGATGAAAAATGAGAGGCAACAGGCCCTCAAATCAAATACAGATGACTCGTGTACCGAAATTGATGATGCAGTAGAGCCTAAAGAGAAGACGAAATAGTCAAAAAAGAACAAAATCCCCAAAGTTATTGAACTGGATGCCGAATCCAAATCTAAACTGGCCAAAATTTACGCTCAAAATGACGGAGACCAGAAAGTCAAATTAATATTGTCAAATTTCAATAACATAACATTATTATCTGTATTGTGCTTATAATAACATTATTATGAGTTTTGTGGTGAATTATTAATATGGTCCTCAATCTTTTGCAGGACAATTTTTTATAGGGGTAGGGATATTGAACCAGTCAGTCGTTCGTTTATCTGATATTCAACTCTTATTGCTACACAAAATGCTAAAGAACAATGTATATATTCCACACATTGATATTGATTTCAAATGAAAAAGATATCAACATTACACTTTCGATGCACAACCTTTATCTCACTTGTGATGCACAGAAGGTGTGCATCGCAATGCACAAGTTTGTACTAAAAAGGTACTTTTTTGTGCATCGCGAAGCACAACCTTTATTTTACTTGCAATGCACAGAAGTTGTGCATCACGATGCACAAGTTTATATTAAAAAAAATTTTTTTTTTTGCTTCGCGATGCACAACCTTTATTTCACTTGCAATGCACAGAAGGTGTGCATCGCGATGCACAAGTTTGTACTAAAAAAGTAATGTTTTTGTGCATCGCGATGCACAACCTTTATTTCCAATGCATCATATTGTATTGAATGTTTTATTTTATTAAATGCGATGAATGATCAGTTTCATTTGCAATGTTATTTTGTTTTTATCAACTATATAACTTGTTTTTCTTGTTTACAGCACATCAATATTTGGAAGTTGATTCTAGAAAACCAAGTCAACAAAAGCAAACAAGACAAATAAGGAATGGTTTTTAATTATGCTTGCTGGGTAAATATTTTAATCATAATTCTTTACTTTATAAGTTTCTTAACTGATTGTTTTAAAATAAATTTGTATACGTTATTTAGCTGTACGTGGCCAGACAATCCACTATCATCTTTTTCAGAGACGTGGGACAATACATATTGACGAGAAATTGGAGGAGGTCATCAATTATGATCTATTAATTTTCCCAATCAACACACCGGGGCAGGGGGACTTGCAGACTGATAGTTGCTTGCATTGGACCCTGCTGGTTTTCTACGAAAATGATAATTCGTGGGTACTCTACAACTCGTCGATCTGGCACTTGGAAAGGGCAAAAATACTGGTGCGTAATGTATCCCTGTCTATTAAAAATACAACAAATAATCAACTGATAATTATTTTTGAATAATTTCCACTACAGGTATCATATGTTGAAGAAAAGATAAAAGCATTGATCAATAAATCGTCATTATCGCGATACCAAAGATTAAGCCATAGACAAGATGTCTACCCAATCAAAACATGTGAAATATCACTGCAACAAGGAGTTGAGACTAATGATTGTGGGGTGATAGTGTTTTATTTGATTGAAAAGTTGCTACGAGGGCTAAAACTACCTACGACAGTGAGCGCCAGTTCGTGTGCACAATACAGGGCAAGAATGACTAGAGCAATGATTATGCACGGGGAAAAAGTTTGAGAAGATTACTTTTTAGAAACATTTTTCGTGTTATATTTTCTATGTATTTGAAAACATGTTTTAATACTAATTATAAATATCTGGGAATGTAAATAATTTAGACTTGATTATATCTGCAATTTTATGCATGTGCTGATAACATTGTGTAATTTTTCTCTTTTTTGAAATTACACTTGTGATGCACAATAGTGTGCATATGTGCATTGCGATGCACAAAATTGTACTAAAAAGTACTATTTTTGTGCATCACGATGCACAACATTTATTCTGATGCACAATTTTCTACTGAATCAACAAGATAACATTTGCGATGCATAACATTGTGCATCGCGATGCACAAAAGTGTACTACAAATTACTGTATTTAATAAGAGAATACATTCAGTTCATTTTCTTTCACTGTTCTGCTCATTACATTGATGTGCATCGCCAAATAGATATGGTGCATCGCGATGCACAACTTTTCCTTTACCTTTGTCCAAGTTTTGTGCATTGCGATGCAAGTTTTGTGCATCGTCTGTATAAACTATTGCATCATGTGCGTTTTCTCCAATCGTAGTTCCATGTTTCCCTTCTTTATTAATCACGTAAGTCAAACCAATATCAGCTTCAAACACATCAACAATGATAATGAAAACTGATAAAATTTTGGCCAGTGAGTAATAACGCCATGTTTTTGAAATCTTCTTTGTTGGTTAAACAACAATTATTGTGTGATCCTACAGTGTATTTTAAAGTACAATTATCTGATTGAAATTGGAATATTTACCTCTAATGCATTTGTTAACTCAGATAAACCAAAATTCTCTAATACTTTCGAAACAATGGTATCTCCTCCGAATATCAACAACAACATGACATCAGTTTCCATTGAATCCATTGATTTCGATTTCACAATGAATTTGATCTTCTACTTATTGGTATTCATTTTTTATGTTTCTTCAAGTTGATATGAAATAAATACGGGATTTACAGAAGTAAATGAAGAAATACACAGCTTAAAATGTGGGGCAATTTTGTAACAATTGGCAAATTTATCACTTAAAATAGACTTAAACAGTTGAAAACAATTATAGTGGACTAAAACGGTTGAAAATCTTACAAAAGATACTAGCCTGCAATTATTCCTAATTTAATTGATTCTAATTGAAGCACAATATTGAGTCTCTTATGAGATTGTCTTACGGATCCTAATTCGTAAGACGTAGCCTCACTCTCTGAAAAGATCCTTTTTCACGGATACTATTGGCCGACACTAAGAAAAGATGTTGAGGCCTACGTAAGAAAGTGTGACAAGTGCCAAAGATTCTCCGACGCGTACCCGGACTACCCTCCGTGCCCCGGCCGGTGGTCATGGCTTGGCCCTTTGATATGTGGAGAATTGACCTCATCGGTCCCTTTCCCAAAGCTCGCGGAGGTTGCGTGTACTTAATAGTGGCTGTAGACTACTTCACCAAATGGATCGAGGCCAAGCCACTAGCATTGCCGAGGAGAAAGCAATCGGTTTCATCCACGACTTCATCCGGTGTAGATTTAGATTGCCCCGGTCATAGTTTCGATCACGGACCCGGTTGCCACAAAGTTTATAGCGAATTGTGAAAGGCAACGCCAAGCAGGAATAAAAAGATTCTCTACTCTCTCAAAAGGAGTCTAGATAAAAAGAAAGGGAGATGGCTGGAGAAGCTGCCCGCGGTCTTATGGAGTATCAGAACATCTATCCGAGGCCCGACGGGAGAAACACCATTCACTTTAACTTATGGATCAGAAGTAATGGCTCCGGTGGAATTAGCTCTCCCTACAGCTCGGGTATTACACTTTGACAAGGAGGAAAATTTTGAAGCTCGGGAGCTTGACCTCGACCTATTAGAAGAAAGAAGGCTGGAGGCTCAACTCGAATGGTGAATTACAAACGGCTCACAAAAGGTCATCACGACCGAAGAGTGAAGCCTAGAACCTTCTCGGTCGGGAACCGGGTGCTCGAAAGATTGAAGCTACGGGCAAAAATACTCTGAGAAACAAATTGTCCCTTAATTGGGAAGGCCCATATCGAGTCACAGCAATTATCTGAGAGGGCACCTACCGATTGGCTAAACAAGACGGGACATCACTAAAGAACCCGTGGCATGCTGATCATTTGAAGAGATACTATCAATGAATGTAACTCTTTCGTTGATTTTTTGTAATGAAAGCTTGTACAAAGTTAAAATTTTGGTTTCTCTAATAAATCACCTCGAAAATCGGGATTAAAACATATTAATAAAGAAAAATACTTAAAGTCAAAGATGCCACTTAAAGTATATCATTATTGCTTAAGAGTGGCAGCGGGCCACTCCAAGTAGTCTCAAAACATCACCTCTAGGTCGGCCTATGCCACTCGGTGATGGTTCTAATAAATTGTCACTCAAGGTCGGCTTTGGCCACTTAGTAATGGTTCTAATTATCACTTGAGGTTGGCCATAGCCACTCAGTGATGATTCTAATTGTTATTCAAAGTCGCCATTGCCACTCAATAATGATTCTATTCAAATTGTCACTTGAGGTCGGCCAAAGCTACTCAGTGATGATTCTAATTGTTATTCGAGGTCGGCTATGGCCACTCCATAACAATTTAATTATTACCCAAGGTAAAATCACATGCCATTTCAAAAATTTCTCTCTCTAAAATTTTCTCTCATATTGTTTTACCCTAGGGTTTTCCCTAGGGCTAGGGTTTTCCATACGGCAATCTTGTCGGATACCTTGGCACCGGAGAATCGTGCTCGGAATCTCAATCTCTGGCCATGCTAGTGGTGTAGTCACCAATCCTTCCATCTCTTATGCGGCGGCAATAAGAAAACACAACGACTTGGTGCAACCGCCGCGCTTTACATCAAATATCACTAGCGCCCCGCCCACCTATATCTATCTTGGATGAACCTGGATGCTTGTTTTCCCCTGTGGAAATTGAATTGCTCAGCAGGTTTGAATACACGTTGATTATGAAGTTCTTTGGCGTCGACCACAGATTCACGTTATACAAGATCACATTGCGAAGTTTTGGAGATTAACAGGGTCCTTTGTTGTCGGTCTTCTTGATCCAAGGCACGTCATGATCCATCTAGCATCAGAAGAAGACATGGTGCGGGCTCTATCCAAGGAATCAAGAATGATCAATATGTGTATGTATCGTCTTTTTCGATGGTCTTCGGATTTTGCCTTTAAAAAAGATAGTCTTTATGTTGCAGTTTGGGTTAGACTGCATCAACTTCCATTAACATACTTTAATCCTTCTTCCCTTCAAAGGATTGGTAAGGCTGTGGGAAGATTCTTACGTGCGGATGATCGCACTTTGGCTCTATCCCATCCAATGTATGCCAGGATTTGTTTAGAGGTGGATGTTTCTAAACCACTACCGTCTAGGGTGTGGATTGGTACTTCAAAGGAGAATGGTTTTTGGCAATCGCTGAAATTTGAGGGCAATATTGGTTATTGTGGTAATTGTGGTTTGTTAGGGCATGTGTCGAATGATTGTAGGAAAAGGAGGGGAGGCTTCAAGGGTCCGATACGAGTCAAAGATGCATGCATTGAGGAGCCACCGGGGAATTCAAAAGTAGACAATACCAATACTAATCATAAATGGATTCCTCGTAACAAAGGCGTGGTTAATGAAAAGGGATCGGGCTCGAATACAAAGGATGAAAATGGTGTTCCCAAAGGCATTGAGGTTATAGATGTTGGCAAGACAAGGATTGGAAAAGAACAAAAGGATGACACTAAAGACACGGTGGGATTGGCTATTGAACTACCTGGCATGACTGCAATGCACGAGCAAGCCAAGGTTGGGGATATATCGGAGGAGGAGATTATAGAGATAACTGGTGTTCTAACAAATAAAGAGGTGCGTGATTCGGATGAAGCTGTGGAAGGTGTAAGGCAGGATGATCAGGTGTGTAATGATGATTGTCTTAAAGGGCCAAGTAGTGTTGTTCCTACAGAAGTAGAGAGTGATATATCTTCTAAGCCGGATAAGCATAAGGATGATTCTGAGGAGGGTATTTTATGCAGTAATCCCTTTGAAACTCTTGCTGATTTGGATGACAGTTTGGGGTCTGAAGTGTTGCCGAATATCATAAGAGGTAAGAAAGTGAATTCCGTGGTGGATGGGGATTATGGAGATACAAAGTCGGGCAGTATTCGTTACTCGGTGAGAATGGCGATCAATGCTCGCCGTAGTTCAAGAAATTCTTACGAAAAAGTTAGATGCTCGCTTTTGAGGGCAAATAAGCGCACTACTAGGGCCATGAAAAGGCTCAAAACCATTCTCTATAAGTTGTTTTTATGGCTGTTCTAATTTGGAATGCAAGAGGTATGCGAATAAAGAAACTAGAGAGTATGTTAAAACCCTCTCATCACAACATAATATTAGTTTCTGTGTTATTATGGAGCCCAAGACTAGTGGAGAAAGGTTAAAGAAGATTGCAAAAAAGTTAAAGTTTAATAATAGTTTACACCAAAATCCTGTTAATTACCATATTTGGTTAATGTGGAAGGATGGTATTGACGTGGTTCTTGTTTCGATTTCGGGTCAACAGTTACGGTTCGTATAACTTTTGGGGAGTCTTTAACAGTTATGGCCACCTTTGTGTATGCTAAATGTTGCCGGGGAGATAGACAGGACCTATGGCGTGATATTTTGAGTTTGTCTTCTCAGTTCAATGAGCCGTGGATAGTTGGGGGTGACTTCAATGTTATAGCTCATTCATCAGAAAAGTTAGGGGGTCTTGCTTGTGATTATGGTAGCATGGATGATTTTGTGAGCTGTCAACAACAAGCTGGTTTAGATGATGCGGGTTTTGAAGGCAGTCTATATACATGGTGTAATAATCAGGAAGGAAGTGCTAGGATTTGGCAACGGTTGGATAGGGTCTTCGTGAATGGATTATACAAGGCTTTGATCCCAAGTTTTCAGTGAAACATTTGAGTAATTTTATCGGATCATTCCCTTTGCTTCTAGAATTTCCTTTCTTCCCGAAGCCAAAAAGTTTGTTTCGATTTCAACGAATGTGGCTGGATCACCCCAATTTCATGGATTTTGTTCGTGGGCAATGGCATAGACCAGTTTATGGTGGTGCTTTGGATGTTTTACATAAAAAGCTTCATCTATTGCGGAGAGAATTGAAGCAATGGAATTGGAATGTTTTTGGGCATGTCCAAAGGAAGATTGCTGCTCATCAAGATACTATCCTTAGGCTGGAATTTGATTTACAAAGTGGTTGGGATGATGATACGGCTCGGTTAGGAGCTGTGGCAGACCTTTGTCAACTATTGCGTTGGGATCTTTGAGTTATTACAGAAATCAAGGCGATTATGGCTTTCGATGGGGAGAGAAACATCAGTTTTTCCATGCTAGTATCGAGATCGAGACGCGAAATACTATAAAAGTCGAAATCGGATGGGAGTCGGTGCACAGTGACGCGAGATTGGGAGCATGCGGTTGATATTTTAGCAACTGTTTAGCTCGCTTGGTAATGAAATTGATGCAGCGATTTTTAGTAGTATCACTCCATGTGTCCATGCATGTGATAATGAAAGTCTTGTGCGTATTCCTATAGAAGGCGAGATATGGGATGCATCAAAGGTCTAAATCCGGATAGTGCTCCGGGACCGATGGATTTACTGTGTTGGTTTTATCGTGATGTTGGGAGGTGATCAAAGAAGACGTTATCGCTGCGGTTCGTGAGTTTTTATGGGTAACAATCTTCCAAAAGGCATTACATCAACTACTCTAACCTTAATTCCTAAGGTTGACAATCCAACGGGTCTCGGGGATCTACGCCCGATAAGTCTCGCAATTTTTCAAGTAAGATTATTTCCAAAATTCTTGCTAATCGGTTGGCGAATCTTCTCCCGAATATTATTTCTCGAAGTTTGGGTTTGTAAGGGGTCGAAGCATCCAGGAAAATATCGTCCTTGCTCATGAATTGGTTCACCGTATTAATAGTATTGTTCGTGGAGGTAATGTGGTTTTTAAGTTGGATATGTCAAAGGCTTATGATCGGTTGGAATGGGATTTCTTGCTTCGTGCTTTGAAGGCCTTTGGTTTCGAGTGAAGGTTTTGCGCTTTGTTAGAAAGATTATTAGATAATATCCGGTACTCTATTCGGATTAATGGCGAATCATTTGGTTTTTTAAGTCTTCTCGAGGGTTAGGCAAGGTGATCCTTTGTCTCCTTTACTTTTTATATTGGCTCAAGAAGTCTTGTCTCGCAACATCAACAAAGCTCTAGCGGATGGTCGATTCAGCCTTTTAATCATGGGCGCGGGGGTATTGTGGTTTCCCATTTGTTATATGCTGACGATATGCTCTTATTCTGCAATGCTTCGAAGCGATCTATCCTGGCTTTAAGGAATGTATTGACGCTATATGAATATGCTTCAGTCGGCTTATTAATTTGGAGAAGAGTGGTTTCTTTGTCTCATCTAAGCATTCTCGGCGAAAGCTTTCTGATTAGTACGTGGTGCGGATGCTCGCATCAAAACTTTCCTATGCGTTATTTAGGGATTCTCTCTTCACGGGCGTAATCAAACGTCGATATTTTGAGGATCTTGAACATAAGGTTGTCGAAAGATTGATGGTTGGAAGGCAAAATTGCTATCTCTCGGAGAAGATAACTCTTCTTAAATCTGTGTTGAGTAGCATCCCCATTTACTCTATTGCAGCGATTAAAGTCCCAGGCAGTCATTCGGCGTATTGAATCTGCATTGTCTAATTTTCTGTGGGATAATGCTGGAGATCACAAAGCTCATTGGGTTTCCGGGATAAGGTTTGTCGCCCTTGCTCGGAAGGTGGTTTGGGTATTCGTTCATCGGTCAAGTCATGGATTCTATGCATGCTAAGGCGGCTTGGAGCACCCTTCGGGGAAAGAGTTTATGGGCTCGTTTTGCTTGTAGTAAATATGGTTACGTAATAATTTTATCAGTCCAATTTCGGCATCTCACATATGGAAGGCAGTAATGCAGCAGATTCCTATTGTCCAGCAATGTGTTCATTGGGTTGTAGGGAAGGGGGAGATGTCTTTTTGGTGTGACAATTGGTGCGGTGTGCTGTTACATGGTCCTAGACCAGTTGATGCAAATCTTTTGGTGAAAGATGCCCTTCCCCATCTTGAGCAGTTCTTGCCGCTTATAGAGGCTAACCATCATCAGGCGATTGAGAGGGTTCAGTTGGATCAGAATCAGGAGGACAAGATGATTTTTTCACTGTGGAAATCGGGTAATTTTAAAGTGGCGAAATATTGGAATTTCATTCGGCAGCATAGGCCTTCAATTTCTTGGGGGAGGAAAATATGGCAGCCTTGGATTCCTCCTCGGGTTAGTGGCTTTATCTGGAAATTTATGCATGGTGGCCTCCCAGTTGATCTTAATGTGCGCAAAAAGAAAATCTTTATGGCCTCGAAATGTGTTTGCTGTTCCTTAGCTCCTCAAGAGGAATCCATGGAGCATCTTTTTCTTCATTCGGAGGTGGCTATGCTTCTTTGGCGACTCTTTGCAAACACTTTTCAAAAGGTTTGGAGGTATGATTCTCTTACTCATTTATGGTCTGTTTGGGGTGAGGATGGGTCGATTCAGACTTAAGTTGGTGCTTGTTATTTGGGTATTTTTATGTTCACTTGTTGGGAGATTTGGAAAGCTCGGTGTAAATCTATCTTTGAGAATGTTGCTATGCGGATAGAGGATATATATCAACATGTATCTAGACATCTTGATATGTTTTGTGTTTTTCATCCGAGGTCTCACTCCAATAGGATGGGTGTTCTTGGTTTGCGCGATTACGTTTCTCTATCTTACCCCCTAGACTTCGTAGGGGTTTATGGCTGAAATGGGACCCCCCCTCCTGCTTCCTTTTTCAAGCTTAACACAGATGGTTCGGCAATCAATGGTTTTAGTACGGGAGGTGGTGTAATTCGTGATAGTAAGGGTAATTTCATTAAAGCTTTTGCTAATTCCTATGGGCCAGGGACTAATATGAGGCGAGAGATTTTGGCTTTGAGGATGGCTTGTTTTATGTCACTCTTTGGCTCTTAATGCGGTTTTGGTTGAGACAGACTCGTTGGTGGTAGTTAGAGTTTTAACTCAAGGTTGTGGATATCCCTGGATGTATGAATATGAGTTAAGGCGTGTAGGCGGCTTCTAGAGAGTATAGTATCTCTCATGTTTATAGGGAGAAAAATCAAGTAGCGACAGTTGGCGGCTTATGCGCATGTTTCTCGGGGTTACGATCGTTTTGAGTATAGATCGGCTTCCTCGAATTGCTCTACATGCTTTTCTCCAGGATGCTTATGGCTTCTATAATTATAGGCGGCGTTGATGCTTTGTATTTCCTTTTCGAGGTAAGGCTCCTTTGTCCTCCCGATTATAAGGGCAGTGGTTTGTCCCCCTCATGTTTGTATTATTTCTTCTTTATTAATAAAATCTCGGGTGCCGTCCTGTTTCTTTAAAAAAAAAAATTATTACCCAAGGTCAGCCTTAGCCACTTGGTAATAGTTCCAAACCATTATTAAAAAACAATCCACATCACAAGGATTAAAATACGAAATGTACAAGCATATAGAGTACTCAAAGCAGACTATATTCTTGTATATATGTGCATAATTTACATTTCCCTGGCTAAGTATACTTTGTTCATAAAATTGTTCATAAAATACAAATTACGAGCTCGTTGGCTCAACCAAATGAGATTCAAATCTACTCAAGAATATACCAAAGAGCCAAGACATTGCGGGCCGGTTACAAGTTTTCAATGCCCTCCAAAGCTAGAACATCACATTCATTTTTTCGGTTGGTCATTGTACCTCGGCATCCAAAAGAAGTTGATCGGCAACTCGACCAAGCTCGGCATTCTCACGAGCATCACCCCCCGCAACTTCCAAATCCATCTGGTCAAGACGTGCCTCGACCAAAATTTCTAGATCCTGTTGAAGAGCAGCCAGAGGATCACAAGCGGCTTTCCTTGCTTCTCATCCTCCTCCCGGATAACTTGCAAGTCCTCCTCATCATACGGAACAAGCCCGGCTCCACTCCAATTCAACGCATCGAAAGGATTAGAAGATCCCCATTCAACGAGCTTGTCAATAGCCGCGCCATCGCGGCCAGCGGCACGAAGAATTTGATATCGGCCCTTCATCATCCATGGTGATACGTCAGATTCAAAAGAATCGGAGGCCTTGTACCAGGCAATGATGTCGGCTTCATGATTGGGGTCTTCAAGGACTATTTTGAGCTCAGCATAGTCAGAATTGAGCTTGTTCAGCTTCTCGTCAAGAGCTTTAATGGTGGAGTCAAGCTCGAAATTCTTTTGGAGCAGGGTGTCCTCCAGCTTGGTTTTCTCTTCCTTAACACGATCTAAAGCCACTTCGGCACGAGACCGGGCAGTGACCATTTCAGAAAGGGTGACCTTGATGTCGGCGAGCTCTTGGTCCCTACTCTTCAGTTGTGCCCTTAGCTTGGAAAGCTCGGCTCCATCATTCTTAACTTGCTGAAGGAGCTCGGACTTTAGCTTCTCAGCCTCTCCTAGTCGGATGTTGTAGTATTTGGCATAGTGAGACATCTGCAAAATCAAAGGGGTTAATCTGTGCAGCATAAAGGGTAAAAAGCTAGAGCTATAGATAAAGGCAAACCTCGACCCCGTGACTTGAGCAATCGACTTAAAAATAAAGTCATGGGGTGAGGAAGCCTTCGTTGGCGTGCATGCTAGGGCAATTCGTTGATATCCTCGGGCCCCAACCGGCCGGGTTGGCCTTGGTCTCTCAACAGTCACTTTCTCCTTTTCCTTCGACGGCGAAGGGGAGGAAGAGGAGAGACATCGATTTGAATAGTCTCCTTCCTCGCTTTTGCGGGTCCGGCATCTCTCCCGAAGATGATCGTTTTGAAGGCGGGGAGCGACGGAGATCGGTTCGGCATCAATCGCCCTCTTGGGGATCAATTGACTTGGTAGGGGAGAACGGCCTCTACGCCGCGATTCTGAGTATAGGGCTGCATTAAAGCATCCTTGTGACCCTCTGCGGCTCGGCTTCTCCTCGAAAGGAAGGCATTAGCGGCATTCACCATATACGTATCAGAAGCGAGTAGTCGGACAATCACCAGGAAAAAATACTTAGAATAAAATTTAACTAAACAGTTAAATAAAAGTACAACCCTACGAAGGAGATCGACAGTTACTCTCATCAGGTAGGCACACGCATCGCTGAAAGAGAACTTATTGCCTCGATGGCCAAGCCGGCTGGAGCGGGTCTATGGGAGGCATCTCACACCTTGGCCTTACATCGTTAAACGCTCTCTTCAAAAGCCCGGCCAGGTACAAAAAGCATTCATCCTCAATGATAGCCTTCCAATCATATTGGCGAACTGTTCCCGTTTAGCATCAAGGGGCCTCGAGCACGTCCTTTGCCATGGCATCATATGCCCCCAAACTCTTGACACTTGAGCCGTGTGGCTTGCCCGAGGAATCTAGAAATTCCATCCCTTATCACTCTCTAGTAAAATGACCTTATTAACCCACCATCTACTTTCCCGGAAACAGGGTGAATAGTTTGGTCCAATGGTTATGGGCTTTACTGTAAACGATTGTTGGAGGGCCAAGCACGGAAGTAGTAGCGAAGCAGAGAGAGGGCTCGCATCCAAGCACCCAAGCACAGTGCTGCAAAACATACCAAGGTCCTCACCAGGCCCAGAGAGAGGTCGAGGGAAAGAAAAATTCTGCTCCATGAACTCACGGATGAAGGGGTCCGGGTAGGCGAAGCCCACCAAGTGAAGAAGGCGGAATAGAACCCAACTTTCCCACGAAGGGTCTTCAAGTCAACCCGGCTCAGACGGACATCGGGATAGAACCACGGAACCGGGTGCTCGGCATAGGATATCCCAAGATTGAAGATCTGCAGGGAGATCTTATTACGCGATTCGGCGACGAGTTGCAACTTGCTCACCGCTCGGGTTCGGCACTCACACTACTCCCATCGCCTCAAGCGTGGCGAGGACACTGAGGATTCCATCCTCCTGAAGTTGATTCACCACTCATTCTTGTAGAGGATTCGGTTGGTTGAACTTATGATGTCGTGCGGCCTCGCGAAGTCGCTGGGAGCGATCAAGCGCAAATACCAAATATCGAGTCATAACGAAATAGTGAGAGATCGGGGCAGCAATGACTTAAGGTTTATCGTCTAAAATTTTTATTTGAGCAGCAAATGGGAGTGGAGGAACCCAGTGGGACTCATCACAAACCACTCGTGCGAGAAGTCAACTCCCCGGCCTAGGATATCCCGAGCTTCTCGAGTTCACTACCTCCCAATGATCCTCGGCTAATATGTATACATTTTTACCCGTGGAGCGGGCGAATCTGGTGAGTGAGAATCTCTTAAATTTATAGGAGCTAGGGGTAATGATGGTGGCACCATCAAGCTCGGGAATATCCCGATGACGAGGATGAGACCGACGACGAGCTACGCTCGAAACCCTAATACTAACAATCCTCCTACACTGAAATATATTGAAAGGACGAGAAGAGAATCAAAGCTTATGAAAGGAGGTCGTAGTACTGGATCAGATTAGAAGGCAGGTCGGCGTACGGAAGTCACACGAAATGCACGTGATCGGAGATTGCTGAAATAAATGGCAAAGCGCGGAGCAAAAATGAAAGCGCAATATACCCCAAACGAGGGTAGAAATGTCCTAAAAAGTGATTAGAGGGGAAAGGAACTTCAAATGATACTAACCTATGGAAAGGGAATAGCAAATGACGGTGAAAACCGAGGGAAAACTCAAAAATCGCTTAGAGAAAAGGTCACCGGAAATCGCAGATCGCCGAAGAGGGTTTTGAGAAATCTAGGGTTTTACGCAAAAGTGAAGATCCATAGTGCTAAAGCCCTACTTATACCTCTAAAAAATGACGCCGTTTTGAACTCGGATCTAAATCACAACCCGACGCCAATTGGATAGTCCGCGTGTTTTCCTCTCCTTGAGTTGCGAAATGGTGTCGTTTAAACCCAAAATGACGGTTATCATTTCAAAGCGAAAGGACATGCATTTAATGAACCATCGAATGTTTTCGCACTAATGATTTGACATAGATTCCAAGAAGAGGTGTGTTGGTAAAGCTGCTACCTACCCCGAGCACGAGCAAGCTTCACTTCCCGACTAAAGGATAAATCCTTACCTCGGTAAGTCGGGGGCTGCGAAGATACTAAAATATCACCTCTCACGTGGTACAAGTAGGACACATGGCCATGCTTATTTGGAGCATGGAAGACAACCATCTCGATTCCGAGCTCTGATTATAGCTCGGTATGTATACCCTTCGTCTCGTCTCGACCTCCCCGAGAAGCTCGAGGTGGCCAGAGATGCATTCCACCTCGAACATAAAGAGCCCGCGAGGTCCTAGGTCCGGGCTACAATATTGAGACCCCAGGTCTCCACCAGGAAGTAAAGGTAGTCAAAGGCTGCATCTAGAAGATCTATGCCACTTCAGAGAAGTTCTATCTTCTACAATCAATGGGTCACATCTTCATTAAAGCCCATCAATGATTGCGGCTACCATAAATGGGCATGTGACTACAGTCCTAGATTGACACCTTGGCAGGCCCACCTGTCCCAAAACAATATTCTTCCAATATAAATACAAGGTGATTGCCTTCATTAATGACCTAAGTTCAAATTAAACACACACAACTACCAAGTCTCTAACACATTAAGTGTATTCACTCTCTAAGAGCAGTCTGAATCCTCACCGGAGACCATAAGTTTCACTAATATACTTATTCTCTCACCGAAGGGCTTTAGGCGAACCAACGTCCGGCTCTAACGGTGCTTCCTTTCATCACAAGTATCTACCGGAGGACAAGTCCCAATAACACTTGTGCCTATTGAGAGCAGGGGTATCCTACTTACGGACTAGGTGCATATGGACTCGGACAGATCACCTAAACTCTTTTTGGCGTGATCACGTAGCATATAATATTTTTATATTCAGTATCGGTGTCACCTCGACTCTCCCAAAAACATAATTTCGGAGATGATCATGCCAAAAAATAAGCATACCGGGGGTACCGAATCTGTGCTCAAACCATGGATCATTGATGAAGCTTGACGGTAGGATATCTTACTTTGTGTTATCTACAAAAGTGAACAACCGTGAGAGGGCGGAGAGTTTCCCCACCAAAATTCTCCAGTGTGATAATCAGTATCTCAGAGAAAAGAGAAAGTATAAGTATGTAAGGAGAGAGAGATGAGAGAGTCCCTTAGGTCATCGAGAGGACCCCTATCACTACTACAAAACACGTGTTTACTGTCGGAGCAATCCGACAGTAATTAACAATTTCCGACAGTAATAATGAATTTACTGTCGGAAAAGCTCCGACAGTTTCCGACAGTAAAGCTTCGACGGTAATTTTCATCCAGACGTATCAAACTGTGTCAAGCCGGTAATTCTTGTCGGATCATCACGTAAATCGATAACGACCGTTAACAATTAGGTTAGTTACTGTCGGATCATCGTTAATCGTTTGACGGAACTCAACTGACGCCGCCGTTAGCGGATCTTTTTATTTGCGTCGGAGTGTTAATGATAATTTCAATTTAAAATAAAAAATAAAATTTAAAATTTTGAAATTCGTTTTTACACGATATAACAATTATATATACACAATCACACACATACAACATTGCATCAATATAATTAACAAATAAAACATAAATTAAATTAAAATTAATATATACACAATCCAACAAAGTTTACAATACTAAAATAATGTGTCTACTATGGAGGGGAGGGGGTCAAATAGATTACGGACAATGGAAGACCTAGGTGAAATGCTTGCTCCATGAACAGTCGTCGCATGCTCTCAGTCTTTCACTTCTTCTTCAAATCATCTGTCGCGTCGGTCGATTCTCCTCCTCTTGCTCCATCATTGTCGCGTCGGTAATTTTCCTCGGCTTTTTCGCTGCACCAGTTTCGAGAGTCTGCGTCTTCTCGATCGGGCACGCTCGATGGCGATCGAGAAGAAGGACCGAGAGGACGCGGTCGCCGAGGAAGAAGTCGAGCGCTGGTCTCAGCGCGGCGCCGTGGTCACCAAAGTCGTAGAGCGATCTCCCTCTTCTTCCTTGACTCTGCGGTGACCGAGTGCCAAATGTTCTTAGACAAATGGCGTTTGTACCTCGGGGGTCGTGGACAAGCCCCTCGGCGACTGCGTGGACATCTCTCCTTATAGGCATTACTGTGTCACAAAAAACATAAAAACATTAATATTAACATTTACCATTAACTAATAAACAAAATAGAATTAAAATATTTTAAGTAATACTTACAAATGCTCTCTCTCTAGTCTCATCGACAAAGACAATGGCGAATCGGCACCGGGAGGAGCGGGAGTGGTGTGGGTCGCGACAAATAAATCGGTCATCGGTATCGGTACCGTAGTATCGATTCTACAAATATAATGAATTAAAATTAGCGAAGAACACATATTAAGCTATAACACGATCAACTTATAAGAAAACAATAAAAACAGCCTATATATACACTCAAACCCTACTAAGACAGCCTATTTGAACTCAATTCATTCTCATAACAACCTATTAAGACTCAAATCGTTATAAAATAGTCTATTTACACTTAAATCCTTCTAAAACAACTTATTTATACTCGAGACCTGCTAAAACAACTTATTTACACTCGAACCTTGAAAACAACTTATTTGCACTCAAACCCTTCTAAAGCAACCTATTTAAACTGAAAAACCCTTTCATAAAGGCTTTTTACACTTAAACCCTTCTAAAACAACCTATTTACACTCAAACCCTTCTAAAATAGTACATTTACACTCAAACCCTTAAAACAACATATTTGCACTCAGTGCCCTGCTTTCAGCCATGGATTTCATAGCATCCACATGGCTACCCAACAAATCAATTTAAAGCACCGCTAAAACAATAAAGCATGATATGAAGGGTTTGAGGAATTCATAAAGGCCTATTGACACTCAAACCCTTAAAACGACTAATTACACTCAAACCCTTCTAAAACAGGTACATTTACATCCTTTTGTTTATAGGGTAAAAAACAAGCGAAATTCATTAATGAAAAATAATATCCTTTTGTTCTACCCGTCCATTCTTAAAGTTTGATAACTCTAAGAACCAGAAGTGCGGCGGTGTCCAGATATTATAATTTATTAATGAATGATCACAAAATATATGTTTAATTGATTTAAGTCAAAGTTGATTTCTTATATAGCTTACATCCTAATTTTCTAAAAACTTGATTTATTTTTTAAAAGATAAATATATTTGATTAATTTTAACTGGATACGGTTTAGATATGGTTTAGGGTTGTTTAAGGGTCCAATTTAGGGTTTAGGTTGGGGTTTAGAATTTAAGGTTGTGATTAAGGGTAATTTCTGAAACTTTATAGGGTAAAGAAACAAGCGAAATTCATTATTGAAAAATAATATCCTTTTGTTCTACCCGTCCATTCTTAAAGTTTGATAACTCTAAGAACCATAGAAGTGCGTGGTGTCGAGATATTATAATTTATTAATGAATGAAGAAAATTAATTCAAGGGTTGAACAAAAATTGCGACTTCCATCCCCAATTCAATTAGATGGTCATCTTATGTTGAGCAAGTCACCAAGGAAGTGTTCGGGTTTTACGGACAAAAATTGCGACACTACATGGGTGGTGGATTTTATGGACCAAGATGTGCGCTTTCTAGGTGATCCAGGTGCCTCTTAGTTGAAAAGGGAGAAAGTCAAGCTAACGACTATAACTTAGAACTTTTCTAAACCCTTACCTCTTTGTATTTATTTCAAAAACTTGATGAATGAAAATTTATCGCAAGTGCACGAGAATACGGAGTATAGTTGTACCAAACAAGGGTCGAACCACGGAGACAAGAGAATGATTGATTATGTTAACTAGCAACTTAAGGAACAAAAATAAAAGACGGGGGTTTTTTGTTTGTTTCTTTAAAAACTACGACAATAATTTAAACTAATTTATCAACTAAAATTATCAACTAATTTATCAAAGCGGCGGATAACGAATTTAACAAATATTGAGAAGACCTAGGAATTGGGATTCACTCTATATCTTGGATTTATGCCTTTCTAATTTATGTATCGGTTCGGTTCTAGGATTGGTTCACAAAGGTAAAACCTGGGACGCTTGGATCACGATTTGCGGGCTTAGTATCCTAATTGTTATACTTTCTTGATCCGTCCATATAACAATCAAGGATCCTTTAAGAACTTAGGAACAATTAATCTCTTTCTTATCTTATCAAGATTATGAATCAATAAGAAAGAACATTCATAAAAGATGGCAAACATATGACTTATGCATTCTGATCGTGCAATTCATCATACCCTGATAATCTAACGGTTGTAATTACCTACACGCAAATACAACTTAGAAAGATTCAATAAAAATACTTTTATGAATGACTAGAACAATTGAACTGAATAAGAATTATATTAAGGCATAAATATTTGATACAGAGTTACCTCCAATTCCTAGATAAAGAGATTAGTTCCTCATGATAATTAATAGTACAAAAACTTGAACCATTCTTGAATTAACTTTCTTAGACAAAGAAAAATTATACAAGACGACTCTCTTAATTAACCAAAAGGGATATATTTATAGCACAATAATATACGGACAACCAAGGGAAAAAGGATATAATACATTAAAACCTACCAAAAAGGGCCAAGGCAGCCGCACGCCAACCAAGGAGAACAATTCTGCGGCTGCCCTAAGTTGGAAATAATCAAATTTTACAATTCTGCCTTCAGCTTTCTGAAAACTGCACTTTACACCCCTAAATTGGCATTTTGGCTTTTTCTTTACTTTCTTCAACATGAGTTGACTTGAATTAACTTCATTGGACTTGGAATGTCTTGAGTTGACTTTCATCCTCATTAATTCTTCTAAAAACTTGAGCCATCCATCAAAGTACACATTCCGTTAACTTTTCATTTGCAAAACAGTCCTTTTCCATTATAATTCCTAACGGAGTGTAACGAAATCTTCTGAAATTACTTCAAAACCATCCAACTTTGCAAGATTAACCCTTAAACCCCTGAAACTATAAAACAACACTAAAACACAATATTAGACAACAAAAACCTCGAGAAATAGCTAAATCTAAGCCTGATAAATACACAATAAATGAGTAAAATACTCATTCATCAAATACCCCCAAACTTAAACTTTTGCTCGTCCTCGAGTAAAACAAAAAAATAAAACAAAAACACAAACCATACTATAATAAATACAAAACAAAAAAAACTTCTTTTTTCTTTCTCACAGTCGAGCTTCGGCATGGCACCTCATAATGCCTCGAGTAAGATTAACACAAGCAAATAACAACACATAGCCACAAGTCTAAACTTCCACTCAATCATCGTCAATCTCACTTTAAATCTCCGTGTGTGTGCGCCATTACTCAATAGTTTCAAGAATTGAAATTCCTTATAGAGCCAAGTACCTCATACATTCCCTAAAAATAACAAGTATTAACCTTTGCATATATATATCAAAGTATATTTCATGAAACATAAAAACTAGTAATTACTCCTCTCCATTACTACAAACATAAGTAGCAATACCGAAATTTTTGCACTTTTTTTTCTTCTTTTTCTTTCTTTTTTTCTGCAATTTTTTTCGAGAACAAACTTGTGGACTGTGCAATGTTTAGCTCCCTTAAGCTTTCTAATTAACCCATGTAACGAGTATTAGGCTAATGACTCTCAAACCATATGGCTTTAAGGCATTAGGTGTATAAACACCCCTACGAGCTTACTAACTCGAGTTAAAAAGGCTACAAAGCTAAACTACGTCTTCACAAAGATATTCCTCTTTTTTTTCTTTTTTTTTTTTCGGATTACTTAAACTCTGTTTAGGCCTAACTTCAAGGAGTAAAAACAGTTTAAAAATTTCATGAATACTCTAATTTTTTTCCAGTATCAAAGGCTCTAGGGAATGATATGTGCACTATACAACTCTATAAAGTCATTCAAATCTCCCAACAAATCAATTCACGGCATAAAGTGCTCAAAGATTGGAGATTCAAAGTTCCATCAACTAGATCAAATTTCAGTATATAAACAAGTGCAAGATGCATCGCTAGTTAGCAAAATGTCAAATACCAAACAAATTATCATCATTGGCGGTAGTAACCACGCCTACACAAAACTCACTCAAAATTTTCAACTTTATATTTTCTGATTTTTTTTTTTTTTTTAAGGAAAGCAAAAACTAGAAAGAAAAACTAAATAATACACAAAATAACAATGGCTACTCCCAAATATAGCATCATAGGACAATATCCCACCCCCAAACTTAAAGGACACATTGTCCCAATGTGTAACAATATAGAAATAAGAATATGCCATGATGCAATTCAAAACCATAAGAACGAAATCAATTTTCGTCCCTCAGTCAATGCACTCCCAATTCCTCACCCCCAAACTTGATTGTCACATTGTCCTCAATGTGTGGCAATACCAAACAAGTGGACAAGAAGTCCCAGCTTCAACCCATTGGCAAATTTGCCATTGTCAACAATCACAACACACTAATTTCGCAATTCAATTTTTCAGCCAAGCAGCAAGAAATCACAAATCCACAGAATGTACACATTGTATTATCACTAGTGATTTCTCACTGCCCAACAGCCCGTATGACTGGAATTCAAAATTCATCACAGAACCATCCATTGCCAACCAATAACTCTAAAAAAAATTGCAACAAAGTATTGATTTAGAGGAAAGATCTTACTTGTGCAACAAAGAAACTACCTCAATTTCAAACCCTTTATGAAATCTTGCTGCAACCTTGGGCAATTTGAGGCTGAGGGCGCGCGGGCACTGAGGTTGCCGGATCTGAAGATGGTGACCGGAGTTTAGAAGGCTGGCTATCGCAGATTCGCGTGGGGCGCGAAACAGAGAGGGAGCAACCGGATTTAATGGAATTCCGGCCCGGAGTGGAGGCTTACTTTGGCCGGAGATGGCGGAGATGGAGATGGGGGCTGCTGTGGGCGCGGGCTGGGGCTGGGGAGAGATGCGGAGTGCACGGTGATGGGAAGGAAGGCCGCCGGAGTTGGGGTTGCTGCTGCGGCTTGCTGGAAGATGAGAGAAAGCGGGAGTATGGCGTGGAGAGGAAGAGGGCCGGAGTGGCTGCTGCTGCTGTGGGAGCGCTGCTGTTGCTGAGGAAGACCATGGGAGTTGGGGTCGCGGGCTGGGGCTGGAGATTGAGAAGGCGAGGGGGAGAGAGAGAGGAATCTGAGCTGCAAAAGGGTTTTCGTTCTTTCTTTTTTTTTTTTTTTTCAAATGCCCCCTTCTACACCATTCTTTTCAGTTTGTAGCCACTGGAAAATGCGCGCGCGCGCTAGCCGCCCAACTCCTGCTCCATTTTATTTTTTTCAATTTTTCACTTTTTCAACCCCAATTTATCCTAAATGTCATAATTGCCTCCCTTAACCTGATTTCTTTGATCATTATAGCTTATCACCTGTACCAAAAAATAAACACAAAAGCTAGAAAATCTATTAAACATTAGTACAACCAAATAAAATAAAAATAAAAATAAAAATAAATAATAATAATAAAATAAAATAAAATCTTTTTGTGAGGGTGACACTATAAACACTCCTATAAACCCACAAACTCAAGGAGACTCTAAAGAGTGACTCACACTTAAAACATATAAATACAACACTAACTAACAGGCTTCCACAAACTTAAAAACATGCAATGTCCTCCAAGCTCATGTCTAAAAAAAAAAATTGCATGCCAAGGTTTGTGAATTGAAGCCACTAAATTAACCTACAAAAGCGAAAAATAAATTTAAAAAAATAAATAAATAAAAATAAATGCTACCTAGTTGGGTTGCCTCCCAACAAGCGCACTTGTTTAACGTCGTTGGCTCGACGCAGATTGAAGCAACAAAACTAAGGATCCACAAATCTGTTGTCTCAATCGTTTCCATAATCGAGAACCCTTCATCGTACATCTTCACACGGTGCCCATTGACCCACTTCTAACGAAATCGGGTAAATGGTACCCATATCTAAAAGCTTGAGCACTTGGCTCTCCATATCCTCATGTGAGAATTGAGTTTTCTCTGGTGCTCTCAGAAGGCTTGACACCTTCTTCGAGATGAATCAAAGTTGCGTATTCCTATCCCACTGTGATCCTCAACACACCGGATTGCGCTTCTCGCCCAGGAAGAAGTCGAGCGCTGGTCTCAACGGCGGCGCCGTGGTCACAAAGTCGTAGAGCGATCTCCCTCTTCTTCCTTGACTCTGCGGTGACCGAGTGCCAAATGTTGCCGACAGGCGTTTGCTTTCGTCGTGGACAAGCCCTTTGATTTCATGGACATACTCTCCTTATAGGCATTCTGTGTCACAAAAACATAAAACATTAATATTAACATTTACCATTAACTAATAAACAAAATAGAATTAAAATATTTTAAGTAATACTTACAAATGCTCTCTCCATCTCATCGACAAAGACAATCGAATCGGCACCAAGCAGGAGGTGTGGTCGCAGCAAATAAATCTCATCGGTACCTCGGTACCGTAGTATCGATTCTACAAATATAATGAATTAAAATTAGCGAAGAACACATATTAAGCTATAACACGATCAACTTATAAGAAAACAATAAAACGACCTATATATACACTCAAACCCTACTAAGACAAACTATTTGAACTCAATTCATTCTCATAACAACCTATTAAAACTCAAATCGTTATAAAATAGTCTATTTACACTCAAACCCTTCTAAAACAACTTATTTATACTCGAGACCTTTAAAACAACTTATTTACACTAACCTTCAAACAACCTATTTGCACTCAAACCCTTCTAAAGCAACCTATTTAAACGAAAAACCCTTTCATAAAGGTTTTTACACTCAAACCCTTCTAAAACAACCTATTTACACTCAAACCCTTCTAAAATAGTACATTTATACTCAAACCCTTCTAAAACAACATATTTGCACTCGCCTGCTTCACCATGGATTTCATAGCATCCACATGGCTACCCAACAAATCAATTTAAAGCACCGCTAAAACAATAAAGCATGATATGAAGGGTTTGAGGAATTCATAAAGGCCTATTGACACTCAAACCCTTCTAAAACACCTAATTACACTCAAACCCTTCTAAAAAGACATTTACATCCTTTTGTTTATAGGGTAAAGAAACAAGCGAAATTCATTAATGAAAAATAATATCCTTTTGTTCTACCCGTCCATTCTTAAAGTTTGATAACTCTAAGAACCACCGAAGTCAACGGTGTCAGATATTATAATTTATTAATGAATGATCACAAAATATATGTTTAATTGATTTAAGTCAAAGTTGATTTCTTATATAGCTTACATCCTAATTTTCTAAAAACTTGATTTATTTTTAAAAGATAAATATATTTGATTAATTTTAACTGGATACGGTTTAGATATGGTTTAGGGTTGTTTAAGGGTCCAATTTAGGGTTTAGGTTGGGGTTTAGAATTTAAGGTTGTGATTAAGGGTAATTTCAAACTTTATAGGGTAAAGAAACAAGTGAAATTCATTAATGAAAAATAATATCCTTTTGTTCTACCCGTCCATTCTTAAAGTTTGATAACTCTAAGAACCAAATTGGCTGGTGTCCATATTATAATTTATTAATGAATGATCACAAAATATATGTTTAATTGATTTAAGTCAAAGTTGATTTCTTAGCTTACATCATGGATTTTCTAAAAACTTGATTTTTTTTTAAAAGATAAATATATTTGATTAATTTTAACTGGATACGGTTTAGATATGGTTTAGGGTTGTTTAAGGGTCCAATTTAGGGTTTATTGGGGTTTAGAATTTAAGGTTGTGATTAAGGGTAATTTAAAACTTTATAGGGTAAAGAAACAAGCGAAATTCATTATTGAAAAATAATATCCTTTTGTTCTACCCGTCCATTCTTAAAGTTTGATAACTCTAAGAACCACGAAGTAAATGTGTCGGATATTATAATTTATTAATGAATTATCACAAAATATATGTTTAATTGATTTAAGTCAAAGCCGACAATATAAAAGGCTAACGGAATCGCAAGTTAACATGCTCGTGATGCACTATTCACGTCAATAAGTCACAAGGTCAACATAAATAATAATAAGAGTTTCGAACTCTAAATACATTCAACGGAACGGATCGGTATCATTGGACACCAATACCACATACTACACATGCTAGTCGAAACATAGAGTGTAACACACTCTCAATGATTACATTCCCTATTGGAGTCTTGGGTCGGTGCAGGAGGGTTCGGTGGGGTCACTTGCTCCACTCAGGATGTCTCACCTAGGGCCACATTCAGTTGGTCCTCAAGTTCTCTTAGTTCTCGTAATGTGTGTCTGAGTTGAAATACGATCGGATGCATAACTGACATCCTGGCAGTCTTCCTAGTTCGTGCCATCCTGCTACAGGCATACAATAGAGACATTAACTCTCTAAAGGGAAGTGAAACACATTAAGTGGTTCAACTAAGGCATGAATATCAACATAATACTCTCAATTCTCAACTCAACACAAATATCATGCACGTCGGGTTATAAGGGCAACCGTGTCATTATACCAAGGGGCATACATACAAGGTGACACGATCCATTCGTATCGCAAAAGTCTACAAGGCAAGACTGAATTAATACACGAAACCCAAAGGCAGAAATTTTCTGACAATTCCAAAAAATAGCATTTAACCATTTACACATTTAAAACTCTAAACAATCGGACAAGGAAAATGCTTGAAATACATACTCCATTGAATAAAATATTCCAAAGCTTCCATACCAAATTCCACCATAGCCACTATCGGCACATTACGCTAAAATGTGAATGTTCATATAATATTGTTTAATTGCCCATAGTACCTAGCATGAAATCTAAACAATACGACTAAAGTGTATCTTGTGAAACATCACTAAGATTACATTAACAAAATATCGATAGCAAGTTAAACTTAACTAGCATTCACAAAATATCGACAAGAAGTTAACTCATAACTACATAAATTTGAACTACAAGTTGTTTATTAAAATACTTGCTACTACAAAAAGTGCATAGGATGGAAGCGAAATCAAACTAAAACCTAACATAACTACCTATACAATCAAACCTAGCATCCACTTTCAACTAACCACTTTACACAAAGGCAAGATTGAAATTAAAACGAATGAGTTTATGATTTTTAGTCTATCTTTACATTTTTAACTTAATACTATTAAGGAAAGATTTTTAATTAAAATTACTGAAAATTATGAAAGAAATTTCAATCTTTAAATGGAGTATGTAACAGAGGAAATATAAAATAAATCTTCCATCTCTTCACATGCAACACTTGCTAAGAAGAAAGTAATATCGTAAATAAATAAAAGCGCATTGGCAAGATACACAAATAAAATCATTATGGCCGGGAACCTATTATAGTCGTTCTTGTCATTTTGTAAATAAATAATGAATATGATAGACAAAGAATACTCTCATGTATAAGTCAAACTTTTAAGCTCATGATTTATATGTTTATATTCTTGCTTTTTTGGGGGGTTGTAATATTTATACTTCTTCAAAAAGAATGGGATAAGAAAGGAATTAAGCATAATACGTTTTTATCTTGCTTGTATTTTTTTACTTTATTTAGTAACGAATATTGTAAAAAGAATAAAAGAGATCCCATAGTCAAAAGTCAATTCATTTATACCATACATAAACGTGTTGTACACTCAACTAATGTACAACAATTTGATGCATATCATAAATAAATATGGTATATATATATATAACTTTAATCTTTTTATTTTAACACTTTAACCCCACATTAGCCCAACTAAGCAAAAATATCCGCATGCTACATCCGCACCCTCCATTAGGAAAATTGACGTCCGTTAGAGCCAGTGACATACATTGAACTAAATTCAATACCACAATTTCTCGATGAAAGAAAAAAATTCAGTAACAAGCTTCAAAAAAGTGATATTACACGCACGAGCAGCTATCATCCCAATAAACAATCACTCTTTAATCCGCGTGCTCGGTCAAATGAGACCCGTCATTGAATCTCAAGATAACTCCAAACATTAGAGAGAGAGAGAGAGAGAGAGAAAGAGAGTCACAACAGATGAATTATGTGACGGGATGGTAGATCATTTGTTGGAAAAGTCTGAAAGCTAATGTCCAGTTATGACAATCAATGTTTACAGTATACTACCGAGTACAAAGTTAATAGAACAAGAATTTGTCACCTTCAATTCACAAACCCATTTCTTCTCGCTTTGCAACAGCAATGATGAAAATTTAATAGAACAAGAATTACACTCTTTTGCAACTAACCACTTTACACAAAGGCAAGTTAGGGTTCAAGATACCTGTCGTAGGAAAGACCGAACGGAAAGGACGGTGGCGCGGCGGTGGTGGCGCGGCAGAGGTGGCGCGGCGGACTCAAAAAAAAACATAAAAATATAAACAACAAATACCCAACATACAATTTTTATACAAAATTTAAAACAAAACATAAATTAAATATAAAAAATTAAAAATTAAAAAAATATATATACCTAGGGTTTGAGAGAGGGGGTGGCGGTGGTGCGGGAAGAGAGACGGAACGGAGGGACGGTGGCGCGCGGTGAAGGGTGGCGGAGGCGGTGGCGAGAGTGAGCCGAGAGAGAGCACGGTGGAGATGGCGGTGGCGGCGGTTGGAGGGCCGGTGGGGGCAGGTGGAGGCGGTGGTGACGGTGGGGGACGGCGGAGGCGGAGATCGCTGAAGGAAGAGAGAGAGAGAGAGTGTGTGTGTAAACTGAGAGAGAGAGAGAGAGAGAGAGTGTGTAAACTGAGAGAGAGAGACGAGAGTATGTCGATTTGGGGAGGGCTGGTCGATTTAGGGTTTTAATTTCAATTTACTGTCGGAGAACTCCAACGAAATGCTCCGTCGAAATTGCGTCGGAATTTTACGTAAATCGACGGTAATGTTAATCTCAAAATTCGACGATGCAAAAGGAATATTCGAAGAATATTCCCTTAGTTCTTGTCGAATGGTGCGTCGGACTAATCCGACAAGAATTCTGTCGGACGAAAAGGTATATTCTGAGAATATACCTGTATTACTGTCGGATTATTTCTGACAGTAATATTTATCCCGCCAAAAAATTAACACTACTGTCGGATATCCCGACAGTAATTTCCCAATATCCGACAGTAATTACTGTCGGAATTTTCCGACAGTAAATCTTCCGACAGTAATTAGCGTGTTTCTAGTAGTGTATTTATAGGAATTTGTTACCACTGAGTGGGCTAGGCTTATCCTTTATATATGGGCTTGGCCCATATATCTTTGAGGGTAACCTTTTAGGAGTATACTTTTGGGGGTATATATTTATGCTCATCAGAAGTCCCCCCACTCCTTGTTCTTCGAGATATATCTCGAGGGTGAGGGGTAGTATTTTGCTTCATGATTCTCTTTTGTTGTGCCGAGAGTTTGTGTTTTGCATCTTGAACTTGAAGACGTGTCTTGGGTATTTGATTTTGGCAGGAAATACTTGCATAAATACTCGGTTTGACCGAGACTTGGTTTGCTCGCACATGTCGAGACTTGATTAGCTCGGTATGGCGAGACTTTTTGCTCGACGTGGCGAGACTTTTGTGCTCGACATGGCGAGGTGCCTTTTAGCTCTAGGACTTAGGTCCCTAATTTTACGATCTTCTTCATCATGGTGAAGAGCAAGTCATAACTTGACCTCGGCATGACGAGGTGCCTTTTAATTTTTTGCGATCTTCTTCAACATGGTGAAGAGCAGGTCGTAATTGACCTCGGCCTTTTTATTTTTACGATCTTCTTTAACATGGTGAAGAGAAGGTCGTAACTTGACCTCGGCATAGCGAGGTGCCTTTTATTTTTATGATCTTCTTCAACATGGTGAAGAGAAGGTCATAACTTGACCTCGGCGTGGCGAGGTGCCTTTTATTTTTACGATCTTCTTCAACATGATGAGAAGCAGGTCGTAACTTGATGAGCTCAAGATTTCCATGAATTTTCTCCTTTATTTCCTTTTATTTTGTGCTATTTTAGAGTTAAATATGCTTGAAAATATTATTATTTGTGTATTTGTGTTTCATTGTAGGTTTCCAAGGTATTTACGAGCTTTCAAGGATTTTAGCATAAAGTTCGAGGCAATTTCGGGCTTCAAAGTTGAGCTACAAAATATTTCGTCAAAGTCCGTTAGCCCTCCGTTAGTTATTTACAAAGCAAAGGACTAAAATGAAAGAAGAAAAGGCTAACGGATGCTAACAATGACTAACGGAGGACCGAATGAGAGAGTTTGGAAGGGAAAGGACTTGAAAGACAGATTCACAAGAAGAAGGGCACCGAAGCAAATACATTAAATCTTCATTAATTTGGTGGCGGCTTAGGCGCCACGTGTCGCCCTTGCCCAGACTTCAACCCGCGGTCCTGTCCTTGGAGCACTGGATCCGGCCCATTTTCGGCCGTTTCCTCTCTCCCTCACCCATTTCCACCCTTCATGATAGCCGAACACCTCCAACCGGGTTGCCCCTTGCCCAGCACGACCCAGCCTCTCTTTCCTCCTCATTTCAGCCCTGAATCTTCAATTTAATCTCCAAAATTCCCTTGGCTTCCCCAACACTCAAAATGCATTCTCTTTTAATCCCAAAGCTCCCCATTTTTCCGGTAAGCCCCATTTCGGGATTGAGCTCCCAAATGGGGCACCGTATTTTACCAAAATTCCTTCCATTTTCTTAAAAATTAATCATCTTTGAAGGTTTGGGGCAACAAATCAAGTGCCAAGGAAGCATTTGCAAGAGATTTCAACCTCGATTTCAACATTGTTTGGTTTAATTCTTCCACCCTTTATCTTGAGACATTTGTTGTAATTTCTAGGGTTGAATATCTTGTAAATGTGGAATTGGTTTTGTGCTTAATTGATTATTGGAATGTAATTATTTTTCTATGTTGTTGTAGTGTTTTAATTTAATCTATCTTTCTATTTAGTATACAAGCATGCTAGGTTATTATTATTGATGGGCTTAATGCTTTTAATTGATTAGTCATTGATTTTAGAATTGTTTGTGTGAGCGAGAGCTACCTTACTTTTCGGACCGATCAATTTAATAGTTGGTGTTTGACACACACCGATAGCCTCCGACTCTAGGCATGACTTGTAGAAAAATAGAGATTATTTCCTACCTATTATTACCCATTATCTTGGTTATTATTGTGTGTTCCTAATGCTTCCGATGGATTAGCTACCTATTAGATGATCACTAGAATTATAGGATAGTTAGCGAGAGTCCTTCCAATTAATTCCGAAACCACAATAATTGTCTATGTGACGCCAGACCAAGAGGTAACGAGTGTTCATAGATAGCCAATTGAGGACTTGTTCTGACACACAATCAATCCACCTTAGCCATTCGCGAGGTAGGGGAGATTCGGGTTGCTATTGGAGCGAGAGCTCGTAGTTAACCAATTTAGTATTCTCGGCTACCAAGACTCGAGTTAAAGAAAAGTAGAGAGATGATTAAATTGGACATGAGCTAGACTAGAAATTTTGCATTCCTAAAATCCTATCTTTCAATCTTGATTTGTTGTTGCCAAACCATTTTGTGACACTGTATATATTAATTGATTTCTTTTATTTTTAGTTTTTAGTTTTTATATATTCTCAATTTATTTTTGCTCAAATATAACTAGCTAGCTCAATTTCGGTACTTAGTTGAAGTGAAAATTACGTACATTCCCTGTGGGATCGATACTTGTACTTACGCACTATATTACTTGTTACGGCAGGGTACTCTTGCCCTAGTTGTTGCATTTTATTACAACCTAACCAAGTTTTTGGCTCTATTGCCCGAGAATGATTTAATTTTCGCTCCTATACGCTAATATCGATACTAAGTAAAGCTAATTGTAATTTGAGCATTTTTTTTTAGTTTACTTGCTTTTATATTTATATGCATGTGTCGCTTTCTGAAGCCTTCCCGAGTTTGTGGGTTTGTAGGGAGGTGTATATAGTGTCCCCACACAAAAAGATTTTCTTTTTATTGTGTATTTAATTTTCATAATTGCTTTCATACCTTTTTCTTTTGAGCTTGATTTGATACAGGGATTGAGCATTCAAAGTCGGGGTTGCTTGAGGAAATCCTTTGGAGTAGGCTTGCTCTCGGGCTCGAACTGCATAAGAAATCAACTTTGAGGGAGTTTTCTTTCCTTCCCTTCTCTGTTTACTTTAAGTTTAGGGGTTGGGTTTGGATTGTTTAGCTTCGAAAATTCTGAAAGTCTTGAGCTAGAAATTCTCCATCATTTTTATTGCTTTGAAATTTGGGCGCTTGTTAGAGTTATAAGTATATTATTTTCTTGGATTCACTCTTAAATTTATTATATGCATAGTTGAGGATATGTGTGTGTTTTTTATGCTATCTTCACCTCATTCATGATTAATAATGCTCATGTTTGGATTTTGAGTTGAATTGTTATGCTATGCTCTAGCTTTGATAGTGCATGTCGGATGAGTATCATATTTTTGAGTCTTGATGCCGTGAGACGATCTTGAAAATTGTTAATTAAAGTAGCTTGGTTTGGGCTTGTGTGCATGGCAAGAGCATGATATAGGCCATCTTTGGATTGTTAGTGTCATATTATCTTACCATTTTTACATTAATCTCTAGTGTCCCCTTTTGAGTTTATTTATAGAATGGCGTGTGCCTAGAGCACACAATGACCCCCATTCGACTTCATTTTCTTATACCCGCATCATCTTATCCCATGAGCCTATACACTTTATGATCACCCTTCAAGAGAGCTTGATTTGAATTATTTTATTTCCAGATGCTTGTTGGGAAGTGTTGCTTCATGGATGTTTTGTGCTTTTAATGTTGATGATGTTGGTATTTGGAAAGTGTTGAATGGCGGAAAAAGAGCCCCCTTGAAGAATAAAGTGCTATGAAAGAAAAAAGAAAAAATTAAGGGAGGCCATAAAAAGAAAAAGAAAATGCCATCGTTCGTCAATTTCTCAAAGAGACATAAGGGTGGAGCTAAATTATTGTGGTAGAGATACTTTCTTCAACCCAAAGTTTAAAGTTTAAGGGGTTGTTGAAGTGGGTTGTAGTTATTTGAAGAGTTATGCTTTCATGAAGCAAGTCATTTTGTGAAGACTTCAATTTCTTTGCTCTCTTGACTTGTTATCATATCCTTCATTTGTAGCCCAAACTTTGATCAACATTACAAGCTTAATAAAGTCCTATTGATATTGTCATGTCATGCGAGTCCTAGCCTTGTGAAAATTAAAACTCTTTCGGTTTGATTGCTCATGCGTGATATTTCATTGATCGTTCAATCCTTGCTAGAGCTAAGCTATTTATTGATGGGCATATATTTTGTAGCGTGGGCAAATGTTTGAGGAGAAAGTAAGCTAGCATTAAAATCACACCATACCTTATCTATGCATGTTTATAATCTTGAGTTTGATTTCCATCATGATAATGTGCATATGATCTTAAGCAAGTGCCGTATTCCACCATTAAGTCCTTCAGCTCATTTTAATTGTTTTATTTCTTTGCTCGGGACGATCAATGCTTAAGTTTGGGGGTGAAAAAACTTGGTTGTGCTGCAAATTAAATTGTAACAACTAGGGCAAGAGTACCCTGTCGTATCAAGTAATATAGTGCGTAAGTACAAGTATCGATCCCACAAGGAATGTACGTAATTTTCACTTTAACTAAGTACCGAAATTGAGCTAGCTAATTATATTTGAGCGAAAATAAATTGAGAATAAAAACTAAAAACTAAAAATTAAAAAAGCAATTAATATATACAATATCGCAAAATGGTTTGGAAACAATAAATCAAGATTAAAAGATAGGATTTTAGGAATGCAATATTTCTAGTCTAGCTCATGTCTAATTTAATCCTCTCTCTACTTTTCTTTAACTCAAGTCTTGGTAGCCGAGAACACCAAATTGGTTAACTACGAGTTCTCGCCCCAATAGCAACTCGAATCTCCCCTACCTCGCGAATGGCTAAGGTGGATTGATTGCGTGTCAGAACAAGTCCTCAATTGGCTATCTATGAACACTCGTTACCTCTCGGTCTGGCGTCACATAGACAATTATTGTGTTTTCGAAATTAATAGGAAGGACCCTCGTTAACTATCCTATAATTCTAGTGATCATCTAATGGGTAGCTAATCCATTGGAAGCATTAGGAACACACAATAATAACCAAGATAATGGGTAATAATGGGTAGAGAAATAATCTCTCTATTTTTCTACAAGTCATGCCGGTAGCCAGAGGTTATCGGTGTGTGTCAAACACCAACTATTAAATTGATCGGTCCGAAAAGTAAGGTAGTTCTCGCTCACACAAACAATTCTAAAATCAATTAATCAATGACTAATCAATTAAAAGCATTAAGCCCATCAATAATAATAACCTAGCATGCTTGTATACTAAATAGAGAGATAGATTAAATTAAAACACTACAACAATATAGAAAAATAATTGCATTCCAATAATCAATTAAGCACAAATCCAATTTCACATTTACAAGATATTCAACCCTAGAAATTACAACAAATATCTCAAGATAAAGGCTGGAAGAATTAAACCAAACAATGTTGAAATCTGAGGTTGAAATCTCTTGCAAAGGCTTCCTTGACACTTGATTTGTTGCTCCAAACCTTCAAAGATGATTAATTTTTTAGAGAATGGAAGGAATTTTGGTGAAATGGGGCTGGTACCCCATTTGGGAGCTCAATCCCGAAATAGGGGCTTCTTGGAAAAAATGGGGAGCTTTGGGATTAAAAGAGAAGGCATTTTGAGTGTTGGGGAAGCCAAGGGCATTTTGGAGATTAAATTGAAGATTCAGGACTGAAATGAGAAGGAAAGGGAGGCTGGGTTGTGCTGGGCAAGGGACAACCCGGCTGGAGGTGTTCGTGGGTCATGGAGGGTGGAAATAGGTGAGGGTGAGAGAGGAAACGAGCTGAAAATGGGCCGGATCAAGGCGCTCCAAGGGCAGGGACAGCGAGTTGAAGGCTAGGCAAGGGGCGACACGTGGCAGCCTAGGAAGCTGCTACCGAATTAATGAAGATTTAATGTATTTGCTCCAGTGCCCTTCTTCTTATGAATCGTCTTCGAAGAAGTCCTTCCCCTCCGGCTCTTCTCATTCTAGTCCTTTGCTTTGCAAATAACTAACGGAGGGCTAACGGACTTTGACGAAATATTTTGTAGCTCAACTTTGAAGCCCAAAATTGCCTCGAACTTCATGCTAAAATCCTTGAAAGCTCGTAAATACCTTGGAAACCTACAATGAAGCACAAATACATAAATAATAATATTTTCAAGCATATTTAACTCTAAAATAGCACAAAATGAAAGGAAATAAAGGGAAAATTTGTGAAAATCTTGAGCTCATCATTACTTGACCTCGGCGTGGCGAGGTGCCTTTTATATTTACGATCTTCTTTAACATGGTGAAGAGAAGGTCGTAACTTGACCTTGGCGTGGCGAGGTGCCTTTTATTTTTACGATCTTCTTCAACATGGTGAATAGCAGGTCGTAATTTGACCTCGACCTGGCGAGGTGCCATTTATTTTTACGATCTTCTTCAACATGATGAAGAGCAGGTCGTAACTTGACCTCGGCGTGGCGAGGTGCATTTTACTCGCTGCGAGTAACACTCGAGCGGTGAGGATAAGCGCAGGAAGGCGCGGGGTACTACTCAACCGTGAGTAACACTAGAGCGGTGAGGACCAAATTTACTCAGCCGCGAGTAACAGTCGAGCGGTGAGGATAAGTGCAGGAAGGCGCGGGGTACTACTCAACTGCGAGTAACACTCGAGCGGTGAGGACAAAATATATTCAGCCGCGAGTAACACTCGAGCGGTGAGGATAAGCGCAGGAAGGCACGGGGTAGAGTAACACTCGAGCGGTGAGGATAAGCGCAGGAAGGCGCGAGGTACTACTTAACCGCTAGTAACACTCGAGCTGTGAGGACCAAATCTACTCAGCCACGAGTAACACTCGAGCGTTGAGGATAATCACAGAAGGGCGCGTAATGTGCTCGAGCATGAGCATAATATGAAACTCAGTAGGAGCATGATATGAAGCTCAGGCCGAGCGTGACTGAGGTGCTCAAGAAGGAGCATAGCGATCCCAGGCACGAGCGTATTGAGATGCTCAAGTGAAATCATGAAGCCACCCTCGGGGAGGAGTGCATAATATGAATCAAGTGCACGGGCATGAAAAGTAATGTGCATCGTCCCTGTGCCTGTCGATCCTCAAGATAATGGACTTTATTGTCGGCCCTAGACTCGCGGATAGTGGCCCTGTGCCAATATGTAGCAGTAGTAGTAGTAGTAGTCCCCCACTTCTTGAGCGAGAAGGAGTAGTTTTTGAGGTCGAGAAGTAATATATATAGCCTTTGCTTCGATGGTAGCCCCCTAGTGACGGGCTTTTTGATCGAGCTTGTTGGTCTTGTATACTTCAGATTCTTAGAGTAATAAATATATTAATAGGTTCTTGGACCTCTTTGAAATGTGACCTCGACGTGGCGAGGTTCCTTTTGTGGAAGGCACTTCAGGCCTTTTAGAAGTAACCTTGGCTTGTAGCGAGGTTCGTTTAGTTGAGGAGCACAACGTGTTATTGCTCGTGGCCTACGAGGCTCGATTAACTCGTATTTTGTATCTGAAAATTTCAAAGGCTTCATTGCAGATCAAAAGTTTCCTTTTATTGAAATGCATATTATGTATTTTTTTTCCTCGAATAGATAAAGTGATCATGCTCACAATTCATGTAAATGACAATGAATAACTGTAGCTAATGCATAGGCAAAAGATCTTGTTATTTTATATAAGTTGAGATCGCGTAAGCATTTACGCATTGTGCGAGGATAGACATGATGGCGACACATCGCGCTATTAAAAGATATGATAAACTCACAAAAATGTGCAAATTCACGAAATTGATGTATAGAGTAATGTGTGCACGTTATGCTAATATATTACTATAGGGCTAGCCATGTTATGTCGAGGTCGAGCTCTCGACAGTCAAGATAAAAATTGTATATTGAGTTCGCGTGCTTGACACGAGTGGGCATACAATATGTATTTATCATACTATGATTGCATTTACAAATAATTTTCATAAAATGATGTTGGCTTTCAACCATTAATTTATTTTATTCTGTATTATATAGCTAATCATGATGCGATATAATAGCTGTGATGCATAAGCGAAAATAGCATGTTATCTTGCGCATTTTTAGGATAAAGTGTGCCGGTGGCACGTCATAGTATCACAAGACATATGCTAAATTCTTGATTTGTTGAATTTATTGAATTAAAACATGAAATAATGTGTGCATCTCATGCTAATGTATTTTCACAGGACTAAGCGTTGTAATCCAAGTTAATGACAGAATGTAAGCCATTTACGAGTTTTATACGATCGAAATTAGAGTCGCATGGTGAGTTCATTTGAAGCACAGTGATGAATAGAGTTTAACTCATTTCTATTTACAAAGTGAGTGCGTGATGTTGCAACTATTTGATATAATTGAGCATACAAATAAGCGGGCACACAGCACTTTTAACTTGACTAGCATGTCAAAAATTTCATAAATGGGTAAACCCGTGTCACATGGAATCAAATGCATAAAAGAATATATTTTATAATGAGCAGATAAAAGTAACGAGGTACTATCATTTAAGCTCGAGATTTCAATATTAATCATGCATTTTTGTTCCTTTTTATGCATAGCATGTAAATTATTAGTGATTTGCACTAATTTTATGCAATTAATAAGCATATGAGTTGCATATTTATCCACAATTTAAGATTTGATGGCTTATTTTGTATTTCATATGTTTGTTATATCTAAAACATGGTAATGAAAGCAAAATATGTAGAGATTGAGGGCAAAAAAAAAAAAAGTAAGGAGTTCACCTTAAAACATTGTAGAGGGGGCCATTAGTAACTTTCCAGAAAGAGGAGGCCCAAATAATAATTTTCTAGAAGTTGAAGGACCAGAGAACAGACTTCCAAGAACTGAGGGGCCTGATTGCCATTTTTAGAAGTTTAGGGGTCATTTTGTAATTTTTAGAAGTTTAGGGGCCTTTTTGTGATTTCTAAAAATTTAGGGGCTTTTGTGATTTTTAGAAGTTTGGGGGCCTTTCTGTAATATCTAAAAGTTTAAGGGCCTTTCTATAATATCTAGAAGTTTAGAGGCCTTTCTGTAATTTCCAGAAGTTCAGGGACCTGCCAGTAATTTCTAGACTCTCAGTTGACACGTGGCGTGCGTGAGATGCGTCAGATCCACTTCCCCGGCACGTGGAAGAGCGGTGGTTAACCAGAACCTTTAGGCGGCGCGTGGAGGCGCGTGTATGCTCCGATGGCCCCAATTTTTTCACGGTCATCTTCGTCTCTTCAAGTCGCATCCAATGGTGTTATTTGTTTTTTGTTCCGACGCCGGACTGTTGCGCTTCTACCTCACCGATGTTCTGCCGGCGTTTTTAGCGAAGTACCGCCGCCAGCGGTCTTTGGGTGGCGCATGTGGGAGTGTGGCGCCTCCGCTGGCCATGATTTTTGTGCCGTTGTGTTCGTTTGGGCGAGACGAATCCGATGGTGGTGTTCGTTTTCAGCCCTAAGCTCTTCTTCTTTGACCCAGCTCCTTTTCGAAGTCGTTGTTTTGAGATACAGATTTTCATTGTTAAAATCCTCCATGGCGTGCGTTCTTGTTTCGGTTCCCGACAACAGAACCAACTGATCATGCCAAAAAATAAGCGTACCGGGGGTACCAAATCTGTGCTCAAACCATGGATCAATGATGAAGCTTGACGGTAGGATCTCTGGCTATGTGTTATCTGCAAAAGTGCACAACCGTGAGAGGGCGGGGAGTTTCCCTGCCAAAACTCTCCGGTGTGATTATTAGTATCTCAGAGAGAGTATAAGTGTGTAAGGAGAGAGAGAAGAGAGAGTCCCTTAGGTCATCGAGAGGACCCCTATTTATAGGGATTTGTTACTACAGTGGGTGGGTTTATCCTTTATATATGGGCTTGGCCCATATATCTTTGAGGTACCCTTTTGAGAGTTTATTTTTTGGGGGTATATATTTGTGCTCATCAGGAGACAAACAACTTAATTGGGCTTGGCCCAATAATTTTTAACCTCTAATAATAATATTAATAATAATAATAATGGTGTAAAAAAAAATAGTGGGACAACGTGGGAGACGTGGGAGAAAAAAAAAAAACTAAAAATAGTGGGACAACGTGGGAGAAATGGGGCTGTTGAGTGGAGGAGTGTGAGGGGTAGTAGTTCGCGAGAGTGACGCCGAACGGTTGGAAGATGAGAGGGGTTCCGGTGGTGTATATAAGGGGGATATCCTCTTTGGGGTGAGTGGTATCCTCTTTGGTGTGAGCTGTTGTCGAAACCAGTGAGAGAGAGAGAGAGAGAGCTGAGAGAGATTGGCTTGGCTTGCTGCTGGGCGTGCAATATCGAGGGCGAATCGAGCTTCGGTTTTTGGAGGTAAGTCTGAGGTCCTTTGGTATATTTGAGAATGTCATCACGATTTATCGTTTGCATTCGAATTATAGGCTCACCGTTAGAATAAAAGTTTGGGTCTTTGTAAATTTGGAAAGTGGAAATGATTTGAATAATTTTGGTAATAAGAAGTTTGGGGTGGGTTGATGTCTCAGCTTACGGGGTCGAACGAGGGAGAAGAAAGGAAAAGAAAAAAGAGGAAAAAATGTACTGGTGTGTGTGTGTGTGGGCGCGCCAGTGGAAGGGAAGAACAGAGAAGAAAGGAGGAAGAAGGAGAGAAAAGAAGAAAAGAAGAGGAGAAAGAAAGGGAAGAAAAGGGAGAAAAAAAAAGGGGGACGGGTACTGTGCAGTTGAAGGGTGGGGTAGACTAGGTTGTAGGGGGGGTTTTTGAGTATTGTGTGTGTGTTGGGTGTGTGTGCGTGTGTGTGTGCTGGGTGTGTGTGTGTGTGGGCCGTGTGTGTGAGTGAATTGTAAGAGTATTATTTTGTTTTTATTTTTGGTATAATAATTTAACAATGTAATTTTGAAATATTAATTTAAAATGTTTTAAAATATTACATTTTATTTAGTACGAATATGGTGGGATGGTAAACATTTTTGCGTTTTGAATTTAGGTTCCGACGAGCGTGTATAACGACCCTAGTTCGCGTACGTGTTAGTTTCGCTTTGCAATTACGAGGTAAGAGATTATACATCTTTAGGTTCATTGAATTCCTTTTCATTCGTTAAGTTTCCGTTAACTTTATTTTTATAAAGCGTTATTTTACACGTGATGCCGGCTAAATGTCGGTACTTGTTTTGTTTTCCGTCGAGCCTATTTTATTCGTATTTCGCATGTCACTCCATTGTAATTTTCGTTTGTCTTTTCAGTATTACGTGAAATACACTTTCCGTTGAATTTGCTAGATAATGTCAATAGCATTGAAAAATTTATTTATTTTGAAATTCTATCATGATCAATGAGTCAACTACTTGTCACGGAAATAACGTGACCCTTTGATTATTTGGAACTTTTGTACCACAAGGGATGTGGTTGGTTATCCGGATATACCCTTTTGAATAATTTACCCTTATGGGTCTTTTGTGCTTTTAAGAGCAAACCATTGTTTGGGTCGAAAGACCGCTTAATGTGATCATGATGTCCGCGAGGTGGCCGTTGCTTCCAACTGGTATGGGACAGTTGGCGGCAGCTGGACCTCTCGCTCTATATTTGTATTTTTGTCCTTCGTTGGAAATGTCATATTGATATCTATTTTATTGCTTTGGACATTTGCTTTATTGATCAAAGATTACCTCATGTTACATCATCCCTTTTGTTATTTGAGCAATAAATCGTTTGATTAATCATTTTCTCTTTGAGTCAACTCCTCCTTAGCAACCGGAGGGGTTGTATATGAACTTGCTGAGCATTGTTCGCTCACCCTTTTCCTACTCTTTTCTTTCAGGACATAAGTAGGTATGGAAATAACCCGTTTGGACAAGCAGACCTTGACGGGGACAGTAGTGGATTGGATTTTTCGTTTAAATTTTATATTTCGTCTTTAAAGTTATAGTGACTAGGAATTTGTTAAGCTACGAGATTTGTAGTTTTTTTATTTACGAGGTTTTGTGGTTGTTAAAGAAGAAGTTTTTAGGATGTTTAATTTTAATGAATTTATTGGGAATAGCATCTGTTAGTATTTATTGAAGGGTGACGTGGCCAAACTGTGGGACCTAGAACTTGGTTCCGAGTTTGGGGCGTTACAGTTGTATTCAAAGTAAACTCTTATTTTTCTGTTTCAATTCCTTCACTCGTCGCCTTTAGTCTTAAGATGAAAAAGAAACACGCATATTTTCTAGTATTAATTTTTTAGGACGATGATTGAGATGAGAGAAAAAAAAAATTAAAAGATAAAATGCACCAGACGTCCCTGTACTACGCCTTAATTGTAATTTTTGCCTTGCACTTTGTTAGTGCACTTTTTTTGTCCCTATACAAATTTTGAATTTCCTCGGACCGTCTCTTCGTCTAATTTTTTTTGTTAAATGAGCATTATCTCTATCACGTATGTATCACATGACACTTTTAGGGGTACTTTTGCCTGTAAATTTACCGTCTATTAAATAGACCATATTACCTATATTTAGTTTATTACTTAAAACCAGCTACAAAGGGTATTGTAGTAACTATAAAATTATAATTTTATTTCTTCAATATATTTTTCCTTCATCATCTCTCTCACTTTATAAACACCTACTGTCAAGATCACCACCACCACTACTCAAAGCCCAAATTACCACCACCTCCTCCATCAATTATGGTTAAATTACTAATGACAAAAACATTTTTTTTTTTAAATCAAAGTGTGAAGTGCAATACCTAAGATTGCCTTTTCTTTTTTACATTAAAACCCATGTTTTTCAATTAGTATATTTTTCACAGAGTGATCACCACATCACCATAATTAGAACCACTTCTGCACTTTCATTCTGTCTCCTCCATCATACCTTAATCTACCTAGGAATAATTCGAACCAACAAATTCCATTCAACTCCTAACACAATAAATCACTATATTGACTTCAAACTAGAGAGTGGAACTAGTATTTAATGACTTAATTACTAGTTGAAATCAAAATTCAAGATGTCATCTTCTTTCAAGCCGGAGCTTTGTTGAAATCAGATGGTTTCCCCCATTTAAAACTTCATTAACCATCTTCTTTTAGATCCCTTCTCCAATTTCTAAGAATCTAAACCCATAATTCTCCTATTTGTGCATTGTGTGGGATCGGTCTTGAGAATACATTGTTGAGTGTGTGGAGCCTTAAGTGAGGAAAGATTGCTGCTGACCAGCAGTGTTGCGAAGGCTGCTGACCGGCAGTGTTGTGAAGGCTGCTGTTGAAGACTTGATGTGAATTCGCCCGTTTGATTGGGGTGAATTCGCTCCAAGACCAGATCGAAGAATACGCACCCAATAACGAACGCGGAATATGAACTCAACACTCGAACGAAGGAAAAACGCAGCAAATACCAACGAAGAAACAGAAATGATAGTTTGATAAGGAGTCTCCCTCGACCCGCTATAATCGCAATGATTAGGAACCTCGGGCTGCGATTGAGAGCCGTCGACGTGATTGCCAACGACCCACGACCACGGAACGCCACAATCTTTCGACTCTCAAAGATTGATAAGTTCAAGGTGGATTCCTAGTCCAAGAAACCCGATAAACTCACAACTCTGTTATGAAAACAAGAGATAAACTCTCAAAATGCAATTTAGCATATATCAATGATCCAAGATTCTCATTACAAGTGTTTGAGAATGCCTTTTATATGTCTCCGAGGCTGAAAATAATAAAAGGAAAAGTAACCCACGAAATTACACCAAGGTCTCAAGAAAAAAACCATCCAACTTCCTCCAAAAACGTTTTAGAGTAGCTCTATTCCGTGGGTTCGTAGAAGACTAAGTGGCACTAGGCGTGATCACGCCTAACATGGAGTAGTCTTCTGAATTTGTTGGGATCGCAGAAGACTAAGTGTGATTAGGCGTGATCGCGCCTAACACGGAGTAGTCTTTTGAATTTGGCCCTCCAACATGCAAATGAATCTCCCTTGATGGCCTTGATCATTCTCACTTCAATTCGACCTCTATTCTCTTCCACAAGTGACGTCAAAGCCATTTGAATCTTCTTGACACGCGCACGGGTCATTGGTCCTTCGTGTATGTTCAACGGTTCACGAACATGATTGGCTTGACTTGGACTTTGCTTGGCTTGATTCTCATCATTCTCTCCCTCTTCGAAAGGATTCGACCTCGAATCAACACCTGCGCCCAAAAAAAGGACAATTCAGCAACATTGAAAAATATACACCAACATACACTTTACAGTTCAAGGCCATTCTGAAATTATCATTAACCATTCACTCCACGATGATTCTTGTTTTAACCTGTGTAAGAATTTTCACAAAGATATGCCAAACAAGATAATCAAAATGATCCATACACAACAAGTCCACAATTATACGTGGTAAGGACACATTATTTCACAAAACTAAATCCCCTACATCCTTTGGAATTTTAATACATCCAAACTCTCCATAGACACCAAATTTTCCCCTAAAGTTATGGGAATCATTATGCAAGTCATCACCTTTCTCAAAACATAAAAACTTATATTCCACCGAAGAAAGTAAGACAAACTTGCAGAAAGTGTATGGAAAACATCAATCCCTTTACATTCTCCAGGTTTGAATATTAATCTAACAAATTCTATCTTTTGCATAACCATGAGTATCACAATAGCAACATGTTCCACAGCAAGATCATGGTTATAACTCAGAGAACCAAACACATGTGATAAGTTCCTGGGTCTATCACATAATCTACCGTGTATCCTCATAAAGAAACATTCAATATGCTCAACAGAATTACTATGATCAACACTTCTAATTCTCAAGCTATTACAAGGCAATGCATTCTCTTGCATCATTTTAACGTGACACAAACAAATTCCCCATGATTCAGTAAGCTTAAGAAGAAATGCTTTAAATGAAGACGATTCAGCTCTTAATGTGTCATGCAATCCATAAATTTTATGAAAGAACAATGCAACATGGACAAGATTATCTAACTTGTGACTTGGAATATGACAAACCATTTTGGCAAACTCATTCGCATTCACAAACATACATTGCTAAACCTTATGCACTTCCAATGTAAACAAAGAATCCAATAATTCCATAGACTCAACATGCAACAAAGATGACAAAATTCTGACCATCTTGTGTTGCACATGCATTTCAGAATCTCTATGGAAGAAAACATCACCACGGGAAACATTACCCAATTTGTGACTCGCATCAACATTATTCATTAAAGAAGAATCGTGCATACTCGCAAACTTAGAATTCTCATACACTTTCAATGTACAATTCAAATTTATCAAATCAATTTTCATGGCATAATAAAAATCAACCAATTCAACTTTCCATATACCATTCAAATCTACCAAATCAACCCTTGAGGCACATTCCAGAAATGGGTTAACATATAAGTTACTTGGTATATGAAATGACATGCAAAATCTGGTGTCAAATAACTCACCAAACTTTAAACAACCATTCAATCCATGATGAACATTTAAAACTTGAAAATAGGACATCTCACACGTATCACGTGATCTCACAAGATTTCTCAAAAATAAATCACACATGTGATTAGAGAACTCAATCAAATCAGCCTTTCCATGAATTTTAAATCTTTCATCAAAGCTATGGTGATCAACATGATTATCAAGTCTCAAAAACTGAGTGTTACAAAACAGATTGAAATCATACCATTGATCACAAGAAGGAATGGATTCATACCTTTGAGATCGTGTAGGGACTACAACAATCTCCTTACCTAGCTGAAAATCCCATTGGAAGCTCACAACTTCCTTCCTCAATTTAGGAAACACTTCGATAGTAACCTGTGGAGAAGAGAAATCACAACAAAGAGAATATGGAATTGTATTGTTAGCATGAAAAGATCCCTTCAAAGTGAAAGGAACCACCTCAGCAAAATTCCTTCCCAACTCCCTCAATACCTCACAAGGTTTGGAATAAAAGAATGGTTTCACACTCTCATTTCCATACAGCTTTTCAACTATTTCTTTTTCTCCCTCATTCGCTCGTGTTTCCACCCTTTTGTTTTTATCATTTTTCCTCTTTCTTTCATCTTCACTCGGGTTGTCACTCTCTTCCATCAACCCACTCTTTTCATCTTTTCTCTCATTCTCACTAACCTCACTTTTCTTGCCCTTTTGAGATTGAAGTTCAAACACTTGTTCACTATCGCTAGCTTTCCTCTCCTTTTGCGTGGCTATGTTTTGATTAATACTTTCTACCTTAGCCGACCTCTCAATCTTTTCTCTCAAACTCTTCTCACATTGCAAAGAACCTTTACAAGTCCTCCTAGGTACACTAAGGCTCTTGTGTTCCTTCGCCTTGGGTTTACTAGGTGCGCTAGAAAAAGACGAATAATAAGATGAAGAAGAAGTCCTCAACAATTCCCGGTGATAATAATTCGGGACAAACTTCCTTCGCATTACACATTTCATTTCCTCCCACGTGTTAATGCGACCCTCTCCTATCTTCCTCCTGTTGTTCACTAATTTCTCCCACCAAACACAAGCATACTCGGCAAACTTTAAAGATGCAAATTGTACCTTTTGAGTTTCTGTGTAGTGGTTATGCCTGAATACAACCTCAACTCTCCTAACCCACTCAAGATACTCTTCCGGATCATCCCTACCTTTGAAAGTAGGAACCCTTACATCTACTCTTCTATTATGTATCCTACTATCATCCTCATATTCACTTTCTGACCACTCATCATCTAACTCCTCATCTACATACCTTTCCCTCCTCGGTTGGAATCATTGTGGATTCCCTTGAGATGGTGCTGCCTTTCTCTCTTCTATCCTAGTCAAAAGTTGACTAACATCCTCATTCGCTCGTGTTTCCACCCTCATTCACTCGTGTTTCCACCCTTTTGTTTTTATCATTTTTCCTCTTTCTTTCATCTTCACTCGGGTTGTCACTCTCTTCCATCAACCCACTCTTTTCATCTTTTCTCTCATTCTCACGAACCTCACTTTTCTTGCCCTTTTGAGATTGAAGTTCAAACACTTGTTCACTATCGCTAGCTTTCCTCTCCTTTTGCTTGGCTATGTTTTGATTAATACTTTCTACCTTAGCCGACCTCTCAATCTTTTCTCTCAAACTCTTCTCACATTGCAAAGAACCTTTACAAGTCCTCCTAGGTACACTAAGGCTCTTGTGTTCCTTCGCCTTGGGTTTACTAGGTGTGCTAGAAAAAGACGAATAATAAGATGAAGAAGAAGTCCTCAACAATTCCGGTGATAATAATTCGGAAACTTCCTCGCATTACACGTTTCATTTCCTTCCACGTGTTAATGCGACCCTTAATATACCCTTTGTTCACTAATTTCCCACCAACACTCCTACCAAACTTTAACTGCTTGCACCTTTGAGTTTCGTGTAGTGGTTATGCTGAATACAACCTCAACTCTCCTAACCCCTGAATACCCTTCCGAATCATCCCTACTTTGAAAGTAGGACCCATCATCTACTCTTCTATTATGTATCTTACTATCATCCTCATATTCACTTTCGACCATCATCACTCCTCATCTACATACCCTCCTCGGTTGGAATCATTGTGGATTCCCTTGAGATGGTGCTGCCTTTCTCTCTTCTATCCTAGTCAAACGTTGACTAACATCCTCTATCATCCTTATCATACGTTCAATAGGGTCCTCCCTAGCTAATCTCTCACTATTTCCTTGCAAAGTTACTCTATGAATTTTGCCCACTTGTGACATGTTTAAAAAGAAAAAAAATCACACAACTCATAATATATATCACTCGTGTTTACACTCACCTCACACACTTACACACTCACACTCTAGGTTCTTGGATAGTTTCCTACCCTTGAAAGTACCAACTATTAGAGTCAAGAATCATGATCGTTCCAGGAGTGACCTCTTAGGCAAACACAAACTAAAGTTCCTCAAGATTCTTTGGGCTCATATTATTCAAAGAGAGAAACAAGTTCACTTGAAAACAAGAATAGAATTAAGAGTACCAATGGATGATGAATTGTATGACAAAAGAGATGATATGAAAAGACAAAAATTTCAGCAATTTCACAATGATAATTCAACAACGATGTTCAAACTCTCTTTCAAATTACCCAATTTCAACACAACAATTTTCGCTTTTACTCTTTTTTTTTTTTCGATTCAAGCCTCTTTTGTTTAGCTTAATTAACTTTTTTCAATCTTCTCTTTTTTTTTTTTTTTAATTTTGAATCATCTTTTTCCTTTTAAAATTTAGGGGCTTGGGTTACTCAAAAAGAAGAATGAAGAAGGATTTCGAATTTTTCTCATTGAATAGATGAAGAATGATAATGAAATTTGAATTTTCAAATAACAATGATCAACGATAAGCGAGATAGAATGAAGTTTTTTTAATATCAAGATTGCTCGATAAGATTGATGTGATTCGATTTCGTTTGATTGGGAAATTCGTCTTGATTGGGATCGAAGCTCCAAACCGAGAAGCATACGCACCAATAACGAACGCGGATAGAACTTAACACTCGAACGAAGGAAAAGCAGCAAATAAACGAAGATTATAAATGATAGTTTGATAAGGATTCCTCGACCCGGTAATCGCAATGATTAGGAAACTCGGGTGCGATTGAGAACCGTCGATGTGATTACCAAGACCCACATAAAACAAATCTTATCAAAAGATTGATAAGTTCATATGGATTCCTATCCAAAACGATGATATGATAGCATATTAGTTTGAGAAAACTCTCATTAAAAGCAAATTAATTTTTTGTAAGGCATGAAAGTCTTTACAACTTTGAAACGATTACTTCAAAGGAAAAGTCCACGAAATTTACCGAGTCAAGAAGACTAAGTAACTTCGACCAAAAGTGATTAGGGTAGCTCTATTTCGTGAATTCGGAAGACTATGTAACATCTCCCGATGCCCTTGATTCTTCACGGACTTCTTTTCGAATCTAATCCTTCCAAAGTGACTCAAAGCCGTTGAATCTTTTGACAAATTCGGCCTCTGGTCTTCACAAGTACGTCAAACGTTTGAATCTTCATGACAAACGGGTCATTGGGCTTCGTTGGCTTGATTTCATCAAGATGCTTTGAAGACTTGTTGCTTGGGCAAGGGTATTTGAAGACTCTTCGGTCCGTTCGAGATTCCTTGGAAGAAAAGGACTCAGTATTCTCTCCTAGTCCTCTCGGTGATTTAAGACTCTTATCTATATATATATATATATATATATATATATATATATATATATATATATATATATATATATATATATATATATATATATATATGGTTAAGTGAACACATCACTGAACACGGCTAGAGAGATTGAGAGGCTAAACACTTGTATACGAGAGAGAGAGTCTCAACCTAGGGCTTGGAACTTCTTCTTCTTGTAACAATCAACAGATCAATATACACCCTTTGCAGCGAAATTGTTTGTGTGTTATTCGTTTGGTTCTTGCTAACTCTTGCTTTCAGGTTAATTGGCGTTATCGATTGTCCGTCTTTCGAATTGAGATGATATCCCAACATACATGGCACACTTTTGTTGGTTGTGACTTTGCACGAAGCTGTTGGAGTGAGGCTAATTTGCTAGATTTATTGATTCGGTTTCTCCACATGTGGAATCATTTATAGAATTTTTCTTCAAAATCCTTGAAATTCTGAACAAGGATATTTCAAATAAAATCTGTATGATACCTTGGGGAATTTGGGGTCAAAGAAACAATAATGTGTGGAGGGCCTCAGCTTTAAACGTTGTTGATTATGTTCATGGCACTCTACTCAATTTCTATGTGAATGGCTATTAGCGAGACGTCCTACTCCTACGTGCCCTACTGCCTCCTCATTAGTGTCTGTTGTATCTATTGGATGGTCACACCTTTACCCCATTTTGTTAAATGTAATGTTGATGCACCTCTTGCACACTCCCATGATTCTGTTGGTATAGGTATTATTCTTCGAGAGCATGAAGATATTCATGTGGCTAGCAGAACTGTTGTCCGTCTGGGTTCTTACTCTACTGCAGAAGCGGAAGCCTTTGGTCTTCTTGAGGCTCTCTCATGGATTAAATCTTTCGGTCTCGATCATATAGTCTTCGAAATGGTTACAAAGATTGTTGTTGATGCCATTTATGCCTTTTCATATGATATCTCGGAGTTTGGTACCATTGTCCTTGGATGTTGTTCTATTCTTCACCAAATTCGAGATTCGGTGATGTGCTTTTCTAAGAGGGTTGCTAATCATGTGGCAGATGCTTTTGCCCATTTTGCAGTCAATCTTTCTAGTCCTTTAACTTTTGTTGAAGCTCCTAGTTTTGTAACTAGTTTACTCGACCAAGATTGTAACTCTTCTGGTTGATTAATGATAATATTTATCTTTCAAAAAAAATGATTTAAATAACAACTCCTTCATGAATTTTTTCAAAAAAAACAAAGTTTATTGATCTACATTAGGACCCATTTTAGGCCGAATCCAATTTCAGCAACAAAATAATATTCCCTCCATTTCTGAATTATTATCTTATTTGACTGGGCACATAAATTAAGAAAAATCAATTGATTTTATTATAAATATTGGTATAATATGTAATTTCTATTAAAGCCCTTGTGCATGTAGACATGCTCATTCGGTTTTTAAAACTGAAACCGAACCGGCTAGAAACCGCCCAAACCGTGAACCGTAATGAACCGTGAACCGCCGGTTTTGGTTTCGATTCCGGTTTGCGTCTTTTAGGAACCGTGAACCGTCGGTTCCGAACCGCCGGTTCCAACTGTTCCAAACCGTAAAAATTTAGAATTTAGAAATATATTGTACATTTGAATTTTGAAGTAAGGCTCCTTTGTCCTCCTTTATAATAAAGCAAGGTTAGTTGTCCTCCTTCTTGTAATTTTTTATTATTATTAATAAAGTTGGTTAGGGTACCGACCTTGTTTTTTATTTATTTTTTGTATTTTGAGTTCCTAAATTTTTATTGTAAGTTTTTTAAGTTCTTAATTTTTTTGTAATCATTACAAAACTATTGTTGAATTTGAGAAAAACTATTTTATTTTGCAAAAGTTTTTCTCAAATCTAAATTTAATAATACAAACTCTATTTTGTCAAGACTATTGCAAAGATTAAAAATTTTAAGTCCTTAATTCTTAAATTGTAAAATGTTTAACACTTTTAAATTTTAAATTGTAAAAATTACAATTTGTAGTTTTCATAACTAAAGTTCTTACAATTTCTAATTTATAACTTTTGATAACTAAATTTCTTAAAAGTCTTTACAATTTATAACTCTTGCAAAAATTCAAAAAATTTTATATATATATATATATATATATATATATACATATAACACTTTTTTTTACAATTGATAATAGTTTTTTTTAAATAAAAAATTAAACAAAAAAATTTAAAAAAATAAAATTTAAAAAACAAAACCGAAAAACCGGAACCGAAACTCCACGGTTCGGTTTCGGTTTACCTTATCACGGTTTGTGGAACCGTCGGTTCCGAACCGGAACCGTAACTGTTTTGGGCATGCTTATGTGCATGTAGTCATCATTAAAGTGGTTAGAAATAGTAAGAGTCAAAATGGTAAAAGTGTTTTTCTAAAGAGAAAATATTAGAAACATAATAATTTTTTAGGAGAAATTCGAGCCGCTCCCTTTTATATAATTTTCAACCGCTTTTGTTCACTATAATTGTTTCAAACCAAAAAATAACACTTTTGTTGCGAAATGTTGTCTATGCCCTTAAAAACACGGAACAGGAACACTATGCATCACGATGCACAAATTGATGAATCGCGATGCACAAATTGTTGCATCGCGATGCACAAAAAGTACTATTTGTGCATTATATACTTGATGCACGCTATACATTACACTTGCGATGCATCAAATGTGTGCATCGCGATGTACAAAATTATACTAAAAAGTACTGTATTGTCATGCATCGCGATGGACATTTTTTATTTCCGATATTAAATACGTAGTGTAATTTATAAGGAGGATATTTGATTAAAAGGATATTTAATATTTAATTAAGGATATTTGATTAACAAATTAAATAATTAAAATAAACAGCTTGAGATTTAATTAAGGATGTTTAATAAGGGTAAGAAATCACAATGTGAGGAAAATTAAGGTTGAGAGCAGTAAATCAAAGAATAAATAGCTTAAAACGTGTTTTAGTGTTATGGGGCAAGTTTTGAAATAATTGTTCAATTTAACACTTAAAATTGATTAAAACGGTTAAAAATCCTACAAAAAGTACCTGCCCGCAATTATTCATAATTTTTTTGGAACGGATGAAAAGGAAAGCAGAGGGGCGAAATTCGGCCCGGTCCTTTTTGGACAATTTTCATTCGCTAAAGTCCACTATAATTATTTTCAATCGCTAAAGGATATTTTTTTTGCAAAATATCATCTATGCCCTTTAAAATCACGGAACAGTAGACGCTTTGCATCGTAAAATACAAAAAACGATGCATCGCAACACAACACGATGCACATAAAAACATGGAAGCCCACACCGTGCATCACAAACACGGAATGGCAAACTGTGCATCGTAAACAAAAAAATGATGCATCGCAAACACAATACGATGCACAAAATACATTTTTCCACTTATAATGCACAACTTTCTACACACGTACGACGCGATACACGTACGCATTACATCGGCTGTTAGACCACAACTAACTCTCTTCACTTTAAAAACACAACAATCTTCACTCTGAACGGAGCAAAAAATCTTAAAACCCTTCGAAAATTTTGCAAAACTTTTGAAAACATTATGATATTCTATTGGTTATATTCCAAATGGTTGCTGCATCGTCCTCAAACCTCCAACAAGTTTGTAGGATGTTTTACGATGCCTGAATATCAGGTTAGTATTGCTGAATATATTTTAGCAATACTAACTAACCCACGACTTTCAGACCACAAAAATAAACTAACCCTCTTCACTTCAAAAACACAACAATCTTCACTTCAAACGGAGCAAAAAAACTTAAAACCCTGCACCTCCAAAAAGTTTGTAGGATGCTTAAAGATGCCTGAATATCAGGTTAGTATTACTGCTACTTACGGTTAGTCAGTGGAGTCGGATCTAAGTTCCAATAAGTACTCATATATATCTTTTAGTAAAATCTTCACAGAAAAAGTTTGGATCCAGGATTTTATATGATCTCAGGTACGTAATACATTTTATAAAATTTACTTTTTATTTAGCACTTAATGAATAGAATGAAATATATATACAAACATTACATTTTTCGTATTATTCCTATCTTCTTTGAAATTACGTTTGCGACGCACACGTTTTTGTGCATCACGATGCACAAGTTTGTACTATAAAAAGTACTATTTTTGTGCATCACGATGCACAACCTCTGTATAATATGTGCATCGTGAGGTCAAATCCTTTGTTATAATCTCAATAATATTTTTTTTCAGATACGCGAGGTGCACTAGATCTGTTTTCAACAAGTTTGAAACAAATTACTTTCCATTATGCTTATTTTGTGAACCTTGTTTACGCCAACTTTAATTACATATTTGTGTTGATGGCTTTTGCAGTTCTGCCTGCTTACTACGTGTATTTGGATGTATTTAAGGATCAAAGATAATGCGAAGGATGTCATGTTCTATTGCTAAGTAGAAAGCTAATCGTTAGCTCTGCATTTAAGGATCAGGGATAATGTGAAAGATATCATGTTCTTTTGCAAAATTAATCGTTAGCTCTGTGGCCGGTGGGAGTAGTGTTAAATCTTTTTTTTTTTTTTTCCATAACCCATGTTAAGGGAATACACTCCTTTGAGTTGTATTAGAGATAGATTGTATTCTTGATAACTTTTCTAATAACAATAGGAATTAAATAAAAATTACAATTATTATAGTTGTCGATGCATAAAATAACAACGAAAAATAATACTCACGATGCACATTTTATCTTGAAAAATAATAGTGTTATAATTGACGATGCACAAAATTATTCTTGACGATGCATATTTCCTAACACGAGATAATATTAAAAAAGGTCTTGTTATAATTAACGATGCATAAAATTAGTAAATTACATTGACGAAGCAATTTCTTAACACGTACTATACTGAAAAAGGTACGGTTGTAATTGACGATGCATAAAATCATACTTGATGATGCTCATTTCCTAACACAAATTACTGTTGTAATTGACGATGCACAAAATCATACTTGATGATGCTCATTTCCTAACACAAATTTACAAAATTACATTAACGATGCACATTTTATACGACGATACATATTTCTTAACACAAAAATCACAAAATATATTGATGATGCACAAATCAACATTTCAACGAAATCAACCTTGTATATACAAATGAAATCAACCTTGTATATACAAATGAACTTTAAAAATTACAATATAACAAAAAATTAAATTTGTATAGCCTCTCTACATAGACATGCCCATTTTCGGTTCCAAAAATGGAACCAAATCGATTTGAAACCTCCCAAACCGTGAACCGTCATGAACTGAAACTGGATTAGAACGGTTCGGTTCCAGTTTGCATTTCTCGAACCGTGAACCACCGGTTTCAAACCGTTCAAAAATCGCAAAATTCAAATTTTAAACGTTTGAAACTTTAAATATTGAAACCATCTGCTCCTACATGCTCCACATCTGCACCTACTCTGACCTCCTTGGACATTAGACTTGATGAAAGACTGTTCAGGAGACTTGATGAAAGGATAGAGGAGTCTAGCATAGTAAATTTTGAATGTCAAAAATCAACCTACTATATCATAATGTCTAACACACCCTAAGTATTTTTTTAAGGCCATTTTTTTGGCCTCTACTTCTGTTGTTATTTCTATGATCCAGGGAGATCTCCATAGCATTCTTTTGGCTGCTAATTATCATTTAGTGGGTTCTTCTCCCATTCTCCTTTTTAGTCTTCCAAAATAGGTCACGATATCTGCAGTTACCTGGATTCCTCCCTTGGCAGGTTTGCTTAAGCTTAATTCGGATGGCGCTTGTAAAGGGAACCCTGGCATAAGTGGGGGTGGTGGTATTATTCGTTCATGCTCAAGAGCCTTAATTTATGCCTACGCTTCCAATTTCGGAGATAACACCAATACTGTGGCTGAAGCAAGGGCTCTTTTTAATGGTGTCAAATGGTTAGCGACCAACGGCTTCAATGGAGCTATTGTGGAGATGGACTCTAAAGTTATTTTTGACTGCCTAACTAAAGGCTATCCTCCTCCTTGGCGTTGTTTGTACTATATTCGTGCTATTCTCTCCATGCACCAAGATTGTCACTTTTCTTTCTCCCACTGCTTTCGTGAGGCTAACTTTGTTGCGGATGGTTTGGCTAACTTGGCATGCTCCTCTCTTTCGGATGTTGTTTTCTATTCTGCGGGTGATCTTCCTCAGTCCATTCGTGGGAATCTTCTTTTGGGTGCTGCGGGGACGCCTCGCATTCGGATCTCTTAATCTGTTTAGCTTAGTCTTAGCTGTTGTTTCTCGTCCTTTTCGAGGTTTTAGCTCCTCCGTCCTCCCATTTATAATGGCAAGGCTAGTTGTCCCCCTCAAGTTTGTTCTTTCTTTTTATCTAATAAATCTTAGCAGGGTGCCGTCCCTGTTTCCCTGAAAAAAAAAAAAAAAAAGCATTTTTTTAAGTTTGTATTTTAATAATTAATAACATATTATAAAAAAAAAATTTACACTTTATAATAGATTTTAAAATTAAAAATAAAAACAAATGTTAAAAAAATTCAAAATAATTCAAAAAATTAAAAACTGGGAAACCAAAACCTGAACCTGAACCGAAACCGGTCTTCCGCGGTTCTATTACGATTTACCTTGTCACGGTTTGTAGAACCGTCGGTTCCGAACCGGAATCGATTTGGGCATGTCTATCTCTACATGACCTAGAGTTATGGTTATAAAGTTTGTAACATCTACAATATATCTTCTTCTTTTTTCTTATTGATTCACCATTTGATGGATCCTTATCTTCTTGGGACGCCCGGGTAATCTCTTCATTATAGGATGTAAAATGGTCTCACAATGGCGATAAATATGGGATTGAAATGAGTAAATCAATAAAATCACACAATTAAAAATACATTATAGATTGTTACAGGGGCAGTTTGGGAATAAAACATAAATTTACAGTTAGTACATTTGACGATGCACATAATAACCCTCTTCATGATGCACAAATAACTAAACAATAGTACTGTTATAATTGATGATGCACAACAATGTACTTGACGATGCACATTTCTTAACTCAAAAATATATTGACGATGCACACGATGCATATTTCTTAATACAAAATCATAAAATATATTGACAATGCACATTTAAAACAAAATGACGATGCACAAATACATTTAAAAAGTATCATATATTGATACGGGGTAGTTTTAAAACAAATAACTAATTTATCACTTAAAAGACACTTAAACGAATAAAAATAAATATAATGAACTGAAGCCGTTAAATATTTTAGAGAAGGTACCGGCCCGCAATTTTTTCAAAGCATAGGAGTAGTAAAGCCCAGAACGGCCCAATGTAAGCCCATTTATATTTGCTAACATATAAGAACCAAGAAGAGAGATAGTCGGTCTGAATTCTCAAATAGCGCTTCGTCGTCTTCAATTGATCAACAGAGAAATACAGAGAAATTCAGGACGAATATTAAACAAAATTCTCCAAATCAAGAAAGTGATTTGATTTCGCATAGGATTAATGACTCGAAGTAAAGACGAGACTCCTGCTGTTCGCGTTTATACGGTTTGCGACGAATCCAAGTTTGTCTCTCAATATCTTGCTCTATAATTATATGTATATATCTATTATCTATATCTGTAAATTTGAATCATGTTAAGCGTTACAATTCAATTTTATGTAAGCCCTAGAGAAATTAAAACTGGAAACATGAAAAAGAAGGAAATTTTGTCATTTCTGTTCATTGAATTTGTGCCTGAGCAGCTCAACTTTTGGATTCCGTGCGTTTGTTTGTTTGTGTGTGGCAGGTATCTTATTGTCCGGAACGTTCCGGCATTAGGTTGTGGGGATGAGTTATTGAAATTGTTCGGTACATTCGGAGAAGTTGAAGAGTATGATTCTGTTCTCTCATTCAAGCAAATTTGTCTTCAATGTAGTTTTGGTTTTTAGTTGCAAATTTTAACTCGAATTTGGTTTCTCCATCCCAAAATAAGTGTCAGACTTCTAGTTTTTCACGGAAATTAAGGAAGTCAAATTTTGCCATATATTATCCTTGATCTAGTTGACAGTGATGATCTTGGTAAGTTTCATCATAAACATGCTTGATTTTTTAAAAAGTGACTCACTTTAGGGCAAAGAATGTCTTTAAAATGACACAGTATAGGAAGAGAGGGGTAAATGTTTTATGGTTTTGACGTGTTTTTAGTTCTAGCTAATTACAATGTCGATGTTAGGGAAGTACTTTTGAAGTTGACTATTCTTCTGTTTGGTGGGCTATATTTGATTTGTCATTTGTTTGCCTTGTATGCTGAGTCAGATGTAAACCAATGGATGCTGAAGACTGTGAAGCGTTTACCGATGTGTACTGGATCAAGTTTTGTCAGGTCAATAACGCCAGGTAACTATCGTTCTTTCAGAATTATCTCTTGTTGTTATGCAAGCTAATGATACGATTTGTTTTTTTTTAGTGAGTTTGTATGTAGGTGTTTACCAGATTTTTTAGTTGATTCTCTTTGGCTAGAGTTGTGCATACAGTCATCACTGATAATGCCCGTCTTTTGAGCTTTTACTATATTTGTTATAGGTTTGCCAAAAGGAAATTGGATGAATCAGTTTTCCTTGGGAATCGACTGCAGGTTTCTTATGCACAGCAATACGAGAGCCTCTCTGATACAAAGGAGAAGCTAGAAGGAAGGAGAAGGGAAGTTCTTGCTAGATTGAATCGTGAGTTAACCCCAACATGCTTATTTTGTTAGAGCCAGAGTTCCAAATCAGATTGAAGAAATTTGTTATTCGTATCTAAGTTAACTGCTGGTTAGTTTTCTTTCCATAATCCAGGCCTATGCTTTTGTGATTTCAGCTGGAAGATCCAAAGGGTCTACAGCTCATACAACAGATTCCTTCAACAAGCCTGTACTGGTTGCAACTTCATCTCAGGCCAATTTCATTTCCCATCCAACAGATTCCCAGCAGAGCTGGTATGAAAGTTGTGTCAAATGTTCATCTTTTCCTCCCAAATGAAAGATTATAATGTTCTTAACTGGCTATCATATTTATCTTGTTCGGTTACACTCCTTGGTGTAGGAACTCAGGAGAGTTGCAGCATCATTTTAGGAGTCAATATTCTTCGTCCCTCACAATGGTTTCATCTGATCAGGTCTTTTCTACTTATAAAATTGCATTCATTCTCACTTTCACTTCTTGCTTTTGTTACCCTGTTCCTTTCAAAAGCATTCTCTTGGTATAAATCTGTCTAGATCTTTTCTTGACATCTTTCCTTAGGCCTGCTTTCAATCTAAGCTAATCCATTGCAATAATCTATTAAATTTTACCCTTTTTACTTAGAAGTGAAGTACAAGAACAGCAAAACTCTTTTACGGTAGGGGGCAAAACAGGGAAATGTAACTTTTATGAAGATGTTTGAGTTCAAACAAGGACGAAATTTTGGGACAGAGGAAGTAATGCATATAAGTGTCTGTGAGGTAGGTAATGTTAATCCAATTCTTTTGTCTTGCATTTGCTGTCAGGATTATTTTCCATCACAATCCATGAACCAGACAGTTAAGTTGGTCAGGGAGAAGCTTAATAAGGTGAGTGGCAATAATCACCCAATTTCCTCACCATGTTCTGATAATCTTTTGACTATATTATGTTGTACCTTCTCTGTTTTAGATACAATCTAGTGCTGAGACTTTGGAAGCCAATCCTGCCAAGAAAACACGAGTTGACAATAGAAGAAGAATCTAACGAATGTTCGTACCATGGGAGAGTATAACACAAGCTTAGCAGGATGCTTAGTGGAAGCGGCAATATGCAGCCTGTTTCCGAAATCATGGCGCCCAACTGCTTGTGGGTTTTTCAACTTTCAAATAGAACATCAGTGTTGAATTAGCCTTTTCCAATTGTGAATGATGGCATTGTAGGGTTAGTATGCTATTTTTGTTAGTTTATTTGAGTGGGCAATGCGCTACTAACGAAAGACTACAAAGGCTGCGAACATCCTCAGATTGATTATTGTAAATACTTCGTATTTGATAAATCTTTGTAATCTCTTGTTTTATACTGAACTGAAATGATTATCTAGGTTTATCTTTTCTTATAGCTGAGAAGCATACATAGTTTCATCAATTAATGAGTTTGTCCAAGACTACTAGAGTACAGTACTTATGTCTTACTCTTTAAGGAGAGAGGGAGAGGGACACACACACAGGGTTGCAACTACAGCTACGGTAATCTGTCAGTTGCTGTTTCCGGTCAACTACAAATCCATCAGCTTCTCTCCGCCATATATCCACAGGCAAATAGAGAATCACAAAAGCATATTCCTTCACAGTAGGCAGATGGACAGATAATAGTGCTTACAAAATACAAGTGATGAGACATAATCGTTCCGGGAGTCAGCCGCGGAAGTCGGTCATGCTCACAGGGGTCTCCCCGCACCATGGCTACGGGTTTTTGCTCTCCCTCATGTCCTGAATCACACTAGGGATTCGAACCCTTGACCTCCAGGATATAGTCTTTGGGTAAGGGACATGAGTACCACTTGGGCTAACTAGCTCAGTTGGTACCATGTCCCAGAGACCTTGGTGCTTTCCTGGAGGCCAGGGTTCGAATCTTGGTGAGAGCTGTAGGTGAATCCAAGCAGTCAGTGCCAGATTTGGGATGTGGGGGAAGCGAAAAACCACGGCCAGGCGTGGGACACTGAGAGGTGAGGGTCCGACCCACTCCAAAAAAAGGGCGCCTTGCCCAAGTGGTACTCATGTCCCTTGCCCAAAGACTATATCCTGGAGGTCAAGGGTTCGAATCCCCTAGTGTGATTCAGGACATGGGGAAGAGTACAAAACCCGCAGCCATGGTGCGGGGAGACCCCTATGAGCGTGACCGACTTCCGCGGCTGACTCCCGGAACAATTATGTCTCATCAACAAGTAATACTTAAAATGGGAGACACGGGCCTGCACACACAAACACACACAGAGATCCCCAAGGTTTTTCCTTGCATTTGCTATTTCGGATCAGCTACAAATCTATTAGCTTTTATCAAGTATGTTTCCACAGATGAACAGAGAATCATAAAAGAGTGAATCTTTACAGTGGACAGACAGATATTGTGCTTACACAATACTACAAGTAACATCCATTCATAACTTGCCATATATATTCCAAATGCCACAGGGATTTTTGGAATGTAGTGCGGATCCTATACAACAATCAGCTACCATCAATGAAGAAAAATATGATTGAAGCTTTTGATCTCTTTCTCTGCAGTCAGTTCTAACCTATCCAAAGTCCAACAAAAGTGAGAACTAAATCACTGGTCCTTCTTGACCTCTTTCTCGTTGACAGGAAAGTTTTCTTCAGATTGCCTTCGCCAAAAGTAGTTGGCAGCTTCTATCCACCTAGGATTAACTAAAAACTTCTTTTCCTTCACTGCCCAACGAGATTTTTTGGTTCCAACATCTGCAGATATGACATGAGTCACAGAGGGGTCCACCTCTGTGGAGCAAGTAGCTCCCAACTGCTCCGCCATCTTCCAGATCGGGTGATTTTCAGCTTTAGAGTGTGTTGGAAAAACACGTGTGAACACAATTTTGCAGCCCTTTAAAACTTCATTTCGAATTGCTTTCAGCATCTGTCAAATGTTCAAATGTTCAGACAGCCATATATAATACAAAAATTAATTTTTAAAAGTTCACAAGAAATACTAGTGGCATCCTTTCAAAGGGTTTACCAGTACAGTAAACAAAAATTTGTCGCCCTAATTTCAATTTAAAAATTGCCATATCAGTCTTTGTTTTGAAGTGAGCTATATGGACACCAAAAGACTGGAAACTAACAAAGCTCACCTGCCTAACATCTCGGTCTGGAAGATTTTCCTTGAGATCCTATATTAAGTTGATACATCATTTACAATAGCAAATAGAAAGCATGCAATAAGAGGTTATGAAAAGTAGCAGAAAGGAGCATACTGGGTCAAAGAACATCGTGTGCACCCGCTTGAGAACTTCAAGAACAGTAGCAAGAGCTCCATCAACATCACTTTCATCACTTTTCAGTTCAGAGAGTGATTTACAATTATGGAAGCCGAATTGTCTACAACTCGAAGCAAAGAAATGGTATCTTTCCATCAATATTAAATTCTCCTTGTGCCGCGTCCATACCTATACAATTCAGGTTAACAGGTCATCAGCAAACAAACTAGCAAAGGTAAGTAGCCAGCACTTTAAATCATGGTGATGATAAAACAGTAAAGATATCAACCATTGACAAGGTAACTTCAATGACATCAACACCATTGCTTCTTTCAACAATTCATTCATTACACGAAAACTAGATTACGAGGCAAATCAAGTGCTCTTCGACATCAATACCTGGTGTCCTTGACTAAGTCAAGAGAACGGGAAACCATCAAGAAACCAGAATTGATAACATTTAAGAAAGAAAGTAAATCAAGTGTTCTTTGAGCGGACATTGGGAGTAGTTACTTTGGTTGGTTGGACTTTTGTTCTCTTCAAAGAATTGTACTCCCTTCTCATCTCCATTTCACAACCCAAAAGAAAGAGATGAAGAAAGATGCGAAACACAAGAATCAGCAGGTTTCATAACAGAAAGTCAACTATGAAGATCAAACCACAGAATTCGCACACAGAAAGAACACATTGCAGCTATTCTGCAAGCAAATGTTGATGGCTTAAAGTGGTATGATTTATGTATTGATTGACAGATTAGAAAGAAAGAAGCATGTACCAAGTGGGCAATGAATCAGTAAAAGAACAAGTGGAAAAATCCCAAAATTTCAAAGACAACCCAAGGCAAAACATCAGCTGAAACAGCTTTAGATCCCCTACAATGATCTGAAATGGCGAATGCCCAAAAAACACCCTTAGTGGAAGACCATAAGGAAGTCAACAGCCATAGGATGTGAGTTTAAAACCCTAAAAACGGAGAAAAATCATAATAGTCCTTGCACATAGAGAGAAAAATGAAAAAACTTTGACATGATACCAACATAAAAAAAGTGGATCATAAAGGATTTCAATAAAAATCAAGTTTAGCTGATAGCAGATTTGCTTACCGGTTCTGTATCATCAAGGATTAGTACAGCACTTTCTTGCCCCAGCACCACATCAAGACCCTTCTGATGTCTTTGGGTGCAATCACTCTGCGCAATCACTCTAGATTCAAAGTATACTTTGCCAGGGTCAAGCAGCTTCGCCATTTCCAAAGCATATGCACGCTCCCCCATTGTGTATATGTACATCTCAAACCAATTACTTGCTTCTTTCAGGAAAGTGTGTACAAATGGCCTTAACTTTGTAAACATATGCATGGAATCCAATCTGAATAGGCTGCCTTGCAATGCACCTGTCCTTTGCAAGATTTCAATAATGCAAAAACATGAAGGGTTAAGCTATGAAAGTATAAGCGATGCCAAAAAATTACCCAAAGGTTTTTTAAAATATAAAAATGTAATAAGCAGGAGAAAAGGTAACCAGTTGCTTTATGTCTAATGGGCAGAGATAACAATCACAATAGTACTTGTAGAAAGCAAATGTCCTTTCTATGTGCATAATAATGCAGAAAAGGGTACATTGCATAAACCCCAAAACGTACCATAAGTAATAAAACATATCAACAAGAGCATTCCAAATTGAGTTTCGTGGTTCAAAGCCACTGTTACATGTTATCTTAGAGAACGCTTTAGTGATCTACAAATTAGCAAATAAAAGTTGGGAATGCTTATAGGACAATCATGTAACCCCTACCAGATAAATTAAATCTTTGAGCATGGGAAGCTACAGAGAGAAACACTTGTACTAATATTCAGGAAGTACCTTGCAGAGGATCTGTTTGGCTCCGTAAGTACTCTTCTTCTACTGTTATGTCCATAAAACGAGCTGAGTTGAGCAATGTGTGATCTAAATCAAGAACCAAGTAGAGCTTTTTACGCCGTAACAAACTCTTTAGGTCTCTGTCGCGCAATCGAGCAACTTCATCATTAGCAAGCCTCAGATCCTGTGAACAAATAAAATTCCCATCTAAATTAATTTAAAATAAAATAATGAAACCAAATATGGTAATTCTTCATGATACATGACCAAATAAACTAGCCCTCCTGGTCTTTAACATTTTCCTTTCTTTAAGTTGAACTTATCAAAAGGAAATGGCAATTCTTTTCATAAAGCCTTTTCCCATAGTTTTTCTAGGTGGGTGAGGGGATAAAAAACGTTAAACATTCTGAACAAACACGAATAGATACAAACATAACTCAGCTTAATTCTGTCATAATCCCAACAAACAAGATAGAAAAGCAAGTACTTAAAAACAATCCAGAAGATTCCCCATCTCTCAGTGGACAAGCAACTCCAAGAGCCACATGATGCACAACCGAAACAGATGCAATGAATACCTCTCTGTTCCACCAAAGATTAGGACCCTAAAAGAGCGGAGCTTTGAGTGTTTGAGCACGGTACTTACATTTTTAATTGAGTTCGAGCTTGACCCGAGCCAAGGAACCCATGTTGAATCTTGACTTAACTGGTTCACGAAACATGCTATGAACAGGCCAAATTCAAGCTTTAAACAAGTAAAGATGGAGCTTTAACTAAGCCCAAGTCAAAATTGTATTAAAATCATGTATAATATACATAATTTTTGCTCCCTCCATCCCAAAATGAGCGTCCTTTCTTTCGTGATTAGCGAGCTTATTCGAGTTGAGCTGAGCTGGACTAGTTTATATCTCAAGCCTAAAATCAAGTTTGAGCTCAACTCAGTCCCAACTCGAGTTGAGCTGAATCGGACTTTAAAGGGGCCGCACACGAACCAAGCTTCACCGGCTCAGTTATTAAATAGCATTACAGAAGATGAATGAAGAAATATGGTCAGATAAACGAAAAAATGGCCCCCCTCACATCCACACTCACAGATGCTGAATAGGGAAACATTGAATTTGTTAAGACATTTTGAAAATGATTCTTGAGCTTCTCTTCTCAAAACTTCAAGAACGATGATGATTACACCAAAAGTCAGGAGAAATTCGAAGCCCGTCAAATCAAAGTTCTTAACTTTAATTCTCATACCTTTAGGTGGCCGCACCTAGGCTACACCTTGCCTAGAATCACAACGTTATGTTAAAGACTTTAGCTACGAAAATTTGACACAACCATATTCTTTGAGTAAATATTTTCGGACTAAATAGCCAATTATAGTTCTCAACACCTCTTTAACCTTAGGCTTGCATGTTTACACACAACGCCTTGTTTAGTAAATTTTATAACAACCCTCAGTAAACAGCAAAGTTCTTTGAATTATTGGCAACTGATTAAAGTAAAGGCTCGTCAACATGCTAAACCAAGAAGGAAGAATCCAATTGTCATTCAAATAATGAATTGAATGACAATTGGATTGCATGTTTACACACAACGCCTTGTTTAGTAAATTTTATAACAACCCTCAGTAAACAGCAAAGTTCTTTGAATTATTGGCAACTGATTAAAGTAAAGGCTCGTCAACATGCTAAACCAAGAAGGAAGAATCCAATTGTCATTCAAATAATGAATTGAAGGGAAGTCAAATAGAAATCAGACATACATCACTATCATATAAACACTTATACTTATAGTAATTCTTTAATGAATACCTTGTGTATATAACCAAATGGAACACCGGACTGACTATCCATTTTTTGCCCACATCTTATGCACATTCCAGCAATCTCACCAGGATGTTGACATATATCATCCTTTACAGATGCCTCTGCATGCAATAACAAATTAGAAGATACAGTTAAGAGAAATTTCTATAGATGAAAATAAACTCATAGTCCAGAAGTAGAGCTACAATGTTTACTATGCATAAACAGCTTGACTAAAGTATCACCTAGAGTTTGTTCTGATATTGCAAGTGATGTTGAACCACGGGAATCTGTTACACTTTCCACCAACTCCACCTTACGCTTCTTTATCCTGTGAGAAATCTACACGCTCAGAGCCCACCAAGAATAACTCCAATCATTAACATATAATTCCAAAATGATGCGGAGAATATGAGGAGTTTCAACATAGGCAAGCTCAACTATGTACATCTCTCTCTCTCTCTCTCTCTCTCTCTCTCTCTCTAAATGTCACTCCCTCAGTTTTGAGGCCATTTTGAATTCATGAGGCGGACAAATTCTTTACGAAAGCCCAAAATGAAAAAAAGGATCATTATTAGGGACCGAGGGAGTATATGTTTATCCAGTGACATATCGGTGAATTTGAGTACCGGACCTACCGGTGTAGGCTTGGGAATGGAATTGAACAAGCCTAAAGACTGATAGAAATTAAACTTTATCGGACTACAATCATGCTTAAGAAAAAGAAGGGAAAAAAAAAAACCCACCTATTACAAAATCAGGTTACCTCATGTCTAGTTGAACTGAGCCAAGATAAACACCCTAGATTTAACATTGAAACCTGCTACACTATCTATATTTATCACTTTTACTCATACACTATTTGAGATATACATACTTCAAGGAAGATCATTCATATCATAAAGAAAAAAAAAAGTCAAAGGAACATCCCTGTAAAAAGTTTGGACCGCAACTTTCACTACATTGATTGAAGAGGCCACAAAATAACTACTATATCATTTTCATTTTCGATCACCCTTACTTCCCCCCTCTCCAAATGAACAGCCCCTAGGCCCTATATTTCCTCCCCATATTCTTTCACACCACCAACTCTGCAAATGCTGTTCTACTACATAAAATGTATTTATAAATGTGTTCAAGAAAGCATGCCAAGGGAACACACATCAAATAAAATGGGAAAAAACACACAACTATAGACACACACACACACAAAAGACCGTGAGAAGAAAATAGCCCAATTATAAAAGATACCATCCTAGCAAAAATAGAGCATCCGTCAACACTGATTCACAACACATTTCACTCATTTAGGTGAAAAACAAAAAGGAAAGAAGAAAAGGCTACTCCGCTAGACAAAACTTTTTCTCTGTTCTATTGCTCTTTTGAGTACTTCAGAAAGTCGAGTTCACACTAATTCTATTTACAAACTTACGACAAAAGAAGCAACACCATCATGCTTAAGTGCAACGAAGTTATGAATAGCATTCTTTAGGAACAGAAATGTGCATCCATCCAGATAATTCAGTTCGGAGGCAAAAAACTGCATATCTAACATTAACTCTAAACTAAACTAAACCAAATATATTCACCAGTTCAGACCTACCTTTGATCATCAGAGTCGTCTATATCTACGTTATCATCCTCTTCTAGTTCTGGAGACATATCAGAAGCTGAATCTAGCTCCCCATCAAGAAATGCTGCAAAGTCATCACTGCCGCTGCTTGATGAGTTTACAGGAGAATCGGCCACAAGACTCATCTGAAATACTACACAAGAAATAGTGGAGATAATAGCCAAGAAAACATCAGTACCATTCACACTTCGAATTCGAAAGCACGAAAAAACAGTAAGGCATGAAAGGGCATATGCAGTACAATAAACACATTATGGTGAAGTGGGAAAAAAAAAAAAGAAGATAGTACAGAAGAAGCTGCAAGGCAAGAATAGGTTCTTTTCATCAATAGTATAAGTCATATGCCCAGAGGGAGCTGCTAGAGTAGTTATTAGTGCTTGATTAATGGTCATTCAATTCCAAATCAATTTAGTACAAATTTCGATTCCATGATTAGTTGTTCAAACAGAATGGAAAGGACTCGCGATTATTGTTAACCAAACAAGAACTAGAAAAATTGACTAGGCATTCTTAATTTAGTAGGATACCTTCCGCAAGGAAGAATAGTTCAATCAGGTCACATAGACCTCCAAGTTATGTTATCATTGAATTTTGGGTAAATCAAATCTATCATTCTTGGGTAGGATCATGGCCCAAGAAAATAACGAAATGACCGGCGAATGGTAATGAAAATCTATTTCCAGTTCCACATGACAGGCACGTGATATACATACCAAAAATTTGATAGCAAGGAAACGCAAAAACCCTAGGAATTCAAGAACTGAAAATGGTGGATTACCGGACTATATCTCGAGCTTGGCTGGCGGATTGAACGTCGCCGCCGTTGACAGAAATTGGATATTACAAGAAGGAAAAATTATTTGTTAACTTAACCAAAGAATCAAACAATAATAAATAACACAAGTACCAAGGCTGAACCGAGAGCAATCAAATTGCCATAGAAAAACAAGGAAGGAGGCGGCACTGTCAAACTTGGGATAAAGCAAATAGGGTGCAATGATAAATCACTAGGTTGGTTTTTAATCAAGGGAAGAAGAAAAACTCACACTGGAACGTCACATGAAAGAACGCCTCACAGAAGCTGTACGAGACCGATGACGGAGGACGGCAACAGTATATGGGGCTGAATAATATTTGGATCTCTTAGCTAAACTAATACTATTCTCAGGGCCGGTCCTAATATTTTGGGAGCCCTGTGCTAGATTGAAACTTAGACCCTAGAATTGATAAAAGACAATTACCAAAAAATAAAGATAGTTACATATTTTATAAAATTATCATATTAAAATTACTTTCCCTAAAACTTCAAACTAGTATCGAATTTGCCTTTGAAAAGTACCATCGTTCTAAATTTTTTGAAGCAAAATATTCAATTAAGTCTTCATAATCGATATTTTACAATAAATAAATAAATAAGCTAGGCTACAAATTTTCATGAAATTAGGCCCCCTTAAATTTGGGACACAAATTTAAGAGATATATATATATATATATATATATATATATATAGGAGAGTACTCAATGGTTACTACATCTCTTTAACCATTGATGGTTACTCTTATTATTATCAATTTGATCAAAAATCAAAGGCAATGATTTAATGGTTTGTTGAAAAATACAATTAATCTCAACCTTTGATTTCTGATCCATTGATTGATATAACAATAACCATTTATAGTTAATTAGAGAGATGTAGTAACCATTAAATACTCTCCTATATATATATATACTAGTTATAATGCCCGTGCTTCGCACGGGTATAATTTGACTTTAAAATTAATTGATATATTTTTGGAGTATTTTAAAAAAAATTATCATTATTAAATATAGATGTTTGTTAATTTAATGTCTGACAAAAGTTAGGTGTTATCAATGTATGCTAATTAGTGTTCGTTCAGTATAATACTTTCATTTCAGAATAGTATTTTTTATTATTTTTAAACTAATATGAGTAAATAGTTGTTTTTATACATTTTTTTTATTTTTAAAGTATCGATTAATGATATCAAATTGTTGTGTTTCATTTTCTTTTTTCATCTTGCAGCTAATATAGATATTACAGGCATATACTTGAATAATAATTAAATAATGCTAATTAGTGTAAGTGGATTAAATACTTCACATATTACTACATAGTAAAATATCACAATTGAAAACTAAAATGCTAATAACAAATTAACAATAGCCAATCAAATTTGCAAAATGTTAAAGAGATGATTGCATAATGTTATGCTGATCATTCATCAAGCTCATCAGTTTCCTACAATTTGATTGTTTAGATTCTTAAGAATCGTCATTTAACATAATGGAATTAAATGCACATAAGTTTTATCACAGTACTCCTCCAAAAACAAATGCACTTATTATTATTATAGTAAGTGAAAATAACCCAATTTGACTTTGTCTTGGTCGTTCGTTTAATAAACTTTAATAGTCACCATATCCATGTGGACTATGACTTATAATACCCATCCCTACCCAGAAAAAAAATAATTAGTAGAACATTTCTCCATTTTCTTCAGTCAAGATATGCAGGAAACCACAAGAATGAAATCCTTCTCCTTCCCAATTTTATCTTCAAAAACATTTCTTTGATGGAAGACAAAAAAGCAAATATAATCGCGATTTCATCGGTCATAATTCTCGTCGTTGTCGTTATCGTTGCCCGTGTCACACGAAAACTTTCCGAGGCATTTTTCCTCATTGAAGGAGCAGATATAGCTGCGATCCTAGCTGTTTTTGCGTGTTTTTGCATCAGAAGGCGGCTTAATCGCAGGATCAAAATCATGGGATTTTGAAGGAGGTGTATCATAGCCAACAATTTTGACACACACACCAGCACACACACACACAACCATGGTAATGATGGAATCATTTCCTTTTACTTATCAAGCCACAATAATTCTGTTTTACTAAATAATTGTCACTGTAGTAGATGTGAGCTGTTCAAAAAAGTAATCTGAAAAATTCCTTTTGTTGACAGATTGATCTGTAAACCTTTAAAATTCTCAGGCAGCAGGAATAAGAACACAGTTTTGAGTATGAAGGCAGCAACTTTGGGTGAAGTACTTGGGTCTATATGCACTGTATTCACATCTCCATGTAAGTTGAGCATGCTGCTTAGGAAAACTCAAATCTATGAATAGGCCTAACATCAGATGTGGAAAAGTAATTTCAACCATTCCAAAATATTTGAAGAGAAAATTAAAAAATAATCTTCATCACACATCTAATCATCTTTGAGATATTTGTAGACAGACAAACATAATGAACAGACAGCAAACTGCGCTTAGCATAATTGGAGGAGTAGGCAGGAACAGTTTAACCCATTACCATTAAAACCAAGACTCTAAAATCATCAGTAGCATGCAAAAGTTACTAAAACCAACTGCATAAAAGATTAAGCTACATAAAGGTGCAATAATGTATAACTACGACAGGGTATATGGGTTTGAATTCATCCAGACAAAATGGTTTCATAGTTGGCTGATTTCAGCTTGGTCAGACAGCAGTATGAAATTAGACCATAATAATGTTCAAAAGTTAAGAAGTAACTTTAGCTTATAATTTACAACCAAAAGTTTGGCTTCGGCCATGGCTGCAAAAAATACAGATTGTGTCTTCTATAAGATATTGCAGATAATTAATCCTATGAAAGAGGTTTGATCAAAGTTCCCTTTGAACAGCCCCAACACTTGCTAAACAGTCATAAATTTTCTCCAGAAACAGGTTTCAAAGTCTCAGTCGGTTATAATTCATCTTGAAAGCCCAGAAAATGCTGATTCGAAAATCTCATTCTTGAAAGAGAGTGGGTTTTCGAAGACCCAACTCAAACGTGTTGTCAAACACATCCCACTACTCTGTATCACAGCTTCATCACACCCTGAAGCCCAAAATCACAGTTTTCCAATACTTGGGTTTTTCTCCAACTGACACCGCTGAAATAATTTCAGCTGACCCGCTGATTCTAAGTCGGTGTGTAGCTAAACATGTTAGGCGTCAACTATTGCTGCTGAAAAAATATATGGGTTCGAATGTGGTTATGGGCCTTATGGCCAAGGTTCTCAAGCATTTCGCGGAAAGACTCAACAAATTTTTCGTCTTTGGCATCATGAGCTCCTTCAAAAATCATTTTCATACTCGGATTCTTCCCAATTCTCTTCATCGAGCCCCGAAACTTTAGTGGGTAAGGTAACATGGCCTTGAAGTTTAAATCAAACCGGATATCCTCTTTTGCTCTTCTCCAGGGGCTAACTGCCTATTACTCTCGATGGAGGGACGGCTAGATTTACTTTCGCCTCTTGTAAACCAATCTTTCTTAAAAATTGACCATTGTCTGCTCACTCCACCATTCCATGATACACCTCTTTCACCTAACTTTTCCTCTGGTTTATGCATAAGTTCAATGAACCAGATTTTAAGGAAAGAGCAACACTTTGGAAATTGAGACTTAGCCTTGAGCCCTTGACAAACGGCCAATATTCCAAAGCATAAGATGTTGCATTTTTGAAGAGAAACAGGAGGAATTATAAATGCACAAAACAGAACATAGTATTACATTTACTCCCTCCTTACCGTTCTAACATTTCCCCTCATCATGGTCCATAGATGCAATAAACAATTTGTAAATAACAAAAAGTGTTGCTCACAACTAAACTAAGCCTTGGGTTCTCTCCTAAAAGTTATCAAACTGGTCATGGAACCAATAACCCTACTACCCTGGACTTCCCAACCATAAGATAAACCAGGTTATATTTACTAACATAACAGCATCCATCCATTAGATTACAACTACTCTCTTGGCTAAGTATGCCCTTAAATTGCCTTCAACCACTACTCACCCAACTCCCTCTGAGTAGGGTATCCCACATTGTCATAAAACAACCTCAAACCCCATAAAAGGGGGACAATCTCCCAAATACTTCGAATAGCAAATGCAGTCCCCCAACTCTAATTTGGACTCCCAAGTAGAAATAAAATCAAGGGTAGTCTTCTAGAGACACTCGTGCACTTTCCTTTGCATCTCCTATTTCCAAGAAATGATCTTCATGAGCAACAGTTGGTCATTGAACTCCTACCGCTAGCAATTAACTATATTAATGCACATAAGTGCTTCAACGGTGATAATGATATTCCTCCTCTCTATACTGCGTTGAAAATTTGTCTGAATATAAGTGTGTCTTTCAAGAAGCCTAAGACAAATGTGAAATTATTTAAGGGTTTCAGCAACTACATTGGCCTCTCCAGTTTTCCCCTACTCTGACCAATCCATATGAAAAGAGGTAGATGGAGATTGTCAACCCATGATTCAGGTCACAGCTGAAATAGAGGTGGATCAGCAATTGATGTGATTTATTTAGCATCTTAATGTTAATCAAAACAAATACTTCTGGAGATACAAATCTTCAAGATGCTGTCGAGTTTAAGAATGCAGATAGGATTCAATTAATGTGAATTATCTCTTTGTTGAACTGTATCTCCTCAAGCAAATAGGATGACCCTTCTTCTCATATTATCTTTTTCCCTAACAACTATAAGAAAATCAGTCCAGATGGCTTATTTGCTATTCCACGGACAATAAGGAAAAGATCATCCCAACACAGAGGATCATAAACACACACAGAGTCACACAGAGAGAGATGAATTGAACATAGTTGAACATAGTTAAAGAGCAACAGAGAATAAGTAGAAAAAAACTCACCTCAAAAAATGCAAGACGAACTTCTTCTACCGTCAATGCCTTCCAAACTTCCACCGTTGAATGCTCCGACCCGAATCGGAGACGGAGAGAGAGATTGAGGGCGATGAAGAACAGATGCCGGAGACGGAGAGAGAGCTGGAGAGACCGAGAGAGATTGAGGGGGTTTTGTTAACCACAATCCTTTACAAACTCGTAATAGGATTTGTGGGTTTTGAAAGAGAGCTGGAGAGACCGAGAGAGATTGAGGGGGGTTTTGTTAACCACAATCCTTTACAAACTCGTAATAGGATTTGTGGGTTTTGAAATCCTTTACACACTCGTAATAGGAAAGAGAGAGAAGGAGAGAGTCAGACGGCGAGAAAGGTGAGCAGTTTCAGTCGAGGAAGGGAAGGAAACAGGCGTCGCACAAGGGAAGGAAACCGGCGTCGCACGAAGGCCCCTGTATTGTATTATAAATATATATATATATATATATATATATATATATATAAAAGTCTTCATTTGATCTTGTATTAGTTGATGTTTTAAACGAAAATGACAAATAAATATTTTTATAGAAATGTCAGGAATTGATCTCCATACCTCATGCAAAACAAAATAGAGTACAAATCTTGAAAAAATATATATATATATATATATTTATATATAAGTCTTCGTTTGATCTTGTATTAGTTGATGTTTTAAACAAAAATGACAAATAAATATTTTTATAGAAATGTCAGGAATTGATCTCCATACCTCGTGCAAAACAAAAGAGAGTACAAATCTTGAAAAAAAAAAAAAAGACACATATTGTATTATTTAATATCAAAGGTCAATTTGTAAGATTCGAACCAACAATTTAAAGATGGTTAAAAATACTTACTGACAATAAGCCTCCATTCTACTAGGTGAACTAATGTTTGTTTTGTCTAGAAAAAAATACATAAAAAGCCTATATATAATACATATATATAAGAATTTGGCCTTCAAATTTTGGGGCCCTGTTCAGTGGATCACTTTGCACTTGCCCAGAACCGGCCCGACTATTCTCTAAGGGATTTTATATAATAAGGATTGACATTTACTAATTAATTTATTGGACTTGGTTTAGGGCCCAACATGATTGAATCCTAGACCGAAGAAATCTACTCACCGGATTATTTCTCGAGCTTGGCTGGTGGAATGAACGTCGCCGTTGACAGAAATTGGAGATTACAAGAAGAAGAAAAAACGATTGAACTAGGAGGTGCAGCAGCGTTTATAATTCCTTTTGTACAGATAAAGGTAGAGGGGACGGTATTTGACGACGGAGGTTGCTGGTACAAAATTTATTAGGGCCGTCGGACGACGGTTGGCGGCGGTGGCACCAAATGAGAGAGGGGGACATACTACACAACTAACAAGAGGCCTTCAGATCTAAGATGCCACAATTCCGTACCGTAGTAATTGGCCGTCCCACGAACCGCGCTCCAATTGCCAATTCAGAGCGGATTCATGTTAACTCTGCGAACTTTTTTGAAATCGCGCTTTTAATTTCTAAATCTCGAATTCAGCCAAATCAATTCTTTGACTGGGGTTTCTTCTTTAATGGATAAGTATCAATAACGTACAGATTACAGACCTAATTCTAACATATTAAAATATGCATCCATAGTGTCCATTTTCTTAGTATTTATAAAATGACCCCATAACTTCTTAGTGTTTTAAAATTCTAAATATTATTTTTGGATTTTCTTCTCAGAAACAGTGTATCTTTGCACAATATCTAGATTGCTTTACAAATTGTTTCAATTATTACTTTCAACAACATTACTAATAAAGTATGAGAGTGAAAAACAATGTATGAATCTTAGTAGTAATTGGTAAGTTTGCCTTTGATGCCAAAATTTCTTAGTAGTATTTTCATTTTGAGATTTTTGCGAAGGAGCACTAAGTTGATAAACTAGAGGGAATCGGAAAATAGGAAAAAGCTTTACGGAGTTGCCCAATCCCAACGTAATACATTTTTAATTGGAAACTTTACCAATGCATTAGGTATTGTTTTCAGTGTATTTAAGATGATTTTCATTTGTCTTACACTTTTTGTTATGTGAAATAGACCAATTCATATTTGATGGGTGCCGATTCATCATTAAAACGCAAAAACTTGGCGATTTTGATAACCACATTTTTTTAGTTCAAAAATTTTAAATTTCACTTTGCAAGTTTGATATGTATATCTCAAATAACCAATAAACTCATTTTTGTTATGGACTAGATGTTATCTCTGAATTCTCAATTCCAATAGCACTGTTTCTACACTTTTCCTTTCGGACATTTCATTAGTGACAAAATTTAAAATAATCAATATACTCATCTTTATTTATGAGACCAAATGTTATCTCTAGAATTCTCAATTCCAATAACATCGTTTCTACATTTTATTTATTATTTATTTGTTTAATTGGTCATTTCATTTGAACCAACCAAATAGACTTAACGAGAGATCAAATGTAGAATCCACTTGCTTCTCTCATTAACAAGCAAATGTTGGACAATAATTATGTCAATTTATTTTAGCCATTTTCAGTAGAATCCACTTGCTTCTCTCAAAATGATTATTATTGCATATCAAACGAGCCAGCATTAAGTTGATACAAGGAATTCAATGTAAAAGCAACGCATAATTCATCCTCTCTAAAGGGAGTGGACAAAAAGAAAATTGACTAACTTTAGTTCACAAACATAACAAATCAAACAAAGGTATTACATAATTAGAGACAAATTAAACAAGTAGTGATGGTGATTTACTGATCTTTCATTATAAGTTGCTGATTTGTTGGATCATTTAAGACAAATACACTTGAACACTAGCAGTTTTCACTAATTGGCAAACAGGACAAGCATTTACAAAACCATCACATTCTATACACAAACTCAAGTGTCTGCAAGGCATCAACAAAACAGACACCTCCTTCATCCTGCAAGATCTGCAAATCATTCTATCCTTTGCTATAGTAGACTTCCCGCCGGGTCCACCAGGATTAATTAAGTAGTTGTGTGGGTCAATGCAAGAGGCAGTATCGTCGATATCACTGTCTCCAAATCCTTCTTTGACTTGTTCAGCGCCCTGTGAGAGGGCCTGCTGAAGGTTTGTTTTCAAGATGTTCACGACTGACTCATTATACTTTGCCTTGTAGTGCCAATTCTGGGCTTCACTTGCAACCTGCTTTACTCGTTCAACCAGTTCCCTGTTCTTACAATTTATGGCCTCTATTTCAAGATCTTTCTCACGGATCTTCTTGCCCACTCCTTTCTCCACAGCAGCCAAAAACGAAGCCATGTGTCTCTGCTTTATGTCTCTCACTCCTTTAAACATATTTTCTTCCTGTTAGAGATCAATGAAGGTTAATTAAGGGTGCGAAGAGTAGCAGCAAAAGTATCTTGAGACCATTTTGAGAACAGAACTATTTAGAGACATTTGAATTGGTAAAAACATATACTTCACAGGGAACTGGAGGAGCCAAGCCAAGGATCCTATGTTCGAGATCAACCCGATTACTTCGCAAAACAAGTTAAATGAGTTGAGTTCAAGGTTTACTTAATAAACTATAAATCATATCAAATATACATAAATTGCATATTTTCTGATGATTCTGAGCTTGGCTCGCTCATTTATACCTTGGGACAAAAATCATGTTCTAGCTCGACTCAACCAACACGGGTCTAATCGAGTGAAAGCTTTAAACAAACCAAGCCCAAGCCTGCTAAGTTTATTAAACTATAGAGGGTACAAGATGACAGTAGGATATCATCTTGTATCCTCTAGGCCTCTATAGTTCCATGTCATACAAATATAGCTGTTTAGTAAATCAAGCCTACAGTAGACATAAAGGCAGTGGTAAATTGTACCTGAGTCTTAATATACCGATCAAATTCTTCTTTTTGTCTATCAAGTTCAGTTGTAATGCTATCCCCAAAAGATAACATGATTGACGGTGCTCCTGTCATACTTCCACTTGCAGAAGTAATAGAGGAGTTCCGTTCTTCATCATCGTAGGACAGCTTTAAACCAGTCGACACGGGATTCTGGCTTGGAATGTTTGCTGGTCGATCAGATTCGTCAAGACCAATGTTGTGGTTCAAAGAAATCTGAAGCTTCTGCTGCCTTGTGTTAGCTTCTGCTTCCCTTCCCCGTTTGTTAGGCCGAAAAACAGGGCTACTATGCTCCCTCCCAAAATAATTTACAGGATCAACATTACATCCAGCTGGTACTGTAGGATCAATGGCAATTAGATAACTCAAAGATCAATCAAAACAGAAAACTTAGGTGAGAATATGAATTTCACGTCAATAGTTCAGCCAACAAGAAAAACAAGATCAATTTCCATAACCAATTGGGCTTATGGAGGCAAACAAAATTGTGGAGGCTAAGTAGCTATAGCATGCAACTAAAAGTAATGGACATAGGCAAATCAGGATTCTTGCTGCAACATCAGGGAGCTGCATAACAACATAGCTACCTGAGGTTGACTTTTCAGGCAATCAATACTGGAGATGTGATTCTGACAGATACATACTGGACGTGACATGATCTTAGGAGAACTGCATGGGCAAATGGTTCCAAAAGAGCAAGAAATTTCCACACCGACAATGTTCCCACCGAGCATTGATAATCTTTTACTACCTCTGGTAAAAGGGCCTTAGCCTGGCTGCTACATTAAAAGACCATGTTTATGAAAATTTATGCCATAACCCACAGGGTCCACTAGTTCAAAGAGTTAAGGTATATATATGCCAAAGCCCACGGGTCCACTGCTTTCCTAAATCTCCCAAGGCCCAGTATTCCCTATATTCATCATCTTCATTCCAGCATTCTATATATATCAAGCATACGCTAGGGGATCTCCAAATAAACTCCATAACGATCCACAGGAATGGGTAGAATTAGAGCAAACTTAAGCACCGTTTGATACTTGAGTTCTCACCACTGCCATTTGAGAGACCCCCCCAGAGGTACCCACAATGAGTGTTAGATCCAGATCATTTAAAACTTAACAATGCAACATCATCATCCAAGTTTCCCAGTCTAAACTGGGAGCGAATTCAACAGTGCAGAAACCATCCAGTGAATAGTTCCCTGCCCCCAACCCACTCTTTCATGCTTTGGTATCCATCCTCAGCTTTTCCAACCTCCTTTAAGTTCAGCCCAACTTAGCAGAGCCATCTTACTCAAACCAGCTCATCTGGATCCCCAACGTTCCCAGAAATTAACCCCGATAGTATCCCTAGACTACCAAGTTAATATACCCGCTATGCAAAATCAAGACATTAGTGCACAAGGACAATAATAAGGCTTGACTAGGACTCAATTAAATCCTTAATTATTTACATTTTACAAGTTTAATTTTTTTTACAAGTTTAATGTAAAGCAGCTAAGATGAGATATCCAAGGTTCCCAAGTGTTAGCCATGAAAAGCTAGATTCACAATTATGCATTTGCTAAGCATAGGAGGAAAATGACATTGACAAAAAAATAGCTGCAAAAGTATCTCTGTGCTTGAAAATAGACAATCATCACTTCATTTTTCTACTTTGTCATTGCCTCTTTCTACATAAATACTCGCTTTAAATGAACTAGAAGCTAATAAGCCTCTTAAGCAAGGATTATAAATCATAAGATTTGAGGAAAAGGTAGTAGCAAAACTGAAACTCAATGATGACCACAGAAGGGGATAACAGACCAACTTGGAAGGATTAATTCAAATCTCTATTGCAATGCATGACAAGAAACCACTTCGCACTAAGATCACCAGGAACATTGGACTGCACATAACAATTTACTTCCTCCATCTTGGTCAACCTGTTTCCAAAGATTAATAAATATTTACTTATCCTTACAAAATTCTAAAAAGTGAAACGGATAGTAATCTTAATATTGTATCTTTATGATTAATGTGTGTTATATATTGATTTGATATTGTCTGAAGTTAACTTCGCTAGAAAGAAAGTTGACTACTTTTTTGGGAGCTCACAGAATTTGACAAAGTTACTCATTTAAGCAGTATATTGGCAGTCAATTTCATTATTTCCGCCCTTACACAACCTGTTTCTAAATGTTTTTAGTAAATTAAAAAGAAACTCTCAAACATCAATTTCATTATTTCTGCCCTTGCACAACCTGTTTCTAAATGTTTTAGCTAAATTAAAAAGAAACTCTAAAACATAATCCATCATGTGTAAGTAAAAATTATGCAATTATCATATACAAAATCACAAACATAGCCAAGTGTAGAAGAAATAATTTACTAAAAGAGCAATGATAAGCCAAAGGATAGTAGAGTCAGACAAACACCCACATGAATTATAGTATAGCACAAGCAGATAATGCTCGCAATTAATGAAGCACACTATGTAACATAAGGAGAATATATTCACAAATCAACTTTGATTTATGTACGAAGGCATGAAAAGCACACCATTTGCAAATAATTGCAGTTGATTTGACACGCCGGCAGGATACTGATAGTGGTTCTCATCAAGGAAAAGAGGAACTACTGTGTTGTTGCCTCCCAACATCTTCAAAGAGAAACTGTATATACAGGATGCTTGCTGCTGAAGATTGCCAAATTGGATAGCCAAAGACAATCTACCTACAAAAGGAGAATGGTAGAAAAATTAGACTGTGAATCCCACAAATTGAATGCACAACAAATATGAACACAAATAATGCATCCAAAAGAATGAAGTTCTGGACGGCCACATAGCATTCCACAATTACAAGTAAGAATCATAACAAAAACAATTATTAAATAAAAAATGAGATCCAATGCAAATTAGTAATCCTTAAAATGATTTCAAAGATACATTTTCAAAGAATGGTCAATATTTATTACTATGTAGAGAGCGAGCGGGGACTGTTAATCGCACACTTAAAAGACCATCACTCTCAGATTGGTTTCTCAGCTGAGTTGTTGCCAGTGTTATCCTCCATACTCACATTATAGATTCACATAATAATAATATCATAAAGTTCAACAAATTTATGACTAGGTATGTCTCTCTCCAACTCAACTACCAGCTTTTTTCTGTCTAGAACTCTACATAGATATATAATCAGGTGCATTTAGCATCTGTATTGAGTGATGGAGAGCTCTGTCAACACTTCTATGAAGCATTAGGTTACATATAGTGAATCTGGATTTTCAGAATTCTAACAGGTAAGAACTGCAGCATCTTTATGTACTCGTATATGCAAGCTTCTTCCGACATCTTTTGCCAATTTGGGAGGAGAGAGGCTGTTGAGATATTGGCACAAAATGGATAATCATATTCTTTAACATCTTAGAGGAAAAGTGATTCAAGAGAGTAAGGGATAATTGTATTAACACCACATTACTTTCTTTTCCTAAAATTTAAATACTATTTGACGCTCAACTCCTAAAACACATGAAAGAAAGACTAAAACAGAGAATCTGAAAAAAAAAAAAAACAATAAGCAAATCACGCAGAGATCAAAATCATCATAGCAGAACAGTAATGAGTTTATTACTATGACTGGGATTCTATAAATAGATGACAAATCTAAAAGAGAAAAAAATAACTCGTAATAGTCATCAAACTAATAAACAGGATAGGAAATTGTTCAACTTAGATTAAAATTTTAAAAGAAAAACAATAGAAATTCAATCCAATTATAGAACTTCAATCCAATTATAGAACTTCAATTAATAATCTAAATCAATGTTTGAGTGCATCTAAATAAACAAAAATTCACAGTTTTTTCATAATACTTGAAAGAAAGTCTCTAAAACAGAGAATCTGCCAAAAACAATAAGCAAATCTACACAGAGATCATAATCATCATAGCAGAACAGTAATGAGTTCGTTATTATGACAGGGATTCTATAGATCAATGACAAATCTAAAAGAGAAAAAATAGCTCTAAATAGCCACCAAACTAATAAACAGGATAGGAAATTGTTCAACTTAAATTTAAATTTCAAAAGAAAAACAAAAGAAACTCAATGAAATTATAGAGCTTCAATTAACAATCAAAATCAATGTTTCAGTGGTTTTATATATAAACAAAAAGTCACAGTTCGTTCATACAGATCAAACATTTCTAATAAAATGCACGATCGTGATTCAAAAACAGAAAAAAACTCACCTCAAAAAATGCAATAGACTAAATAACAAATCCGGCTTCAAAGACAAAAATTTTGCTCGCTCCTAACAAATCAGAATCCAAACACAGCAAATCAATCACAGTAGAACAAACAAACTAAGGATGAAACACATTTCATAATAACATCAATATGTTGAAAAAGAAAAAAAGAAATCAGTTAGTACCTCAAGATGATCATTTTTAAGGAAAACGCGATCGGCAATGGATAGATGAATAGATGGATGATGATATATACAATATATAGATATATATACAGAGAGAGAAAATAAGGTGATGGGAATGGTATTGGGAAAGGTGATGAGATGAGAAGAGGGGAAGAGAGAGAAATTATTGAATGATCGATGCGGTGGTGGTGGTGGTTACGAAAACGGAGAGGTGGAGGTTGAATCGGAAGAGGCTCTCACATCACATTACATAGAGAGAGAGAGAGAGAGAGAGTGCGTTGTGTGTGTTGTTTTGTATTGTTATGGGCACTCTTCTTATTTTTGAGTTTTTACGAACGGAAAAAAGAAAGAAAGAAAAAAAACCGTCCGGATTCAGTGTGGGGGCCACAAACCCACGCAACCCAGCAAATTTTCAGGAATCACGCTCCTCGATTCATCAGTAGGAGCAGAGCAGTCCTCTTCCTTCCCTTCCCACCAAACTCTGTTTCTTACATTTTCTCTCTCCTCTTTTATTTTTTTTTCTTTTTCCTTCAGCAGTAGTATTGGTTGGGTGTGATTTGACTTTGATGCCCTTGATTCCAAAATTGAGGTTTGCTAATTAATGTTCCAAGATATTATTCCATTTTTAGTTTGATCCCAATGACTTTTTCCAACTAACCAATCTTATAGATTTTGAATGAATCTACCTCATAGATATTGGTTATTATTCCACTACTGGTTATTTAGCCTGTGGTACTATTTAGATAAGATTGATAGGTTTGGGAGAAATAACAAAAGTAATTATGAAGATAAATAAATAAAGAAAAAATGAAAAAGAAATGTGTTTTTTTGTAATTTTGCAAATAAGACTGTATTGTTAGGATAATTTAAAACATGTAGATTTTTTTTTTTTTTTTTTTTTTTATGGAGGGAGTATGAGATTTTTTTACTTGACATGCTTCGACTTGTGTTAGTGATTCAAGAACATATGCTCTGTATATTTTAGTTATCGAATATATATGTCTATAAAGAAAATGCTAATTGAAAGAATTCTTAAATATTTAAACAAATTTCGTTTATAGGACACGTTGAGACTTATTTCTAACAAAATTTTATGTCATGCTTTCCAAATTTACGCTTCACACAATCTTAATTTATTGTTATAAATAAATTAATCTTAAAATTTAAGTTTTGATCTAGAAGTTGAGAGCATCACCAATTCAAATGTGAATGTAAAAAAAATTGAGTGTCACCTAGGATTTACACATTTTCTAAAAAAAAAAAAAAAAGTCTTCAATGCAATTGTAGAGGAGGGTTGTGGATATGATTCACAATCCTCCTCCACAATTGCATTGAATGTCTAAAAATCAAGAGTCTCAGAAGTTGAGAGTATCACCAATTCAAATATGAATATAAAAAAAATTGGGTGTCACCTAGGATTTATACATTTTCTAAAGAAAAAAAAAGTCTTCAATGCAATTGTGGAGGAGAGTTGTGGATACGATTCACAATCCTCGTCCACAATTGCATTAAATGTCTAAAAATCAAGAGTCTCATAACCAATGTAATTAGTTGACACATCGTATCCACAATTGCATTGAAAACTTTTTTTTTTTTTGAAAAATATGTAAATTCTAAGTGACACCTAATTTTTTTTTATATTCACATTTACATTAGTGATGCTCGGAGAATATGACAATCAAATTACATGCATGCACATCCAAAACACCAAATGTGATATAATCAACATACAATGCATTTGCTCATGTCTATAGGTTAGTAGTTCATTATCGACTAAATTCAGACCTTCAAATCAATCTATTCTCTCTCTATATGGACACTAGGTATATTGGAAAAGGTTTTATTTATTCATAACCGATCGATACAAATGGAGTTGATTCCCTTTCTACTAAGAAATTGAATTCTTTGATGCGCACATAGTGATTTTTTATTATTATGTAGTTTTATACATAAACTATTATATTTAGAGCCCGTTTGTTCATGCATTTTGACCAAAATACAGAGTTAAAACGCAGCTTATTCATTAACTTAATGTTTCAATGCTGCGGTAGAAAAATATGCGTTTTCAAAACGCAGCTACGTTTTCAAAATGCTGGAATTCCTAGTTTTTTCCTAAAACGCAGATTTTAAAATGCAGTAGGGAATAAAAAGATGCGTTTTGACATAATATCTCAAACGCAAAAGCCACGTTTTAATAATCTGCGTTTTAAAAAAGCTGTATTTTTAAAACACTGCGTTTTAAAAATACTACACGAAACGGACTCTTAATGTGTTGCATTTGGAGACGCGTCTGAAAAGACCGACTCTTTCTTAGGAACGAAGGGGGTATATGTTTAGTAAAAAAAAAAAAACATGTATCCGAACACAAGGGCTACATAATGAATTAAACTATTTAATCTTGACTCATGTTTAGTTCGACAAAAACTCGGTTGAGATTGATTTCACGAAACAACCAAACTTAAATAAATTTTCAAGCTCATTAGATTATGAAGTTTAGTTTTGATAAGCTCACAGGCATTTCAATATATATATTTTTTAAACTTAGGTATTTAAACTTAGTTTGATTAAACACGTTTGAAATTGAGCTCGATAACTAATCAAGTCAAACCTAATGCTCTTTCAAGCTTGACAATCAATTCATTTTGGTCCTGCCAAATGTTCGCAGTCTATCTTTTCGGATTGTAAATAGCGTTGTTGACCAAATATTTACTTATTTACCATAATAAATTGATGATTATATATTTATTTATTTGTTTATAATGACTTAGATGATGAGGGCAATTTAGTCAGAAGATGATGAGGGCAATTTAGTCAAAGGATAGATGTAAAGCCGGGGTGGTCGGTCCGAGGCCTGCCAATGTGCCGGGGGGGATTCAGTTGAATTGAATGAAAACCGAGAGATGAACGCGGATCGGCTGAGAGACGTTAAAGGAGGAGCAGAAATTGTGGGACCCAGTCCAACCTCCTTGTTTTTTTCTTATTATTATTTTTTTTGGCGGGTAAAAGTTGGCGGGTGAGCAGACGAGACGACGAAGGGTGGACAGACCCTCCATTATTCGCGAAACGTGATTATCTAATGCTTATCACATTAATCCTTTCAATTATGAACCATAATAATCTTCAAGCAATTTACATTATTAAAAGAAAAATGTGGCATGAGAATATCAGATTCATAATTCATTCTCATACCCAACAAGTTTGAATTATTTTGTGTCAAAAAAATAAAACAAGAAATTGCATTTTTAACTTTTTAATATTTAATAGTTGTAGAAAATTAAATTAGAATTTCGTAAAATATACTAAAAATATTTTGAATCTAATGATTTTTAATTTCATAAAAAAAAATTAAATCAGCATTAAATTTTTATTTGAAAAGAGTTAAGTCAACTTTGAAAATAATCTAAATGCAACTCTTCTTTTGAGATAGAGGTAGTATTTTTGGTTCGTTAAGGTTTAGAGAAAGGGTAAGCCGAGTTTTGAAATTTGAAGGTCCATTACCAAAAAAAATTTAAACCACCTCAACAGAATCTGAACTTGACTCGAGCTAAGCAACCTAAGCTGAAGGTCAAGTTATGTAAACTATGAGCTGAAGCATATCGAGATCTAAAATTGTATTAAAAGTACTAAAATACACAAACTTGAACATAAATTACACTAATTGTATTTATTTGAGTTGATTAAGTTGACCCATTTATTTGATAGTCTATAATCTTGATTAAATTTTCGATTCATTCACTTCACAAGCTCGAGTCAAATTGGGCGAGGTGATCGTGAACTTGAGCCACTACGCTTTATTTTAAACTTAGAGCCCGTTTGGTACAGTGTTTTCAAAATTCAGCATTTTTAAGACACAGAGTTTTCAAAACGCAGTTTTTTTTTCCTAGCAGTGTTTTAAAACCTGCATTTTGAAAAAAAAAAATTTATAAATTTTAGCGTTTTAAAATGCAGCTGTATTTTAAGAACGCAGTTTTTACAAATAGGCTCCGTTTTCTCCTAGACTGCAATGTGGGTTGTGCACCTGCCGAGGTTTGATGAATTTACAATGCTCTACATTGTAATGTGTTTCTTCGTCTAATAATGATTTCATTAGGGCATGAAATCTTCTATTATACGTACTTATTGTCAATCTATGTCCCACTTTTATTAGAAGTCTTATAACTTTATTCTTAGAAGTTTTATAATTAACTTTAGTATTCGGATAACAGGGATGAGATAAAAACAGCAATAGGATGAGTTTTTCACTAAAATGGAAAAAAAAAAAATTTAAAATTTACGGTATTACAAATCAAATTATGGCCCATCAAAGCCCAAAATTAAGTAAAATGATTGTTAAACAAGTGATACATACTAGTATTAAAAACAGGCAATAATTAGGAACCAACCCCAACCAATCCACCTGACTAAATGAATGAATTGGAGAGAGAGGTTGAAGAATTCCTGGGGAGTGAGGGTCCACTAATTGGTTCGTGCACTACGCAAAAGTTAATTAATTCAGAAAAAGAAAAGAAACTGGCTTGGTTCAATTTTGAAGAGTTTTTAAAGAGTGAGGAGTATAACTTAAGCCATGCGGCATGGGAACATCTTTTTTGTAACACTATCCAAAATATATTAATTGTATCCAGCTTATGGTCAAAATTAGTTTCCCGATTCCTCATGGCTCTTCTTTTCTTGGTGATTGTGAATCATGCATCCCCTCTTGGCTCTTTCTCTTGATGTGAACTTGTCTTTTGACCTTAAGACTATCTTAGAGGGGCACAATTGATATTTTCAAATGTAATTGGCATTATAATCATGGCAGGGGAGGGGAAGTGAGGGGAGGGTGCAAATGATTGCTTTAATAAAGAGATCTATGATCCAGGTATTCATTCTAATCCAAATGAGGAGCATTATTAACACCCCCTCGTTCCTCTAAATATACCTCTCATCTTTTAATTACAAACATGTCATTCAATAAAAAAAACATTCATACTCTTAAGTCTTCTAAATGCACCAACTTGATTTTTATTACAACCCAAAACCTCTAAACACACGCCCAACCCCCTTCCAGACAAACCTGCCCCTCCCTCTCATTTCATACGCACACACACTGTTTAGAAAGAAGAAATACCTCATCTTCCTATTATATCTCTAACATTCACCTCTCTCATTGTGTTTGAAAAGGAAGAAGAAAAGGTGAAAGAAGAAAAGGAAGAAATCGACACTAAGGAAACACCTACGGTTATTCAACCAATAGTAACCGAACATCCTAATGATGTTCAATCATACTTAACCGAACATCACAAGGATGTTCGACTACTGTTGGCCAAACAACCCTAAGGTGTTTGGTCAACCAGTACCGAACAAATCCAATCCAAAATTGAAAGAATATCATACATATTTCTTCTTCATTCTTCTTCTAAAGTGTATGCCTCTGTGCGCACACACGCGTATGAAAATGGAGGGGGAGGAGCAGGGTGTGTGTGTTTGTGTACGCGTGCGCCGCCAGCCTCGGTGAGATTCAAGCCTTTAACATTTGACCCGAAAGCCTCACTCTCAACCAGCAGTAGCATTTGATGTGCATAAGACCACATGGAATGGAGGGGGAGGGGCGGAGTCAGTATGAGCGGAGGTGAAGGAGAGAGAAAAAGAGGGATTAATTAAAAAGGGTAAAATAGGAAATATAGGGGGTGTATTAAGTATTTAAGTTGATTTAAAATAAAGATGGTGAGTGAATTCAGCGGGAATAGGGGTGTTAATAGCGCTCCTCAATCCAAATTTGATTTGATCAGTGCATCCAATCCCCTCTAACACTAAAGTACTACTTCCGAAAAGACTAAAATAAATTTGTTTTACGTAATCAAAAACCATTTATACTATAAACATTTTACACTATACATGGTTTAAGTAATCAAAACCCAATTAAAAGAAGAGCAAGGTCATTAACACCCACATTTTCTCTAAATACACCCCTTTTTTATTACAAAAATATCATCTTTTTAAAAGACTTTACTGCCCTTTGTTACCCCTGCCACGCATATCTCTCTCCCAAGCCTTTCTCGCGTAGCTCTCTCAACGACCAGGCTCATCTCTGGCCACGCAACTCAGTTCATCTTTCTTCTTCCTCTGTCCAAGTCTCATCGGCACTCAAATACCCAACACGACCACCCTTTCTTCAATAATTGAGGTTTGCCATAGTTCGAGCTTGATATTCAAAACTAGTTTTATTCAATTAGAGTTAGCCGAACATCACTAGCTTGTTCAGTTAGGGCTAGCCGAACATGACTAGCTTGTTCGGTTAGGGCTAGCCGAACAATCTTGTGATGTTCGGCCAACTAGAGCCGAACAACACCAACCTAGAAATTTGATAGAGTTTGAGTTATGTAGGTGTAGAAGTTAGAAATAGAGGATTTGAAATAAAGATAGAGATGCCATAAGAAAGTGCTGCAAAGAGGCCCTTTCTCACGGAAGACTTCAAAATTCCTTTTAGATGATCATCTAAAGGTGAGAATTCAAGAGGCCGACGAGCCCCAGCCAGCCATGAATGATTGCTGGAAACCCTCTTTTTTTCTGTTTTAATTTGACTGGAAATATAGGTGAAGAAGGGCAAATAAGAAATTGAGGGGAGTGTATTTAGTGTTTAGAGGGATTAAAAATAAAGATGGGCGGTGTATTTAGAGGAAAGAGGGGTGTTAATAGCCCCACTCTTAAAAGAATAGTTTGGCTAAAGTGTGCCCCTAAGAAAATATTCAAGAATTATAGTAATTGTTATATAGTGTTACTAAATTTAAGTGTTATCACATAGTCATAAATTCTAATGTTACTAAAATAATTTCGATTAATTGATGAAGTGGCCCAATAGTCTAAGGGGGTATAGAAGGGGTAGACATACCCATTCGGTTCCAAAAATCAGAACCGAACCGAAATCGAACTGACTTTGAACCGCCCAAACCGTGAACCGTCATGAACCGAAACTCGATTAGGACGGTTCGGTTCCGGTTTGCATTTCTCAGGAACCGTGAACCGTCGGTTCCAAACCATCATAAAACCGTTCAAAAACCACCAAATTCAAATTTTAAACGTGTGAAACTTTAAATTTTGAAATCATCTCCTTCTACATGCTACACGCCTGCACCTACTTTGACCTCCTTGGACATTAGACTTTGATGAAAGACTGAAGGAGACTTGATGAAATGATGGAGGAGTTTAGCATAGTAAGTTTTAAATGTCAAAATCAACCAACTATAACATGATGTCGAACACACTTTAAGCAATTTTTTTAAGTTTGTGTTTTGATAATTAATAACATATCATAACACTTTTTAATAGATTTTAGAAATTAAAAATAAAAACAAAATTTTTAAATTTTTAAAAATAATTCAAAAAATTAAAAATCGGAAACTAGGAAAGCGGAACATGTCATCCACGGTTTCGGTTTCGGTTTGCCTTGTCACGGTTTATGAAACCGTCAGTTTCAAACTGGAACTGGAACCGAAACCGATTTGAGCATGTCTACTTCCACCCAAATCATTTGCTCACCCAGCTTCTTAAAATCAAAATTAAGTAAATTAAAGTTAGTAAAATTATAAAAAATATAGGACCTATTTCATCTAGTTGATGACTTATGACTAATGGATTAATGAACTGGTGTTGTTTAATTTAGTTATTTCAAAGTACTAATGAATTGTTTTAACTTGGTGTAAATAAGATAACTTTGAACATATAATAACGAAAAGAATTTTATTTTGCAAATAAGGTAATATTGGAATATACTACCTCTGTTCCAAAATGATTGTCGTTTTAGCAAAAAAGTGTGTCCCAAAATAATTGTCGTTATAGGATTTCAAAAATATTTGTTCATATTTTACCAAAATTGTCCTTATTTACTACGCTCATTAAAGAAGGTTGTTAAGAGTAAGGAAAAAAATATATTCATACAATTGATCTGCAATAAATGAACTTAAATAAGGGTAGATCGGTCTTTATGTAATCTTTCTTAATCTGTGTGCAAATTGCTAAAACGACAATTATTTTGAGATGGAGTTAGTAAAAAGTTTCATTAAAGAAGACAACTTCCGTGTTTTTAAAAAATAAAAGTAAGCATAATGCCTAGTAATTACAACTTATGGCCTTAAATGTGCTTTAAATGCTATGTATGTGACTTTATGACTTATCATCGGATAAATCAAGTCAAATCAAATCAAACAATTAAAAAATAACTTATGATAATTTATAAGCAATAAACACATTTTTAAAAGTCAAATAAAATATTTTGTAACAAATTTGTTGTTGTTCTAAAAATAAGCAAAACTGATTGAGGAATAGAAGCACACATGTTATTCCAGAGCTAGTGGCAAAGCCACAATTACCCACCTAAAAGGCGTTACCGAACCACCCTAGACTAGACATGCCCATTCGGTTCCAAAAACTAAAACTGAACCGATTTTGGAACCATCCAAACTGTGAACCGTCATGAACCAAAACCGGATTGGGATGGTTCGGTTCTGTTTTACATTTTTGACTGTGAACCGCCGGTTCCAAACTGCCCAAAAATCGTTCAAAAATCACCAAATTTAAATTTTAAACGTTCTCCTACATGCTGCACGCCTGCACCTAATCTGACATCCTTGGATATTTGACTTGATGAAATAGTGGAGGAGTCTAGCATAGTAAATGTTTAATGTCAAAATCAACTTACTATACCATGATGCCTAACACGTCCTAAACATTTTGTTTAAGTTTGTATTTTGATAATTAATAACATATTATAACACTTTTTTTACACTTTATAATATATTTTAAAAATTAAAAATAAAAACAAATGTTAAAAAAATTTAAAAAATTGGAAACCGGAACAGGAATCGGTGAATCAAAACCGAAACTGGAGCCGGTCATCCACGGTTCAGTTCTGGTTTGCCTTATCACGGTTTGTGAAACCGGCGGTTCCGAACCGGAACCGGTTTGGGCATATCTGGAAAAGGGTAAAAGAGAATGCAGAGGATTGAGAAAATTGCAAAAAAAAAAACCCTGTACGAGTTCACGTTTTGCAAAATAAGATACGTGTTTTTTTTCGACCTTTTAAACCATGAACTATTTTTATTTTTTCAATTTAAACCTTCCGTCAATTGGGTGTTAAAAACATAATGGAAAGTTGACTGGGCCAATGACGGGGCATGGATGTGGCATGGAGAAAGACTATAAACACACGTGACTCTCTGTATACATAGCCTAGGTATTTTAGATGTATAAATACATTTATCAAGTATAAAAAAAATATATGATTTGTGTTTACAGATTACAGAATATAGAAGATACGTTTTTCTCTCCATTGTTCTTCATTGTTCTTCATTGCTACATTTTTATCATACACATGGTTAAGATCATGATTCTATCATGGTATCAGAGCCATTGATTCCGCATCCTATTCCATCAATCTGAATCGTGATCGCAATCCATTAATCCAATCTAATTATCAACAAAGAGAAGATTAATCATGGCTTCGAATTCAACAGATTCAGCAGCAACTATGGTTGATCCATATGATGTCACAGAGGACACTTCAATTGAGTTCCTCTCATCCTCTATATCTTCATCCAAACGATAATTCTAGATTACTTATAGTCACTATAGTTCTAAATGGATTGAATTATCCAGAATGGAAACGAGCTATGACCATTGCACTATCTACAAAAATAAAATTAGGCATAATCTCTGGAGAACACAAGAAACCGAATACAGACTCTAAATACTTAGCTCACTGGATTCGATGTAATGATATATTAATTACCTGGATTTTGAATGTGGTTACTCCTGAGATAAGATCGAGTATAGTATACATTACTAATGCTAAAGATAAGTGGGATGACTTAGAGGCTAGATTTACACAAGGTAATGCACCTCAAATTTATCAAATTCAAAGGGAAATCACTGCTCTTGTGCAAGGAACTCTCACTGTTTCACAATATTTCACGAAGTTTAAATCTCTTTGGGATGAGTTGACTAATATCAGCAATACTCCCAAATGTGTATATAATTGTGCATGTGGAGCTGCTCAATCATTGGAAGAATATAATCATCTTCAGCATTCAACTCAATTTTCATGGGGCTTAATGACAATTTCAACACTATGAGAGGTTCTATTCTTATGATGAATCCTTTACCAAATATAAGTTAGGCAATATCCATACTATGTCAAGATGAAAGACAGAAAGGGCTCACTATTGCAAATGTGTCTCCCATTGTACTTGACAATACCACAACTTTATTTTCCAAAGGTCAGCCTTCTTAGTTCAATCAAAATAGGAGAAATAGTCAAAAGAGTCATCTTTCTTATGATCACTGTGGAGGACTTGGTCACGCCAAAAATGGTTGTTTCTTTCTCAAAGGCTTTCCAGAGTAGCATAGGCTCTATGGTGTTAAACTAGACCCTACAAAGATGCCAAATTTTTTGAAAAACAATAGCTACAATCACAGTTCAAATCTCAGTAATACAACTGCTTTTCTTCCACCCTTGCATGAGACTCCATCTGCAAATGCCTACTTTCAGAAGTGTTCTAGCAATTACTTCTGTGAAATACACATTTTCTGGCTCTAGGCTGAAACTTGTCTCTATAGGATGCCAAGGTTGATGCAAAACACAGACAACCTAATGATTATAAGAAGGAGGATGAGTGAGAAGAAGTTCATATGGAGTTTTATAAGAGAGAAGAGAAGAAGGAAATCTATTAATGAGATATGTAGCAGCTAGAACACAATCACCCCAAAATTTAATGGGCAAATGAGCATGAAATCTTATAGCCCTAGCAACCTCAAGTAAGTGCCTATGTCTTAAAGTAATCCTCTCCATATTGCTGAGTAAAGCCTTTTGCTACCAGCCTAGCTTTGTGTTTATCAAGGGAGCCATCAGCTTTATATTTAAGCCTAAACACCCATTTGCAGCCTATTACCTTCTTATCAGCAGGTAACACTAGTAATTGCCAAGTGTTATTTTGCTCTAGAGCTGCAATCTCATTAGTCATTGCCTTGCACCAATTAGGATCTTTGAGGGCTTGTTTATAGGTTATAGGTTCAGTGAGAGAAGATATTTGGCAAATAAAAGAAAAATAGAAAGGGGTGACAGCAGAGTAATCAATAAAGGTAAAAGAGGGATTGAAAGAAGAAGATTGAGCACAAGAGATAGAGGGAGGGGTGATAAAAGATGGTAAGCCTGTATAGGCATCAAACTTCCTTGGAACCTGTTTCTGTCTCACTGGCCTGGTAGAAGTAATAGCAGGAACCTCTAGTAGAGGAAGAGAAGATGAAACAATTGGAGAAGACACAGAAAAAGGCTGAACCTCTGAAGTAATAGAGGAATCAATGGAAGAAAGACCAGTATATGATGCAATGACAGGGGGATAAACAACATCATCAATGATAGAAGGAACTAACTCAACATTATATCATACACATGGTTGAGATCATGATTCTGTTAGGAAGGAAAAAAAAATTGTTTATACATGTCGGCAAGCGTTCACCCAATAGTAGTCACGTTTAGCAAAAAAACTAACTAATAGAGTTGAAGTTGGCACTCACGGGAGCTACCTCAATTAGCTTTGTTGTGTGTGCCATATTTTTAAAGACAAAAACTTATAAGAGATGGCTTAATTCTCACTTTGCCTACTTATTATTCCTAAAAGTCCAACAAGCTCACACTACGTTTTATTTTTCAGACTTTCGTAACTCTACTTTGCAAAAAGTTCTAAATTGATCCATTAATTAAATTCTGTTAGTTTTGTTGGACAGAATCCTTTAAAAAGACTGAAATGCCCTTAGATATGTCACGTGCCTTGGACGTGGACTTAACGACAAGGCAGACGAATTCATTGAGTGAACTAAGTCGCCAAGCAAAAATGAAATCCCAATCAAATGGCTAGAAAGTGTTTTGTTTATTCAATAGACATGGAAGACCAGAAAAGATGTCGCCGGGAATAGGAAGGGCTTTAATGTGAAGATGAAAATTTTATGCAATAGACATGGAAGCCGGAAAAGACAAAGCCCTTCTATTTTGTCTCAGATATTTCAAATGGCTACTATGGATTTATCTGGGTTATCTCTCTATTTTTTTCTTCATTTATCACCTTTTCAACTATAAACCCAGCTCTCCTTCTCTCTCTAAAACCACCTTTTCTCTATCCAAATCCTCCCGTGCCTTCTTCGAACAAAAACATCGTCAATAACATGTAGGTGGGTTGAGCTTTATCGACTAGAGCGATTCTTAATTTTGAGTCTATTATTGGATTGAATAATCATTGATTAGGGTTTTCCAAGAGCATGCCGGAGTGGACAAGGCCGGGGCTGCAGACGGAGAGCTTGTGGAGGGGAGGCCTAGCCGCCGGGATGGTTGTCGACGGCGGGGGAAGGAGGAGATCTGAGACAAGGGAAGGGATAGTTTGGGAACATTTGGTTTTCCAGTAAATGGTGCGGATCAGGTCAGAGAATTTGGGGAAACGCAGGCTAGACAGGACCAGTTGGGAGGGTCATCTTCAAGCTCAAGAAGATGTTAAGAACGACAATGTCGGAGAGCTTAGAGAAGACATTTTCGGAGGCCAATATGTTAAGAATTGCTGATTTATCCGAGGAAATTTAAAAAATTGAGTAATAAAATGGGTCGAAAATGGAAATGGAAATGGAAATGGAATTCCGGGGATTAAAAAGAAAACGTGACTCACATGTGGTATTAGTAAGGGTAGATTTGGGTTTTTGAAAATATTGTAAACTTTTTATCCAAAAAATTGGACAGAGTGATTAACGTGGAACTCGTTGCAAAGTAAAGTTAGGAAAATCTGAATAAAAAAAACGTAAGGTGACCTTGTTGAACTGTTGAAAATAGTAGGGTGGACAAAGTAAAAATTAAGCCATAGGAGATATGAGCTAGTCTTGATAGAGGTGTGATGAGGGAATTGTATTTACACTCCATTTTTTAAACTATGAGATTTTATTTATATTTTATTTTATTTACTAAATAGTTCATGTAATGTGCTCTAGTATCACAATTAAAAGTTGTTAGTTAATATTCTCTTCGTTTTAGGTAAAGAGTTAACTATACTATTTTGAGATGTTTCATTCAAAGAGTTACTTTAAAAAATAATGGGAAATTGCTGGCCGGTCCACTTTCATAACGTTTTTTTTTCTCCAGTCTAGTTTTTTTTTTTTTTTCCAACCGCTAAAAGACAGTTTCATAAAATTGCTTCTAAAATGTCCCTATGCAACGTGAACGTATCCTACAAGTACGGTAGCTTCTTCCTAAAATTTTTCCGGTGAATCTTCTTTTCTTCTTAAAATTTCTCCGGTAAATCTTCCTGATAACTTCTTCCTAAAATTTCTCTGATGAATCTTTATTTCTTTCTAAAATTTCTCCGGTGAATCCTTATTTCCATCCCAATAGCTTGTAGCAAAGAAAGTTGATTTTCGTGAATACAGGAGGTGATTAATTGTCGGGAGTCAAGGCTGTCTAACTTGGAAGATAAATGTGAAGAAACAGAGTGAGAGAAAAATCAAAGCCGATGCATCCCGATGCACAAACTGATGCATGGCGATGCATGATTTTGAATTATGTTTCCATTGCGATGCATAATTTTGAATTATGTTTACATCGCGATGCATGATTTTTGAATTGCACATGAAACTTCTTCCTAAAAAATTTTCCGTGAATCTTCTTTTCTTCCTAAAATTTCTCCGGTGAATCTCTGTATGATTTTGAATTATGTTTACATTGCGATGCAAGGTTTTTCCTAAATTTCTCCGGTGAATGTTTCTTCCTAAAATTTCTCTGGTGAATTTCTGTATGATTTTGAATTATGTTTATATCGCGATGCATGATTTTTGAATTGCTATGGATGGATTTTTAATTGCGATGCATCCCGCTACACAAACTATGATTCATTCCGATACACAAATACACATGCCTGAAGTTTACCCAAGTAAATGGATGCATCGCAATGCATAAACTGATGTATTCCTATGCATCAATTTTGAATCGCGATGCAGCGTATGTCTGATCAAATTTCATTAATGACATTTTCGTTATTTCGCCCCAAAAGTATCCTTTTCTAATTTTTAAAAAAGTATGATGGACTGGAGCGATTACAAATGTCCAAAAAGGACCTGCATGTAATTCACCAAAAAAATTATGCCTACAATCTTTATAAAATTTTTAACTTTGCCCTTCACATATGCTATAAACATGTTAATTATACTAAAATATGTAATTATGACCAAGTTCAATACTACTTATATATTCCTTAATTATTACTTATTAGACTTTTCAAACGTAAACTTTTTGGGTAAACGGAGGGAGTAATAATTTAAAAGTGAGGGAGAGAAAGGGAGAAAGCTGGTTGAATCTACGATTGAGAAAATTCAAAACCACAAATCATTAAACCGTCAAGGAAAATAGAGCTATAGAAACTTAAAAAGCAATAAAAATTTCTTTTTTTCCCTTTTTACGTTTTTTTTTATTAGGTTGAAAGAAGATGTTGATCATATCAAGATATTTCACCTTACCGTTTCCCCTTCCACTTCTGCCAAACACGATAAAGTACTCAATTTTTTTAGTTTTATCACTTTCACCCTTTAACCTTGATCTCTATTTACATTCTTTCATTTTTCCCTCCATTTCTACCAAACCCGAGAAAGTACTCATTTTCCTTAGGGTTAATGACACCATTAGTCCCTCGACTATGTTTTATTCCACCACTAGTCCCTTAATAATTTTTTTTTTCAAATTTCAGTCCCAAAAATTTCCAAAAGTCACGCAACTAGTCCTTTTGATGGATGTTGTTAAAAAAATTCCGTTAACTCCTCCCTCCATGTGCAAGTCACATGACTTTTTCTTGGGCATTAATGGAATTTCACCTACACCTTCTTCTTCCCCCACTCCTCTCCTTCTCTCTCCAACCACTCCTTACCACCATTGAAGATGTTAACCAAGAATCCATACCCAAATCGAAAATGAAGAAGCCGAAATAATTTGGGTTGCAAATCTCCAGTTCAAACACAAATCAATTGATTGATGTGTTTAGCTTAAATCAATCATAAATCTATGAAATGAAACTCAGATTCAAATTAAACTATCTTTAAACCCTAATTCAAAAAATATGAGACTGACCTACAACATTTTTACACCCAATCAACAAAGAAATCAAATGATGAATCTATTTGAGCTTTTGCTTAAAGTTGGTCTAGGTGATGATTTGGGACTCTTAGTGATGATACTCTCACAAGTAGAAAAGGTAATAGCGAAATAAATTCGTCAATATATCCCCCTCACGCTCTCTGCTGAAAAAGATTTGGAGAGAGAGAAAATTGAAAAAGAGGCGGGCAGTTGTTTCCAGCACTAGCAGTCCGAAGACGAAGTTATTAGGTCGGAAGATCTGACAGTACGACCAGATCGTACGATGTCCCTTCCTCTCCCTCGCTTCATTATCCTTCACTCGTACTGAAGAGATTAAAGACAGGGTAGACTCCACTGCCACCAGGGTCCCCGCCACCGTTGCTAGCGGTGTCGGTCTCCTTCTATGAAGGCTGCTTTTAGGTCTATTCGGTGCTGCTTATATTTGCATTGTACTGATGGTTTTGATGCTTGTGGCTATTTTACTAGGCATTGGGTTGATTTATATGTGGGTTGAAGAGCCTGTGTTTGTTAGAGAGACATTGCACTTTGATTACACTGATCCTCATCCCAACGCAGTTTTGTGTGTGTCTGTGAGAGAAAGAGAGAGAGAGAGAGATAGAGAGAGTGTGTGTGTGTGTGTGTGGGTATTATTGTTTAATTATTTACTAGGAATTTACCATACTACCCTTAAAAAATGGCATGTGTAATGCACATGATTGACTTAACTGGAAATTTCTAACGGCATCCACTAAAAGGACTAAGCATGTCTAATTTTGGTACTCTAGGAATAGAAATTTGAAAAAAAATTATTAAGAAACTGCTGATGAAATAAAATATAGTCGAAGGACTAATGGTGTCATTAACACTTTTCGTTATTGATTTATCTTCGCCGTTTATCCCCTGGCCTCTTTTACATCGAACCAAGTAAGCATAAAATTGAAACAACCAAAAAATTGATACTTCTTTCGTTTCTAAATTATCGTTTTGTTTGACTTTTTTTTTGGTCAAATATAATGATTTTTAAATGTAAATTTGACGTTTATTTATTTATTTATTTTTTAAATTATAAAACACGTAACTTGTTTCGTAATTTTGAAATACATTAAAAAATATAAGTCAAATTTATATCTAGAAAACATAATGTTTGACCAAAAAAAAAAAAAAATCAAACAGGACGATAATTTAGGAACGGAGAGGATAATAGTTAGAGCTGGATTTGTATGTAAAATTGGAATCTAGTAGTTGCCCACTAAAGGCTCACCAAAACGATAACAAACATCTAAGCTGAGAATATATGTTATCGAATATATGCTATCTTAATAACATATATTCTGATAATCAACCCAACCAAACAAGGAATTGGCATTACTAAGCATTATTGCACTGAGCATTATAATAGATCAAACTACTAGTTGGTTGAAAAGACAAAATGCCCACTTCTTCTGGGCCATTTTCAAATTAGTTTTCCATGGAGCTTTGACAAGTTAATTAAGATGTTAGATTGTTGGTAATGTTGTTTGCTTGTTCAAATTATATAAACATGTTTCTATCATTACTGTCGCTTTGTGGGTTGGGTTTAAGTTTATAAGGGCTTGTTTGGTACTCTGTCTGTTTCTAAATAAGTGTCGTTTATGAAGTTTTTTTTAACATCTAACCACCAAGCGCGTAGATCAGCTGGTAGGGGGTGTTCCAGCTTATAGGTTTCGAGCTATGGGAACGCAGCTGTGTTAAAACTTGGTAGGAAGAGCTTTACCAGCCTTTATGGTCCTGTCCGGCTCGGGAGATTAAGTTTCTCTGCCTAATTTTATCAACCAAAAAATTAAAAAAAAATGAATGTAATCTTTCCTTTCTGTTTTATCTGTCTCAGATTGTTTATCAACTTTTTATAAGTAGAGCAATTAATTATCATAGTTTTCTACTATACTCCTCATTAATTATAGTATAGTTTTAATAATTTTGTTACTCAAATAAAGTAACTACTATATTTATATGTAAGACTGTAATTACTAGGGTTATGAATTTATGATTAGTTTATATATCTCATATTTGATCATCAGGGCATTTCTACAATAACTGATCCCTTGAGAGACATAAATATTGCTAACCGTACGTTGCTATCTCTCTGGCCGGATCATCTCATATCTTGCTCCATGCCTCCAGATCCGACATTATGCCATCCAGTTCATCACAAACTAACATGGATAGGGCTATAGCCCAGGCGGGCCGCTGGCTTAACGGGTCAATTTATACAAGTTGCTAATCTTGTAAACATAATCCTAACCCCATCGGGTTTCGAGTTGTTTGGAATTTATACGGGCTACTAATCTTGATATCCTTATAACAGCTAACATCTTAAGGTTCGGTAATGGGGTGTTGGAAGACAACATCCTTTTCACTAATATCTTAGATATGTAACAAAAAAAATCAGAATTAATGGTTTAAAAAAATACTAAGGTACTTGTTGCAACCATTGAGTTTAAGCCTTGGAAATTGAATTTAAAGTAAAAAATTAATTCCTATCTAAATTCTAAATCAAAAGAATAAATTCCATACTCCCTAGCGGGTCGCATACTAAACGAACCGGGCCAAAAATCCTTGATATTAAATGGACTAGAATATTTGAGACCTAACGATATTTTTTCTAGGTTTAAAGTTTAAATGGGGAAACTCGTCGGGCCGTGGCCCTATTAATTCAAAAGCAATTCAATAAAAGTGATATATATGCAAAGTAAAAGAATAGCTAGGGTTTTAAATGAATGGAAGCAAGAATTAAGCACTCAATAAAAGGGGAGTGTCTTTCCTCGTAAAAAGGATTCAAGTTCCTCTTGATAGCACGGCGAAATGGCTATTTTTACATTGTAAAAGAACCTATTAATACTCATGATTGACTCATGCTACATAAATATCATGATTTCGCTATGTAATTTGTTATGAATCAATACTCATGTTTAACTTGTTACATACATAATCAATCAATAATCGTGAACTCCTTGTTTCCTAAAATTAAAAATAAAACTCTGTTTACCTTGTCACACACACACACACACACACAAAAGTAAAAAAAAAAAAAAAATCTATTAATTAGTACTCTTAATATTTATGATGGTCCATTGGAGAATGTAGAAGAGGGACCCAAAAAATAGGATGTTAATTGGCCAGGGTGAGGAAGATGATATATATATTCAAGTGGCTAAAACTTTGGCCACGAAATTGCACCTCAGGGCCATCATCAAACCTTCAATCTGATTTCCCCAACTCTCTCTCTCTCTCTCTCTCTCCCTCTCATTTTCTTTGTTGAATTTTCTCTTATCTTATAGGAGATGAGGTGAATCTCTTGTTTGGATTTCTAGTGTTTTTTTGGCCCTTCACTTAGATATCTGTGGATAATAACGACCTCCTCCCACCCTCTCCCCCCATTCTTTTCATTTTTGTTATATAAACCCTACAAATATCTTTCTATTGTTCCAACTTCATTGAACTTGTTTTCTTTCTCTCTAATTTTTTTAATTTATTTTTATTTTCTTATTCTTAGTACAAAATTTTTCTTCTCTTCCTCTATTCTTTATTTCTAAACTTTCGTTCTCTTTGTTTTTGTCCATTTCCATCAAGTGAAGTTATGCTTCCTAACCAACACTCATTCCCTTGTTTGCATTGCCACCCGCATACCTACATTAGGATGGTAATCTCTCTCTCTCTCTCTCTCTCTCTCTCGCGCTTTCGTGCTCGCGCACACACACTGGCCTTTATTTACTAATCTTGGATGTCCTGAATGTAGGTTCAACATCTTATAGAGAGGTGCTTACTCCTTCACATGGACCAGGACCAATGCATCAAGGCACTTGCTGAGCATGCTAGCATCCGACCAGTCGTAACGCTTACAGGTTCTTTCTCACACACACACACACACACGTTCTCATATGCATGCTGATAGGTTATGTTCATGTTCTTGACCCCAATTGGGTAATGAGAAAAGGCAGAATCCTTAAGGAAAAACCTTGAAATCACTAGTTCCTATCTCCATACCTGACAAAGCTTAGATAAAGTGCCCGTATACAACGATCATTATTCCTTTTCATGTTATCAGAAATTTCATAGAATGAATGTGACATGGAATGGAATGACTATTGTCGCATAACAAACGAGCACAACATGTTACGAACGTTTTCAAGAATCTCATCTAGCTAGCCGGTCCCTGCAGTAAATCTAGCTAGCTGAAATCTCAAGCCATGTTGATCATATTCTTTCTCAAAGCTTCATCGTTCTCACACTTTTCATCTTAAGTTTGGACATTGTTACCCTCAACATGTATGTGCTCATCTTTGTTGGGCATAATCATATATAAGCCTTGGTATCTGTTGTATAGTTTTCTAATTGTACTAATTAATATGTAATGTTATTATGTTTTTAAAACAATTTAACAGTGTGGAGGGAACTTCTGAAAGAGAATAGGGACTTTTTTCAAACATATTTCCATTCTATATCTCCAAGGCTCTTTATGAGTAAGTAATTTCCCCTCTACTTTTCAATTATTGGGCTGCATGTTTTGCTTTATTTTCTTTCTTTATCATTTTGACAAATTGCTCCTCTCAACTTTTGAAAGTCGGAAAAAACCCCAGTAGAAAGTTCTTTAGTACCATAGAATTTTAATAGGCAGCTTCTCCCGTCAATGGTTGCTTGTTTTACTTATTTATCATTTCCTCTGGTATATTCAGGTGGACATCTCAATAAAACACCGAGGTTCGGAAGAAGGAATCAGTGGAAGTGAATGGCTAGCTATAGGATCTTATTAGAACCCTATTTCAACGAATTATAAAGGGGTCTTTCCAACATATATACTAGATATATTGATGCTTTATTGCTTTTACAGTCTTAAGAATATAAAATATCCTAGCTAGCTAGGTACTTGATACCATGGTTGTCTCTGCTATATCGGCAACTCAGACTTCCGCGCAAGGAAATATTGGGTGATATATTGATCAAAATGTAGATGGAGGATTTGGTACCATTCTTGAAATTTAGGAACTAGATTTATAAGATTCATATAGTTGTTAGATGGCATTTACTTGTGCCCCCCAGAGGGCTTTCTTTCCAATCTTATTTGTTTCTTAAAAGAACTTATCAAGATGAACATATGTTGTATATAAAGCTAGGGATCTATGATCTTGAATTTCTTTAACATTTCTCTCTCTCTCTCTCTCTCTCTCTCTCTCTCTCTCTCTCTCTCTCTATTGCCACACTACAAGCTTTTAGCCTAACATGCATGAAAGCAAACCATGATAGGTAAGCTTTTGGTACAATTTAGTAACTGACAACATTTATTGAAATAAATAAAAAAGTCATTTTACTTAAACCAATAAAAGAGCACAAGAAGTACTTAATTAATCTGTCTCAAACACAACTACGCTTGGTCTAATTAACCCTAACTTAGATCCAACCTAATGATCATCCTTCTGATCAGTAATTTGGTACTAAAATCAAAAGGGTTACCTGTAAATTAACTAAGTACATTAGTCATTCAATTTGTCAGCCTTAAATTGAAATAGCTACCATAGATAGCGATACCTCTACAATGATCGAACTCGCATCAAGAACTTCACTCCAATCCTCGAAAGCATCTTGCTAGTACCTCAAGATAGTTAATTAATGATATTGAAACCCTAACCCTACCTAAAAAGGAAATACCCCTCTCCTTCCGGTAAATTTCATAATAAATCCCATCATTCAAAGGGTGACCTCGCCCAAACTGAATGCCTTGAAGCCTTTCTTTCATGGAAACTATTGCCTTCTGCATGGACCTGCAAGTTTTTTGCAACAGAAAGCCATGCATACCATTTCAGTGTCTTATTTTACTATAAACACACTAAAGTTAAATGAGTTTTGATTGTAATTTCATTTCCCATTTTAGTTATGCCATAAATTTGACCTCCCCAAGAAAATGACAAGTTTTGGAATCCAATAATCGCAATCAATACTCGGAAAATAACAGTGTTATGAGTACCGAAATTATGAGCAAAATTTGTGAACCGCGTGCACACTGAGAAGCGTATATGATAAGAATTCTATTTTTATTTAGAATTTTCTAGTGTTTAAAACAATTATATAAGTTATCCAACTGCATTGCATGGTGGGATTTTTGGGAAATAATTAACCACTTTTGGACCAGACTTATTATGAGAGTGTCACAAAATCTCGTTGAAAATAGCTATTTCCCTACAAACAATCAATTTTCCCCATGTAAGGAGTTGGATGACCTTAATACTATTTTTGAGAAAAGAAAATTCAAAAATTAATTTAAATCTGTATGTGTGTGTGTGTGTGTGTGTGCAGTCTAATTTGAATGAAATGCTAACAGCTAAACAAGTAGAAAATCAAACAGACTTAAGTGGGAAAAGATCATTAAAAAGATTTCACAGCTAGCAATCAAATTGTTAAACATGATTACTGATCATTGTGAAATCATTACCTCTTCTTCATCAACATCTGTGCATCTTGGAATTTTCCTCTCTCCCTGGCTACAGCTCTCTCCTTCTCCTTCATTATGTTGACTTTGTGGGAAATTGGCCCACTGAAAATATAATCTAACATGTCAACTGTCAAGTAGTCTGTTCATGAGTTTCACCTTAAAATGGAAAAATAGTATTCTGCAAGCCCCCTTAAAAATTAAAAATGATCACATCCAGGCTTTATCATGTTGCCCGATTATAAACTACGAGTGTCCAATAATCGATAATGATCAAAAAGAGGGCACTCCATTTGGGAACGGAGGCAATAGTATGTGTAGAGAGAATACTTGGATCTCAAACTTACGTTTTTTGCAGCTGTACTGAAGGCTTGCTTGTGAGCCATGTTGGGATTCATAGTCTTGAGCCTTCTGATTTCATCTCTGAAAGGAGTATTTGATTTATTTATACATATAAGAATTTGCATACACTTGAACTAAATATTAGTCATATACACTTTAGTCGTATATAAAACAGAAGTTATTACTTGATGAAGCGGTTATACGCAGATGGAGCTCTTTGTCTCTTCTCTGGGGCTGAAAATAAATTTATAAAATAGGACCAAAGTCATATGAAAATTAATGAGTTTTGTGCAAATATATGAGTATATGAGAAATTTGGTAGGTAGGTTTACGTTTATTGACGATATGATTCATGAAAAGAAGATCATCGTCTTCCTCGTCTGATGAGATGACCGGGGATGGGCTACGAATGATTGGAGCATGATCTACTTCTTCAGGAGTAGTATCTACCTTTGGCTGATCAGAGAGATGAGGACATATATATAGACAAATCACACTATTAAGACCAATTGTGTCAAGGTTATGATTATAAATAGAACAACATATATAGTAGGAAACAAATAAACCCTAATGACATGTAAATTAACAACAGCTGAAACTGGAAAAAATCTGGAAAGATTGCGAAAGGAGCCAATACCTCATCATCTTGGTTAAGAGAAGCAAAGAGATGAAGAGGAACCAAAGAGGTTCTCATCATGTTGACTGAAAAGAGGCTTGTGCAGTGGCCACATCTCACTGTAACAACCATGGATAAGCTGCTACATGGGACACTTACCTACATTTGAAAGGGGAAAGAAAGAAAGTCAAATTAGGTCAAATAAGCTCAAGTGATTTGGTCAAGAATAGTGCAATGCATGGGTTGACTGATATACCAGTAAAATGGTGGTGCAGTAGCCACATTGAACATAGCAAATTTGTTCTTCCAGGTCAAGAAGATGATGATTCATTGTTGACATCTTCCTTCATACAGCACTGTGTGTGTGTGTGTGTCTGAGAGAGAGAGAAAAGAAGAAGAAGAAGAAGAAGAAGGGCTGAAGTGAATGTAATTCTTTTGATGGAAAGGAATATACATATATATGGTCACATATTATTAATAGGACTATAAGATAGATCGAGCCTATCGTAATTAATGATACATTAATTTCCTTCTAGTTAGCGTTAATTTTTTTGACGGGAATATACATTTATATGTTCCCCTTTTTATTTTATTTTATTTTTACTTTGTCAACATCAATATTCATCTCTCTCTCTCTCTCTCTCTCTCTCTCTCTCTCTCTCTCCTGTTTCTCTTTTCTTTCCTCTCTAAATTAAATCAACATCATTTATCACTTTTTTTCTCTCCACCAAAAGCACACTGGATTCGAATCTTAACCCTACACGCATTGTTATTTTATTCGATCTTCTTTCGATGGATCATGGAGTATAATAGGAGTGGAATAGAATATTTAAATTTAAAAGAAAATAAAATGGATTGAACTTACCTCAAGTCTTTCCATTCTCTGCCGTAAAACGTCTTCCTCTATAAAAATCTTATTTTTTATTTATTTTTTTCTTCTAACAAATCTCCGAAGGACTATCCTTCCACCTATTTATACAATAAATAATGCTAGGCTTACAATTCTTTCTACAACTATTCCTACAACTATGCTTTGACAAATGTATATTAGAGAAAGACAACGTTGCCCTTCATTAAAGTTTAGTTGTAACAATAATTATAGAAAGAGTCGTAAACCTAGCAAATTGTTATACATTTACCTTTTAAAGTTTCCTAACCCTATTAGGAATCACCATACACCAATCCTATTACATAATACTCTCTTCGTTTCTAAATTATCGTCTTGTTTGACTTTTTGGTTAAACATGATGTTTTTTAAACGTAAAATTAACATTTATTTATTTATTTATTCCAAAATTATAAAACACGTAATTTGTAGTATTTTTAAAATACAATAAATTACGTATTTTGTAATTTTAAAAAAAATTAAAAAATATACGTTAAATTTATATTTAAAAAATATCATGCTTGACAAAAAAAAATCAAACAGGACATTAATTTAGCAATTGAGGGAGTAATTCTTACCTCTTTTTGTTTCCTAACCCAAAAAGAATTCATTCTACCACAATTATTTTCCAAGAATAATAATTATTTATTATTACTAATCAAATAATCTGGTAAGTTTTACTACTAGTCAAAATGGGCCAAGCTCAACTTAAATTAAGGGCGTAATTCGGGCCGGTTTCCTTTAGAAATTTTTTAACCGCAATACGATAATTATTTTGAACCGAAAAATGACATTTTTATTGCGAAATGACATTTATGTCTTTTAAAAACACGGAACAGTGCACGTTATGTATCACAAAAACAAAAAACAATGCAGCAACACAACACGATATATGCACATAAAAACAAGGAAACTCACATTGTGCATCGCAAAACAAAAAAACGATGCATCGCAATAGAAGACGATGCACGAATTAATAACCTTTAATTTTTCTACTTGCGATGCACAACTTCACTTCAAAAACAAACTAACTCTCTTCATTTCAAAACATAACAATCTTAACTTCAACACGGTGCAAAAAATCTTAACCTCCAACAAGTTTGTAGGATATTTTACGATGCCTTCAAAACTTCAAAACTTTTGAAAACATTATGAGATTCTTTTGGTTATATTCCAAATTGTTGCTGCATCGTTATTAAGAGACGTCCTCAACCTCCAACAAGTTTGTAAGATGTTTTACGATGCCTGAATGTCAGGTTAGTATTGCTGAATATATACATTTTAGGCTTTCAAAAAATAGAGCAATAATGTCCTAAATAGCGTTAGTACCAATAGCATCCATCCGCTGCACAATATATTTTCAACAAATCAAATAGGTTGTTTAACATCTACTGCTACTTACGGTAATTGATCAGTGGAGTCGGATATGATGATTGAGTGTGCAAAGTACAGGGCAAAAAATGGCTAATGCAATAATTTTTTACGAAGAAAATGTGTAACAAACAATACTTTTTATCTACAAACATTACATTTTTCGTGTTATTCCTCTCTTTTTATGAATCTGTGTTGATTAACATTGTGTAATTTATATTTTTTTTTGAAATTACGTTTGCGATGCACATGTTTTGTGCATCACGATGCACAAAGTTGTATTATAAAAAGTACTGCTTTTGTCCATCGTGATGCACGACCTTTATTCATGATGCATAACTTTTTAGACTTAACAAGTTTTGTGCATCGTTTAAAAACTCTTTCAGGTACAAAACTCTTTGTGTAAAAGTAACACTTTTAAGGCCAAAAGTGACACCGTCTTATACAAGTTTATATTAGCTTTATATTCAAATCCTCTGTTCTAATCTCAATAATATTTTTTCAGGTACGCGAGGTGCACTCATTCTGTGTTAATAGGTTTATAAACAAATTACTTTCCATTCTGCTTGTTTTGTGGACCTTGTTTACGCCAATTTTAATTTTACATTTGTGTTAATGGCTTTTGCAGTTTTGCCTGCTTACTACGCGCATTTGGCTGCATTTAGGGCTCTCTACTACATTAAGGGCGATGCATCTGAGACCGATTACTCAGCCGGTGGAAAGGGCTGCGATGAGGGAGAGAAAAACAATTGTTCGTCCATTTTCAAGTGTTAAAATTGCAGTCCCAAATGATTGAAATTAGACAACAAAATAGCGAATTGAAAATAGTGCGAAAATAAAGTAAACAAGAATTTACGTGGTTCGGAAAATTTCCTACGTCCACGGGCAGAAGAGGCAAAGGTTTTCACTGATCAAATCGGAGATACAAATACAATAGTTGTGGCTCAAAAAATATCCAAAACCCAATTACACCCAAAAGTACCACAGCTAATGAAACCACAAATAAGAACTCTCAAATCGGAAAAACTTAAAATTCTTCGAAATCGATGTAGTACACACGCTGTGTAGAAAAGGTTGAAGTTTCGGCACTCTCTCTTCTATCCAAAGCCGAAGCCTTCTTTATATATATATATATACTCCAATTGGTTAATGGGATTTCCAAATAGCAATAGGAATAGGAATATAAAACCAATAAAAGAAGGAATAGGTCTCTTACACCATGTGGGCTCCACCTACATTTAGTAGGAAACAAATATAAGAATAATTAAATGTGGGCTGTCCTATTTTAAGTACCATGCACCCACATCAATTCTAAAGTCATAAAATAACAAATCTCCACCTTGGCTTGAATTGATCAAGCTCTCCAAACGAAACCTTTATGCCACCGCCTCCGCCAATGCCCCTTAGGGCGCTCACATACTGCATATACTGATCAAGTCCAAGCAATGCTTGAACTTGGAAACAACCAATGGCTTAGTCAACATATCTGCTGGATTCTCTGCTGTAGGAACCTTTTTTACAACAATGGCACCCTCAGATACAATCTCTCGAATGAAGTGATATCTGACCTCAATGTGTTTGGTCCTCTCATGAAACATTTGATTTTTAGTTAAATGAATCGCACTCTGGCTATCACAAAATACAACAGAAACCTTTTGCTGCAAACCAAGATCACTAACCAAACCTCTCAACCAAATAGCTTCCTTCACTTCTTCCGCTGCTACCATGTACTCTGCCTCCGTAGTTGACAAAGCAATAGTAGACTGTAAAGTCACTTTCCAACTGATAGCACAACCCGAAAGAGTGAAGACATAACCTGTCAAAGATCGCCTCTTATCCAAATCACTAGTGTAATCGGAGTCAACATAGCCTACAACACTGCTGCTCGTTTGTGAACTCCTATCAAATACTAAGCCAATATCTTTTGTACCTCTTAAATATCGGAGGATCCATTTCACAGCCTGCCAATGCAATTTACCAGGATGCCCCATGTATTTATTAACAACACTAACGGCACGTGAAATATCGGGACGAGTGCACACCATAGCATACATGATGCTACTAACTGCACTAGTATACAGAACACATGACATGTGCTTCTTCTCCTCCTCTGACTGTGGTGATAAAGCAGCTGAAAGTCTGAAATGGGATGCTAAAAGAATACTCACCGACTTTGAATTTTTCATACCAAAACGCTCAAGCACTTTTTCAATGTAATTCTTCTGTGAAAGAAACAATTTGCCTGCACGTCGATCCCTGTGAATCTCCATACCCAAAATCTTCTTAGCTGCACCCAAAATTTTCATCTTAAACTCATCACTAAGCAAAGTCTTCAACTTGTCGATCTCTACCATGCTCTTAGAGGCAATGAGCATATCATCAACATAGAGTAATAAATATACAAATGAACCATCTGAAAGCCTTTTATGATAAACGCAACTGTCATAATTACTCCTAGAGTAACCATGCCCAATCATAAAAGAATCAAACCGCTTGTACCACTGTCTAGGAAATTGTTTTAAACCATATAGTGATTTCTTCAATAAACAAACATGGTCTTCTTTTCCATGAACAACGAACCCCTTTGGCTGATGTATGTAGATTTCTTCATCAAGCTCACTATGCAGAAAAGCTGTCTTGACATCAAGCTACTCAAGCTCCAAGTCAAACAATGCAACTATAGCAAGCAACACACGAATAGAGCTATGCTTCACAACAGGAAAAAATACTTCGTTGAAGTCAATGCCTTCTCTTTGACTATAGCCCTTTACAACCAACCGTGCCTTGAATCTAGCTGCTTCAACCCCTGGGATTCCCTCTTTCTTCTTGAAGATCCATTTATAACCAACAATCTTCTGACCTTTAGGCGGTTTCACCAAGTTCCAAGTCTGGTTCTTGTGAAGAGATTCAATCTCCTCACTCATAACAATACCCCACTATGAAGAATCATCACTCGTGACAGCTTGAGTGTAACTAACATGTTCTTGAACCTCAATACTCTCTGCCACGGACAATGCAAAAGAAACAAAATCTGCCTATGCATACCTCTGAGGTGATCTCCACCTGTATCAATCTTCTCAACTGATTCCTTTTTTAAACGAAGCATGAATTTCTCATCAAATTTGACATCTCTGCTGATAACAAATTTAGGTGAACCAGGCTCAACACACCACAATCTATAACCTTTCAGCCCGTCTGTATAACCTAGGAATATGCATTTTTGTGATCTATGCTCGAGCTTACCATTATTAACATGTGCATACGCAGGACAACCAAATACTTTTAAACTAGAATAATCAGTAGGCATACCAGACCATACCTCAATAGGAGTCTCAATCCAATAGGAACCGAGGGAGATCCATTCACCAAATAGCAAGCCAAATTAACAGCTTCAGCCCAAAAATATTTAGACATACTAGCATTATCGAGCATACAACATGCTTTCTCCAATAGAGTCCTGTTTATCCGTTCCGCTACCCCATTCTGTTGTGGTGTTCGTCTAACAGTTCGGTGTCTCACTATGCCTGCATTGGCGCAAAACTCATTGAACTGACCTTCACAAAATTCCAACCCATTATCTGTTTTGAAACACTTGATCTTCTTGCATGTCTGATTTTCAACAAGTGCTTTAAATTTCTTAAAGGTCAGAAAAGCATCATTCTTGTGCTTCAGAAAATACACCCAAACATATCTCGAATAGTCATCTATAAACGCCATCAAATATCGGGAACCTCCTTTAGACGGCTTAGTCTAGGGACCCCAAATATCAGAATGGATATAATCTAATGTGCCCTTCGTTCTGTGAATAGTCGTTGTAAATTTCACCCTGCTTTGCTTACCATAAACACAATGCTCACAAAAGTCAAGCTCCCCTGTTTGATGACCTTCCAACAACCCTCGTTTGCTCAAAATAGACATCCCTGCCTCATTTATATGCCCAAGCCGCATATGCCACAAACGAGTGTTATCTGAATCTGAATCTGGATCTAATGAAGAACCTGTAGAAACTGATGTAGCACCAACAACAGTGCTACTCTGAAGCAAATAGAGACTATTAACCAATTTTCCACGGATCACAACAAGAGAACCACTAGATACTCTCAAAACTCTACCTTCACCTGTGTACTTACAACCGAGTGAATCAAGAGCACCCAAAGAGATAAGATTCTTCTTCAAATCTGGCACGTGCCGTACATTAGTCAAAGTCCTAACAATACCATCATGCATCTTAATTCGAACTGTTCCTATCCCAACTACCTTACAGGACATATTGTTTCCCATCAAAATAATCCCACCATTAATTGACTGGTAGGAATAGAACCAATCCCAGTTAGGACACATATGATAAGAGTAACCCGAATCAAGAACCCAACTGTCACCGGATGACCCAACTGATACTGAGAGAACGTCTACATCACTGTCAGAAGTTTCCTCGGCAAAACTAGCAGAATCACAAGGGGTTGAGGAATCAACAATCCTTTTCTTTCCTTTGAGCTTCGGACATTTATCTTTCTAGTGGCCTTCTTCCTTATAATAGTTACATTCATTTTTCTTGGTCCTAGATTTAGATCTAGACCTGCCTCTATTTTTGTTCGAGCCTTTGTCACTTGTTCTACCTTTAACAACCAAACCATCAGCCTGGTTGTTGTCCAAATTTCCAGATACTTTTTTCTTTAACTCTTTAGAGTTCAACGATGCTTTCAAATCCTCCATGGAAAGAGTGTCTCGGCCATACAGCATAGTATCAACAAAATGCTCCAACGAAGGAGGTAAAGAACATAACAAAATCAAGGCTTAGTCTTCATCATCAATTTTGACATCAATATTTTTCAAAGACATAATAATTTTATCAAAATTACTAAGATGATCTTTAACTGGCATACCTTCCCTTACGAAGAGTGTAGAGCTGTTGCTTCAAATAAAGTCGATTTGTCAACGACTTCGTCATATGCAAAGCTTCCAATTTGAGCCACAAACTTGCTGGCGATGTCTCGTCCGCAATTTCTCGTAAAACATCATCACCAAGTGATAAATGAATAGCACCAAGTGCGTGCTCCAACAAGTCATCTTTTTCTTCATCCGACAATTTTGCAGGCAAAGCCTCCTTACCCTTTAACGCCTTAAGCAATCCTTGTTGAACCAACGAAGCATGCATTTTTATGCGCCAAAGTCCAAAATCATTCTTGCCATCAAATTTTTCAATCTCGTATTTTGCCGACGCCATGATAACCAAAATTCAATCAAACAAATAACTGTGAATCCCAACAGACCCAAACGAACCAAATTGCTCTGATACCAATTTGTTAAAATTGCAGTTCCAAATGATTGAAATTGGACAACAAAATAGCGAATTAAAAATAGTGCAGAAATAAAGTAGACAAGAATTTACGTGGTTTGGGAAATTCCCTAGGTCCACAGGCAGAGGAGGCAAGGGTTTTCACTAATCAAATCGGAGATACAGATACAATAGTTGTGGCTAAAAAAATATCCAAAACCCAATTACACCCAAAAGTACCACAGCTAATGAAACCACAAATAAGAACTCTCAAATCGAAAAAACTCGGAATTCTTTGAAATCGATGTAGTACACACGCTATGTAGAAAAGGTTGAAGTTTCGGCACTCTCTCTTCTATCCGAAGCCGAAGCCTTCTTATATATATATATATATATATATATATATATATACTCCAATTGGTTAATGGGATTTCCAAATAGCAATAGGAATATAAAACCAATCAAAGATGGAATAGGTCTCTTACACCATGTGGGCTCCACCTACATTGAGTAGGAAACAAATATAAGAATAATTAAATGTGGGCTGTCCTATTTTAAGTACCATGCACCCACATCAATTCTAAAGTCACAAAATAACACCATAGATAAGGGATAATGTGATGGATGTCATGTTCTATTGCTAAGTTGAAAGCTTGACTCCACTTTGGTGTTAGTTCTATATTGAGATAGTAATTTGCAAAACAGTTTATCGTTAGTTCTGTGGCCGGTGGGAGTAGTGTTAAATCTTAAATCTTTTTGTCACATGACCCATGTTGAGGGAATGCATTCCTTTGAGTAGTATTATAGTGCTCATTCGACGACATCGAGTCTTTTTATGTAACAGAAAATTAATAAAAATTACAATTATTACAGTTGACGATGTATAAAAAAAATACTTCACGATGCACATATTATAATGAAATAGTACTGTTATAATTAACGATGCACAAAATTATACTTGACGACGCACATTTTTTTAACACAAATTATACTGAAAATAATACTGTTATAATTGACGATGCACAAAATTTCTTAACACAAATTTACAAAATTACATTGACGATGCACATTTTATACTGACGATGTATAATTTACAGTTAAAAAACGTCATTTGTTGTTATGGGGGCAGTTTTGGAATAAATAGCCAATTACTCCCTCTGTTTCATAATATTTGACGTTTGGGAAGCCAAATTTTTTTTCAAAATATTTGACGTTTCACTATTATCAAGGGATTTTTACCATTTGTTACCAGATTTACCCTTATTTACAACTACATTATTCAATGTGTGACCTTCAACATTCCTTACAGCAAACACATCGAAGAGGACGACGGCGACGACAAAGAGGGCAACGGCGGCCGGCGGCGGATCTGAATTTGAAGATGGAGATGTCGCGGTTGGATTCTTTCAAGCTGGATTCGAGCCGATGGATTTTCTTGGTCTTGGATTTCTTGGATTCGACGGAAGTCCGGTGATCAGTTTTCATGGATTCGAGTTTCTTGGAGGCTTTGTCAATGGTGGATTTGAGGGGTTTGTAGGAGGAGGTGCGGTAGATAAGGAGGTAGGAGATGGCTTCACAAACTAGGGCTGTGAAAAAGGGAGATAGCTACTACGGTTAAGCTGTTAGAGTATTTCAAGGGAATAGCTGGGGCGCCATGTTTGCTGGGGCACCGTGCTTGATTAGAGAGAGAGAGAGAGAGAGAGAGAGAGAGATTGGAGTTGGACTGTTAGTTGGGAACGTGAGAGATTGGAGTTGGACTGTTAGGTTGGGAATGTGTGAAAAATTAATTACACCCAGTTAATGTGATTAGTTTAATTACGGGTAATATAGTCTTTTTTACATGTATTAATTACACACCTTAATCTGTGTGAAAAACCCTTAAACGTCAAGTATTATGAAACAGAGGGAGTATCATTTAAAATGGACTTGAGCGATTGAAAACATATAGCAGACTTAAACGGTTGTAAATTGTCTAAAGGGGATCGGCCCACATTTTTTAATTAAATTAAACAAATGGCCCAAATAGTCAAATTAACCCAATCACAATTATTAAAATAGGAAATTGCTGGCCAGTCCACTTTCTGAAACTTTTTTTCTCTCTAGTCCACCATTTTTTTTAACCGCTAAAAGGCACTTTGAGAATATTTTTTTTAAAATACCCTCAACAACATCGTTGCTTCAGATTTGAGGTTCGAATTGATGTTTAAATGATTTCATGTTGTTAATATAGTCTTCCCTCATGTTTGGGTATCAATTTCCATGCATAGAACACGAATTTGATCACAATTTGATCAAATTCGAATTTTTTTAGTTCATCCCGTTTTTCTTTGTTCTTGGGTTGTTTTGGCAACTTTAATCTATGTTTTAAGCTTCGAATTTGTTTAAAATCAATCTCATATTGTTATCCTAACTTAGTATTACATTTGTGCACAATTTTTCTACAAAAAAAAAAAAAAAAAACTATTTTCGAGATTCAAATCGAGCTTGGCGGTGTGCTGTCCGAAAACAGAGGGAGATGTTCTTGGACTGATTTTGGGACTTTAATCAATGATTTGAGTTTGAATTTTGTATAATATCAATATCATATTGTTATAGAAAGTCAATACCATATTTGTATGTAAATTTTCCAACCAAAAACAATCATTTTGATCGATTTTGATATTATATTAAATTGGGCATCGAGAATATGCCTAAAATTGGGCATCGGGATACCTGAAATTGAGCATTGGGATGCCTTTAATTCACTAATCACAGTATGCTGGGCAGCGCAATGGGGTCGAGGGGACAGCGTCCCTCGTGGGGGTTCGGGGGCAACGCCCCCAAAAGGTAAATGAAAATCAAGTGTCCTCCAGCGGTTGAAATTCAAATGGTGCCTTGGTTGCTCATCGCGATGCCTTTATTGCTCATTGCGATGCCTTTGTTGCTCATCGCGATGCCTTGGCTGCTCATCGCGATGATTCCACGCGATGCCTTGGATTACTCCTCGCGATGCCTTGGATTACTTATGCGCGCGTGTATTTGTGCATTGCGATGCACAACATTACACTTGCGATAAATCAAAGTGTGCATCGCGATATACAAAATTATACTAAAAAAATAATATTTTCATGCATTGTGATGGACAACTTTTATTTCCGATGCACAATATGTTGTGAATATTAAGGAGTTAAAGATTAAGTGAACTCTTCAAGACACTTCTAAGAAAGTGGTCACTTTCTTTTGAATTTTCACATCGGGATGGGGCTGAAATTCGTTTTCCTTTCGGGGGCGTTACTCCCGATCGCCGTTTCGTTGTGGCAGCATTCAACAATTGGCGAACAATATTGATACAACAAAGACACAAAATAATTAAAATAATTTTAAAAATTATACTGATCTTGTTTTTTGATGATGAACTTGGCATGGAAAGAAAAACTAATAGAGAGAGAGAGAGATGAAGGCTGTAGTAAAGTAAATAATGATTGGAATGGAAATAAGATTTTACAAGAAAATTTTAAAGGAAAACAATACTTAAAACATTGTTTAGGTTGTTATGGGCACAATTTTGGAACAATTTGTCAATTTATCTCTTAAAATGGACTTAAGCGGTTGGAAACAAAAATAAAGTCCTAAAGCAGTTGAAAATCTATGAAAGGGGACCGGCCAGCAATTATTCCTATAATATATGCACTTCGTATAAAATATGAGGTTTAACCCTACTTAACTACGTGACAAGGATTGCTTTTTGGGAGGTGCAAAATACAACACCCCCCTTGGCAAAAATACTATTTTGACCCTGCTAAAAAAAACAAGGCTCCCTACACTAGGTGGTCTTCTTCTATGAAGGCCGCCACCCCGAGGTGTTCTTCTTCCTAAAGGGCCGCCACCTCGAGCTGGTCTTCTTCCTAGAGGGCCGCCACCTCGAGGTGGGCTTTTTTTTTTTCTTTCTTTTTTTTAATAATTGAATGATGGGCAAAATAATATTTTCTCAGGAGCGCGGTGTTGTATTTAGCACTTTGGGGGTGTTGTATTTAGCATGTATGTTTAGTTTTTACCAACTCGGATACCTGTCCATGTGTGTGAAATGATCTTCTGACTTGAGCTTTGCTTGAGCGAGACTATGGACATGTTTGATTTAATTGAAATTTATAGTTGATGACTGATGACTTGTGACTATTGGGCTAATGAATTGGTGCCGTTTGATTTAGTTGTTTTGAAGTGTTGTTGAGTTGTGTAAATAAGGGTAATCTTGGAGATTGGAAGGAATGAAAAGAATTTTAGTTTGTAAATAAGGATAATCTTGGAACATAGAAAGTTTCATTAAAGAAGAGGGTTTTCGTGTTTTTGAAAAATAAAAATAAGCACAAGGCAGTGCTTACAACTTATGGTCTTAAATGTGCTTTAAATTTTTTGTACATTACTTATAATCACATAAGTCAAATTAAACACTTAAAAAATAACTTATAGTTAGTCATAAGTCATAAACATATACCAAAAAGCCAATCCAAACAGATATGTTGTAGATTGAAACATGTAACATCTACTCTATTGTCCGACTATAGTTATTTTTTAGAGCTTCTTCAATTCAATCATCTATCTAGTAAAAAATACAAGACACGTTGGAAAGATAGATTTTTTGAAAAAAAAATTCTTTTCCAATACAAACCTCTAATGCTGAGGTGGAGATGATGTGACATTTAGTTAAGAAGACATCCTCTACGTCATTTACCATCAGTTTTCTTTTGTTTTTTTACTATCAATCAGTTATAGTTTACAGTCTTTTTTTTTTTTTTTTACCGTCAATCAGTTATGGTTTACCGTCAATTTTCTTTTATTTTTTACTGTCAATCAGTTACGTTATCGGGTAATTTTAATTTTTGTTTTTTGTAATTAATTATAAAAAACTAACATGTGTGAAATAATGTTTTAAGAGGAGTCTTGCATTTGAGCACGTTTAGAAATATGATTTTCTATATTTTAATTTTTTTGCCACATACGAAAGAGAACTTCTTGTTCAATCATGTCACGTAGGAAAAACTAAATTATAGCATTAGAGATGCTTTTACGACTCAAAAATAGCTGTCCAGACTCGCTAAGTCATCTTTTGGCTTGTGTATACTATCTTGTAGTCCACCATTGAACTTAGTAGCTTCAATTTTAACCTTAATTCAAATTATAGTATAACATCAAGGGAGATTATCGATCTTGTAACTTCAATTTTAACTGACAAGGATTACTCGTTACTAACTCGAGTAGCTGCACACTTGCAAGTTACAAAATCATCTTTTGACAATTTGACTTGTTTTTCGCTCAAGGGAGATTATCATCTTGTAGTTGCCTGCCACAGTGTCACTGCAACTTAAGAGTCTATTTGGTCCTGTTTTTTGGCCAAAAAAACAGGTTATTAGCGTTTCAATGTTTTGTTAGAAAAAAGCTGCCTTAGGCAGTTACATTTTTAAATGCTGAAATTTTTAGTTTTTTTCCTAAAACACAGATCTAAGAACGCCGTTAGGGAAGAAAAAAAAACTGCGTTTTGAATATATATCCCAAATGCATTTATAAATAAAAAAATTGTATTTGAAAAAATATGTGTTTTAAAAAATCTGTATTTTGAAAACGCTTCGCCAAACGATCGATCTCTTACTTGGATTTTAACCTTATATAGCTCTTAACTTGGATTTTAACCTTAAACTATATAGTAGTGTGACATGGAAACTTGAACCCTACTTAATTAGCAGAATGTAGTTAACAATTTGACTTTGATTTTGCACACAAGGTGTCTACGTACCATTGACATTAACTAACTTTGATTTTAACCTTAAACTGTATCGTACTACAACGTAGAGACATGAACCCTAATTGTATGTATTGCCTTACTATGGTTAACAATGCTAAGGGAAACTACCTTAACTGTCGTTGATTACAACTTTAATATATCAACTTGTGGTGTAACATCGATCGAGATTTGAACCATACTCAAGTGCTTGACTAGGGTAGGGTTATGTTTTACCAATTTGAATACCTGTCCACGCTCGTAAATTAGTCAGTCATCTTTTGAGTTGAAACTGTCAGAAAACTTGATGATTTTTTATTTTTTTGTGAGATAATACTCAAAAATGATTTGTGCTCGTAGGTATTTGTTAGTTTTCATCGATGTACTGTTGTTTTCTGCTTATTAAAGAGCACAGTTATGAGTCATGTTCCCTCTCTGATATCACTTTACGAGCATTGAAAGTGAAGGTTTACCATAAGAGAGGGGCAACGCATGCAAGGGGTGGTTTCTAGAAGACACTGTAGACATAGAAATGAGGGTTTCATATATAGGATTTGTTTCTTCTTGTAAGAGAGAAAGAAACTATATATATATAATTGACAAGTACTGAACTGAACTGAAAGATTAGTTATTATGACCTCTTCTACTTCTTCAGGTCATCTTATTAAGGGCTTCTCCATAAATGAAGGTACAACCACTGCTTTAAAGTTGCTCCAAAATGGAGCAAGAACTTGAAATTCGCCATATATGACGCAACCCTTTACAATGCGCTATCCTATTTATTTATTTTTTGTTTAAATACTACTTTTATTTGTTTGTTAATTAATTGTAATATTTAATAAAATTTAATATTATAAATTGTGATTTAATATAAACACTACTTTTACACCTACTAAAGTTTTGTATTTTAGTATTTAATTTTAATGCATATTATTTAATTTGATATAGTTAGTTGTATTATAAAATTAAGGTATACTATTCAATAAATAACATATTGTTTTGCTAATACATTAACACAAATTCGATGAAATAAAAAAAAAAAGTTTTAAATAGAATATTAAGGAATATTTCTTTTTAGTGTAAAATTAGAAACATGATGATTGGAGATGGTAAAAAATATTTGATAGATGTGCTAAATGACACCCCCCCCCCCAAAATGCTAAATGACACCCCCCCCCCTCTTGAGAAAATACTATTTTGCCCCTAATTCAATTACTAAAAAAAAAAAAGAAAAGAGACCCCCAAGGGGAGGCGGTCCTATGGAGGAAGACTCCCAAGGGGTGGTGGTTCTAATGGAGGAAGACCCCCTCGGGCTGGCGGTCCTATGGAGGTTCCGTTAAAAAGTTAACAATTCCGTTTACTAAAGTTAACATTTCCGTTAAAAGTTAACGGAATTGTTAACTCAGACTCATAGGACCGCCAGGGTCTTCCCATTGAGTCTTCCCATAGGACCCCAGTCTTCCTCCATTAGGACCCCCACCACTTGGGAGTCTTCTTTTTTCTTTTCTTTTTTTTAATTGAATTACGGGCAAAATAGTATTTTTCCAAGGGAGTGGTGGTATTTAGCATTTTTGGGGGGCGTCATTTAGCACCTATGTTCAGAGGAGAGAGAGAGAGGAGAGAGATTGCACTATTTTAATGGAATGGTGTAATATTTGCACCAAATGGTTAGAGATAGGCCTAATTGACATCCTCTTTTGTACTTCACTTAGACCTTCTTAATTCCTAGTATACTCAGCAGTAATAGTTACAGACTTACAGTAGTCCCACATGAATCACACGTGCGTTCTCTCATCTGCACACGAACATTATGCGTGTCCACACAAATGGTCTAAGGTATCCTAACTAAGTGTGTCAATGGATTGAATATATGGCTACATCGATGCCGATTCAAAATTTTATTTTGTCAAATTACCCGATATTAATCCTACGATCTATCCATGTCTAAATCTATTAATTACTTCATCCGTTTCTAAATAATAGTCTTGTTTAAATTTTTTGTCAAACACAATGTTTCTCAAATGCGAATTTGACGTATATTTTTTTATTTTTCACAAATTTACAAAACACATAAATCGTAGTACTTTTAAAATACTACAAATTAAGTGTTTTATAATTTTAAAAATAATAATAATTAAATTCATTAAATTTGCATTTGAAAAATATCATGTTAAACTAAAAAAAATCAAACAGAACGATAATTTAAGAATAGAGGGAGTATCAAATATCCAACTGGATGATGTCGGTATCCGAAGTTGGATGAAAGCTTCATTAAAGTTAAACAATGATGGTTAGGATGTTGAGACAATAAATCTACATTACATTTTTCATTCTGCATCTCTAGTTGAAGACTAAAGATTTGGCCATATTAAATTAAAGGTGAATGGACATAGTAATACAATGAACATATTGCAGAAGGATACATGTGAGGATATTTAGACCGGGCCCCTACCGGATTAAAATTCGATCCGCTAAAGTAGGCTTGTTTATCGGATTTGGCAATCGGATGATAGGACAATTCATATCTAAAGTTTTGGCGAATCTTTCCCAAAGTTACTAGTGGTGTGGTGGTGATGTTCAACAGTTTTTACTTCGGCTTCTATTTCTTACTCCCTCCTTCTCCCATCTCAAAATTGAATTGAAGAGGCCCCATTTCCTTTTAAAGAAACAACTCTTCTTTAAAACTTGAATTGAGAATCACACCCTGTCATCAACTTTAAATTGTGACCCACTTTAGCAAGTTGGTGTCTTTTAATTTATTAATTTGATTAGAAAGTCAAAATTCTTCTCTCTTGAAACGAAGAGAGTATGTAATTGCACAGGCTCGACGACAAGGAAACCGGTCAAAAACAGTCCTCCACTCTGTGGTAACCGGGCAAGGTTTGTTATTTCAGCCTACATACTATAAGTTCGTGAACATGTCCGACTAACTCAACTAATGACACATAGTTGACACAATGTGACCCCCCCGGGAACCCTCAAAACTATCCCATAGGCCATAAGTTTCTCACCACTTTCGGCTTTAAAGTTAAGCATGCTGTCGAAACTAACTTCACACACACACCTAAATCAACAAGATGTATGTTTGAAGAGTTGGCAATGATATAGCAAGGCATAAGTTTCTCACCATGTGCTACCGTGACTTCAGAAGCAAACAAACTGGAAATAAAAAATTGTGGAGCAATTTTGGCTGTGAATTGCTATAAGGAGCTTTTGACCGGAATTAGGCACCTAAAGAAAGTCTAAAATAAAGCGGCCGCAGCTGTGGTAGTTATTTCTGAGTTGCAGTATAGTCAAACAGTCACAAATGGATATTAAGAACAAGTGAAGCTACTCAATACTATCAACAGAAGGCTAACACATTCAAATTGCATACCAGAAACCAAAGGCTAACACACACATTCAAATTCATTAAATCATTTCAGATTCAGCATAATATTAGAATCTAAACCAATTTAGTAAATTACATTTAAATTAAAACCAAAGGCTAATGCATTCAAATTCAGCACATTCGAAACTAAATGATTTCACCCTCAACAAATTAAAAACTAAACCATTTCAAATTCAGCAAATTAGAAACTAAACCATTCGAAGCCCCGCATATTATAACCTACAGAAATTTAGCAACTGAAATCTCCAAAAATTAAACAAACACATCTCCAGTTTTTTAATTTCCAGCCTTCTCTCAAAAGCATAGGTAAGCCCATACTTGTGCCTGTAGTGCCTATCAAAGTGATTGCCCATGAAGGTTGCCATACCTAGTGGTTATCAGTTGCCACTGTTTTTTTTGCTAAATTTCTTGTTATTGAATGAATACTACTCAACTATGTTTGGCTTTGTACAATTTCCAGGGTGATTGGGAGACTTCAACAAAGTAATATAGTAATGGGCATTGAGTAGGTTTAACGTCTTCTAAGGATAGGAAGCTTAATCTATTGATACTTTTAAGTAAAGCCTACTATCAGAATTAAACTTAAGCCTATGAATGAATCATTCCAAAAACATATCACAAATGGCTCTGTCAATAACACATATAGAACTATTCAATTTAAGAGCATATAGATCTGCTCAATACCAGTCAGACTCAGGCATAACACAACCCAGTACAATATTTCATCCCTATACACTCTGGATGGCAACAATATATCACAATACAATACAGTAGCATTCATGTGCAGGAGGCAAGTTTTATTTTTACATATATGCTAACTGAAAGAATTGCAAACACTCTCAGAAGATCACAAGTTCCATACTACAAAATTACAATTCTCAATGCATCTTATCTAAAATATACATATAGAAGACAAATTATCTCCACGATTTTTAGCAGGGGAAAGAGAAACGGAAATCAGCAAGTTGTTTACAGGGGCCCTGCAAGAACATTGCCCAAGAAGCCATGCAAAAGAAAAGGAGCCTCATATTTTTCACAAGACAAATCTTATATTAAACTGGAATACTTGAATAAATACAATTACAACACAGGTTTCTTAACTATTGAGCTAGAAACAGGGTGCCAAAGAAGATCAAGAAAATAGGGAATGTGACTAGTAATACTTAAGAGAGGAAGACATGAGAATATATATATATATATATATATATATATATATATATATATATATGTTACTAGAGGAAAAAAGAGAATGAATGTACTAATTAGAGCTACCAGTGACAAAATCACATACTCATATTCAAGAAGGCTATAGGAGTTTATGAAGCATACCGACTGGACAAAAAGAAACAGCAAGTGATCTTAACCCTAAATTGTTAGAGGGAGCACCCATCACTGGAATTAAACACCCTCAACAAGGTTATAAAAATCATTTGTTGCAGTTACAAGATGGTCAAATACCTACATTGATAATAAAAACAAATGAAATACTCCCTCCGTTCCACCCAAAGAGTCCACGTTTGAAAAGTCTACTTATTAAGGGATATATTAATGTCATTGTAGTTGGTCATAATTACAAAAATACTTAAACACAACCAAAATGATTACAACACAAGTGAAGGGTAAAGATGAAAGATTTTGAAAATTGTAAGCATAATTTTTTGAAAGTGGACTCTTTAAATGAAACATCCCAAAATAGTATAGTGGACTCTTTGCCTGGAACGGAGGAAGTATGAGATTACCAAAAAAGTCAATCATCACGTTATAAGCTATTCACCCATAGGGGTATCACAATTCGAAACACACACTAGAAAGAACTGGGAATAGCTTATGCCTTTAATAGTGTTTGCTAGTGCTAACTATGAATAGCATAGCCAGCACTGGTTGAATCCAGGAAGGTGAAAAAACCTTTAAATTCCTCGTGTGAATAGCCTATATACACTGGTTGCATCTAGATAGTTAGGATCTAAACCAGCACTATTCAGCAGATGGTAGAGACTCAAAACACATATAAAACCATCAGAAAATGATAATCGACTCCTTAAAATCAACCGATGCTTTGCATTTTTTCACTAAGAAGTTGACTGACGGCTCTTCCCTAGACGGTCTATCCCTTACTTTGATTCGAATTCCCTAGCTTGGCCAATTCAAGGTTTATGCTTACATAAATCAGCATTATACATAACTGAAAGTAACACTCAGATAAACTATAAATCTATCATGAAATTCACATCATTTGCTTATCAAAATTTCAACGAGCATTGTCTAAAGATTGAATAGGCACACAATATACATGGCATCAAATAGAGAAAATAGACAGGGATTCAAACAGAGACTTGAGCATTGAAATCCAGTATATGGAAACTTGACCAATCAGATTCAGCAAATCAAAGACCTAAAAACTATTCATATTAGCATATTAGAAACTAATCCATTCGGATTCAAAATATTAGAAACTAAATCATTCAAATAAGGCCATTGAAATCCAAAAATAAACAGACACAAAGTCAAAATGCTTTTAATAACTTCTCAGAAAAAAATGCATTTAATCAGCCTTCTGGAAAACATAAGTAAGGCCACACTTGCCACAATAATGCCTATCAAAGTGATTGGCCATGAAGGTTCCGGCGCCGCACTCAGCATTCGGACACTCCTTTCTCAGCCTCTGGACCTTTCCTGAATCATCCACCTTGTAAAACTGCAACACGGCGAGCTTCACTTTCTTGTGCTTGTGCTTGATCTTCTTCGGCTTGGTGTAGGTCTTCTTCTTCCTCTTTTTCGCACCGCCGCGGAGGCGCAACACCAGGTGAAGCGTCGACTCCTTCTGGATGTTGTAGTCGGCGAGGGTACGGCCGTCTTCGAGCTGCTTCCCGGCGAAGATGAGGCGCTGCTGGTCCGGCGGGATGCCTTCCTTGTCCTGGATCTTGGCCTTCACATTGTCGATGGTGTCAGAGGACTCGACCTCTAGGGTTATGGTCTTACCCGTTAGGGTTTTGACGAAAATCTGCATTTTGGCTGCTGCCGGGGGCTGCGGAGAAGAGAATATATAGGAGGCAGATTTGAGATGGGATTAGGGTTCTGAGAGCGGGTTTAAACTTTATACGAGGGATATGTTCAAATAGGGGTGAAGGTGGTTCGGTTTAGTTCGGTTTAAGCCAAAATCGTAAATTGAACTGTCCCCTAACGGTTCCACATATTTTAAACCGAACCGAACCGTCATAAACTTCAAACCGAACCGAACCAATCGGTTTGGTTCGGTTCCGCGGTTTAATTATTTAAATATTTTTAAAAAGAAAAAAACTTTTAAATATCAAAAAAATACTTTTAACATAAACTAAATAATTAAAAGTCAAAAAATTAACTTTAAAATTACAATAATTCAATCAAAATGTAGGCAAACAACAATAATTTTCTTATTAAATTCAATTACTAATTACTAATTACTAAATAATATAAATATAAAAAATAAAAAAATAAAAATTAAATGGTGGTGGTTTGATTCGATTCGGTTTGGTTCGGTTTGGCACCAAAAACCGCAAACCGAACCGAACCGCTCGGTTTATAAAATTTTCAAACATAAACCGAACCGTCCTAACCCAAAACCGAACCGAACTGGCCATTCGGTTCGATTCGATTCGATTCGGTGGTTCGGCGGTTTGAACTTACACCCCTATGTTCAAAAATGGCCATGATATGTTCAAAAATGGCCACGGTAAAGGTGTAGTTTTTAACTTAAAATGTCTATTTACCTTATTTACCAGAAAAGATGTTATATGGCTATTTTTGACTTAAAATGTCTATTAAACCCTCTCTTTTTTTTTAATTTACAAGGCCTCATGTCTGAAATGTTTAAAACGTCCCTCTAATCCAATAGCTTTGAATAGCCCTTTTTGAAAAAATCTGCCGTGTTTTATCAACGTATTTTTCTCTCTAAAAATCCAAGCCCTAAAATTCTTACAAATTGAGTTTCTCTCTCAAATTCCCACTACCTTGTTTTTCCAGTTCGTGCATATAATTTGTTTTTCGGATTCAGGTTGGTCTTTCAGCTCACCCTATTATGTAAAGTTTCATTTTCGGTGCAGTCTTTTCTGTAAATTTACTGATAGTATGGTCGATTAAGCGACCATAAAAAGTCGATTAACCGACCTTTTGGCTTAAGTAACTTAACCGACCTTAATTGACCTTCAAAGGTCGATTGGTCGACTTAAATTGTTCGTGGTCGCTTAATCGACCTTCAGAACCAATAAAAGGTCGATTAACCGACCTTTTGGCTTGACTAACTTAACCGACCTTAATTGACCTTCAAAGGTCGATTGGTCGACTTAAATTGTTCGTGGTCGCTTAATCGACCTTCAGGGCTAATAAAAGTCGATTAATCGACCTGTTGCAACTTAACCGACCTTAATTGACCTTCGTTGGTCGATTGATCGGTCTTAATCGACCTTAACTAACTTAACCTGTCATTTAAAATTGCTCTTTTATAAACGACTTTAATTGACCTAATTGACCTTAATTGTTATTCTATAACTTAACTGACCTTAATTGTTCTTTAATTGACCTCAAGTAACAATAAAATGTCGATTAAGCAGTCGTGATTGGCTTAATTAACTAACCGACCTTAATTGAACTTCACTGATCGCTTAATCGGCTTTAATCAACCTTGACTAACTTAACTATAATTCAAAATTGCTCTTCTTTTTAACTTAACTGTAATTCAAAATTGCTATTCCTCTTCAAATTCTGGTGGTTTTCTAATTTATATTCAATTCATTGCAGATATGACTTCACCTTTTTGGGCCACTGTTTGTTATTTTGGAAATTTTCTCGATGATGAAAACGGCTTATGTTCTTGGAAATTTAGTGGCAGCCGGAATGCAAAAGCACTTGCAATCAATAATGAAGCCTCATATGAAGAATTATATCCTAAAGTACGAAACATTTGCCAAGTTGATGACATAGAGATAGGATTTCAAACTCCAGCAATGGTGCAGAATTTACACGTTCCTATCCGGATTACTTCAAATGAAGATGTTCAATGGTACCTAAATATCAATAAACAAGGCTATCCTACTCCTCTTTGTGTAACAATTGTGAGCCAAGAAAATTGCGACGGGCACCGGGAAGAAATTAATGGAGAAGAAGAAAACAATGAAGAAGAAGAATAAAATAATGGAGAAGAAGAAAATAATGGATTTGGTGGTGATGACATGCAGGAAGGGGGTAAAAATGCAAATGATTTTTCGGATAGGTTAAATGTAATTCGAGAATCTATATCCTATTACGAGAATGATTTCTCTACACCGCCGATATTTGAGCTTAGTCAAGGCAACCGAGATCAAGGCAACCGAGAAGGAAATGACTTCACAAGTGAGCATTTAGTTTCTTCAGTTGGAAGTACATCGCGAGTAGTACCCGTAGATGTTGATTTGAAGGTTGACCAAGTATTCAATAACAAGAAAGAGCTTCAGGAAGCTGTGCACTTGCTTGCATTAAACCACAACTTCCAATTCAAAACAAAAAAATCGAACAAGAGTGTGTACACAATAGTTTGTGTTGATAATAATTGTAAATAACGTTTGTTTGCAACAAAGTACTCAGAAAGTGATTACTTTCAGATTCGAAAATATTCAGCCGAACATACTTGCCCCCTAAATCAGTCCATGGCTGATCATAGACAAGCAACATCGTGTATCATTGGAATACATATCTCGCCAAGGTTCGAGGACTGCAACACTATATATAGACCTGCTGACGTCATATCCGATGTTATACGATCATTGGGTGTAGAACTAAGTTATCAAAAAGTGATGAGGTGTAGAGAAGAGGCCTTAAGACACCTAAGGGGTTCAGCCGAGGATAGTTACACTAATTTGGTCGCATAAGCCCATAACTTGAAATTGGCTAATCCAGGAACAGTCTTCTCTTTAGAGTGTGATAATGAAACAGATTCAAGTACTTCTTTTTAGCGTATGGGGCTTGCATTCTTGGATTCCACTCTTCAATGCGTCCAGTAGTCATTGTGGATGGGACATTCTTAACTTCCAAATATAAAGGTACGTTGATTATTGCTACTTGTCAGGATGGAAATATGCAGATATATCCTCTTGCATAGGCTATTGTTGATTCTGAGAATGATGCATCATGGAATTGGTTTTTTATTAAGTTGAAAGAAATAATAGGTGACCATGAAGGACTTGTTGTGATATCCGACCGACATAAGAGTCTTATTAGTGCTGTCCAAGTTGTTTTTCAAAATGCACATCATGCGCATTGTATCTATCATATAAAAGGCAACTTAAGGACTGTAACTCGTAAGGCTGACACTATCTCACTTTTTAAGAGAGCGGTGGAGGCATATACCAGAGAAGAGTTTTGCAAACATATGTCCGAAATTGAGAAGACTGATGAGAATGGTTGGAAGTATCTTAGCAAAACAAATTTCGAAACTTGGGCCAGGTCACATTTCAAAGGAGACCGTTACAATATCATGACTTCAAATAATGCAGAGTCTCTCAACTCAGTTTTTAAGAGAGCCCGACAAACTCCTATACTTTCGCTACTTGAAAGTATTGGTAAAAAGTTGCAGGCTTGGTTTTGTGAGAGGCGTGAGGCAGCACAAAGTTGTACAAGTTTCTTAACCCCAGAAATGGAAGAAAAATTAAGCAAGTTGATTGAGAAGTCCAAGAAGTTTACGATTATTGAACCAATTGATCCAACCAAGTATGTGGTGAGGAGCGGTACCACGAATCACACTGTTAACTTTGATGGAAATACTTGCATTTGCCGAAAATTTCAATTGGACCACATACCATGCGAGCATGCAATAGCAGCGGCGAATAAGAGAGGATTTTCAGTGTTCCCGATGTTCTCAGCATTCTATACAGCTCAGTGTTGGAGAGACTCCTATTCCCAAAACATCTTTCCAGTTCCCAATGAAGATGAATGGGACATTCCAGATAATATTAAGAATTTGACTATCTCCCCACCTTTAGTCCGACCACGAGCTGGACGTCGTAGAACATCGAGAATTCCTTCAACCAGAGAGTTTCCCGGAAGACAAAAATGTACTAGGTGTCGACAAGTAGGGCATAACCGACTTTCGTGTCGTGATCAAACACCGATGAGCGACAGTCAATCACAAATTTAGTTTATGTTGCATTAAGTTTTGTATCTTAGATTTCTATGTTTGTATTGTATTGTAACATTAATCTCAAATTTATATGTATTGTATTGTAACGTTAATCTCAGATTTCTATATTTTGTATTGTTACGTTAATCTATGATATAAAGTTACGTTACGTTATGATATGATATAACATTACGTTACGTTATGATATGATATAACGTTACGTTATGATATAACTTTACGTTACGTTACATTATGATATAACGTTACGTTTACGTTATGATATAACGTTACGTTACGTTATGATATAACGTTACGTTATGATATAATGTTACGTTACGTTACGTTATGATATAACGTTACGTTATGATATTACGTTACGTTATGATATAACGTTACGTTATGATATTACGTTACATTATGATATAACGTTACGTTACGTTACGTTATGATATAACGTTCGTTACGTTATGATATAACGTTACGTTATGATATAACGTTCGTTACGTTATGATATGATATATCGTTACATTACATTATGATATAACGTTACGTTACGTTACGTTATAATATAACGTTACGTTATGATATAACGTTACGTTAGATATAACGTTACGTTATGTTATGATATAACGTTACGTTACATTATATTATGATATAACGTTACGTTACGTTATGATATGATATAATGTTACGTTACATTATGATATAGCGTTACGTTACGTTATGATATGATATAACGTTACGTTACGTTACGTTACGTTATGATATGATATGATATAACGTTACGTTACGTTACGTTATAATATAACGTTACGTTATGATATAACTTTACGTTACGTTACGTTATGATATAACGTTACGTTACGTTACGTTATGATATTACGTTACGTTATGATATAACGTTACGTTATGATATAATGTTACGTTACGTTATGATATAACGTTATGTTATGTTATGATATGATATAACGTTAAGTTACGTTAGGATATGATATAACGTTACGTTACGTTATGATATGATATAGCGTTATGTTACGTTACATTATGATATAACGTTACATTACGTTACGTTACGTTACGTTATGATATAACGTTATGTTACGTTATGATATAACGTTACGTTACGTTATAATATGATATAACGTTACTTTACGTTACGTTACGTTATGATATAACGTTACGTTACGTTACGTTATCATTGTAACACCCGCACTATTTGCATCATTCGCATTCATTCGATTTTTATGTCTCTTACATTGACATCGTCATTTCATGTGCAAATATCATTCAAATATGCTTGCATTTGAATTTGTTGTACACTTTTCAAGTGTACGGATATGTGTTAGAAGTTTCATAGTCATTCGCATTTGATTTGGTGTGCATCCAAAGCTTCATTATATATGGTTTGGATTGTGTTGTAGTTGTTTCTTAAACTTAATTTGGGGTTGGTTTCACCTAAGGGTGACTTGGGAGATGTTTTGGTATCACATTGATGTGTTTAAAAAGCCTTTTGACCTGAATCAGCCCCTATGCAGCCGCATTGTGCGAGCTTGCCCAAGACCCTAACTTTCTGGATTCTATGCGACCGCCTTAGGCGTCCGCATAGGAGGCATGCGACCGTATAAGGAGCTCGCATAGTGCCGAACTCTGTTATTTTGTTTGACGAATTTTTAAGTTGTTTGACCATTTGATCACCATCCAATGGCTGAGATTAATCACGACCTTGACCCCTTTTTACCAGCCTTGCTAAGTCTCCAAAACACTAAAGGAGTCTCATTTCACACCCCATTTGATCACCTTCATCCTTGGAAAGTTGAGAGAGAAAGAGAAGAGCTTTGAGAAGGAAAACCTTGTCTCTTGATCATTTGGAGACCAAATTGCAATCCAACACCATCCTTATGAAGCTCTTGGTTAGGAGAAGTCATCCCTAGTCTTGCATGTGGCTTTCTTTGGTTTAAATCTTCAAGTAGTAAGTTACTACCCCTTTTCTCCCTTAATTATGTATTGTTCTTCATCCTAGACTTGTTAATTGAGGAAACCATGTAAAAATCATCATTTTTTAGTATGTTTGACTTTTTGGATGTGTTTAGAGACTTGTCTTTACATGTTAGAAATGTAAAGTATGATTAGTAATTGTTAAGTTTACGGTATAATTGATTCGCGTAAACTCAAACTCATTAGAAACCAAAAATGACTCTAACGGAGTTCGTTAGGATTTCATAATTTATGAGACCACGTGTGTGATTTGGGAATTCTTGGACGATTCGAGTGATTCGTTGGAAATTTGGTTACACCGGTTGTGTGTATTGATATTACGTTAATTGTCGTAATTTTCATAAGTTGGTTATTTGTGGTGTGGGATTATTATAACTCACTTGAGACATTCGTATCATTGTTGAATGTTATTGTTGTGGTATACTCCATACTTTGGAGTATGACCGTTTATTTTAAATGTCGAGTAAACATCTACTTGTGCATTTAGTTAAGTCCATGGCATTTGTGTTGGTGGTGTATTGACGCTCGATTATTGCGGGAGCCGGGGCTACGTAATAGTTGAAGACCAATACATCGGGCCTTGGCCTACCGTTGGCCACGGTTGGGGTATAACGTCATTTGTTGTACGGAATAAATGCAACCATGGTAAGCTATATCCGTGGTTGATTCTTGGGTTGTAGGGACCAAGATCACCCATCGACGTGAATACAGAAAATGGTTCACACAGTGTTAAGTTATTTGGGATTCTTGTTCGAGCACGTCAACAACGGCTCTACATTTGGTATTATATTGCTTGGTTGGTTGGAAGTATTGGTTTGGTCGGAGGTGTACCTCGATGTCGTATCCTTTGTAACTTGTTTATCTATAGCTCTTATGTGCTTCCTGTATAAGCGAATGTTGGTCACGGTTTCCAACCGGTATGGGATGGTTGGCGATCGTTGAGCCTCTCGTGTGGTATGGGGTTGTTTGGCTATATGCTATACTTGTTACTTTTGTTTTGTAAAGGAATTGTGTTGTGATGATATGAATACTTGTTATAATTACTGTCTTGCATCTAGCATGCCATATTGTTGCATTAGTAGCTTATTGAGTTTCGACTCACCCCGTTTCGTGTTTATTTATTTTCCTTAGATCAAGGGCCAGCGAGGAATCCTTAGTTTGCTCGGGTTTAGTTCCAGCTGATCGTCCTTCTTTTGGCAGTTGCACCTTGTGCCTTGTATTTTCTTTTGGTGAGGCCGGGGGTGTACTTGTTATATCAACAATGTATTGTTGGGTAGTAGTCTCGCTGGTTACTTGTTATATTCTTTTGTTGTGCCGGCATGGTTGTCGTGCTGTTGTATATATATTAACTTTCATTTCCGCGCACTCTGAAATAGTTTATGCATGTACCGAGCCTGTTAGCTCGTGGTAATTGTTGCTAGCTAACGTGTTGTTTCTCCGGCTTGTTGTTTCGCCGTTGAGGTTTGGTTTTGTTTTAAAGATCTTGTTGTTTTAAAAGAAAACTTGCACGTGCATTACAGGATTTTCACATGACTTTGCATTCATTTTTAAAAGAAAATTTTGAAATGCTACTTTCGTGTTCCCGTCATCGCGGACCGAACGAGATTTCACATCGGATTTCGGGTCGGGTCGCGACAGTTGGTATCAGAGCATAAGTTAGCTAACCGAGAGAGAATATTTGGCTTAGGAGGGTTGGTTGTGTGTTTAAGTCGTTAACGTCGAGTGTTTGTTGCAGGTGTTTAATCATGGTTGAGACTCGACACGATACTAGTACTGAGGAAGGTGGCTCGAGTGGAGCCAGGATTACTTCGGATGAACAGGGTAATACTCCACCACCTCCCCAGCCTAGAGTTCAACCAACGGGACAGCCGAATGTTCAGCCTGAGATACCTGTAAATCAGAATGAAGGAATTGTGAACATTATACAAGGGTTCATGCAATCGATGATGGAAATGAATAGGCAAAACATTAGAATTGCAATGTCAGGCCATGGCAGGTATGGGACAGGCAGGAGGGAACAGGATGGCTCAACCAGTTGGAGGCAATGAAGATTACGATCGAAGGTTAGGAAGATTCTTGAAAATGAAGCCTCGAAGCTATGACGGAGAACCTGATCCAATGAAGGCGGAAAGGTGGATAGAGTCACTAGAGAAAATATTTACAGCAATTGATTGTACTGATGGTGATAAGGTCAAGTTTACAGCATTTAAGTTAAAGGACGCAGCCGAGCATTGGTGGTGAGTTCTCGAAGCCAGCTGGGTTCAAGAATGTGTGAATCGAACATGGGAACTTTTCTTACGACAGATCAGAAATCATTTTGTTCCTGATGTGGTGCAAGCTAAAAAGGAAGTAGAATTTCTCAAACTTGATCAAGGAACGTTATCAGTAGCTCAATATTCTGCTAGGTTCACTGCATTAGCAAGGTATTGCACGCACTTGATTCCAACGGAAGAAAAGAAGGTTTATCGTTTTGTGAAGGGTTTAAGGACGGAGTATCGTAAGCAACTTTTACCGCTTGATCTGCCAAGTTACCAAAGCGCAGTTGATAAAGCCTACAAGATTGAGCATGACATCGAGGAACATCGTAGTAAGCCGGGTAACACAGTTGGGAATCAGCAAGCATCACAACAAAACTGGAAGAGACAGAATGTAGGTGGGACTTCTGGCAAGGTAAAGAATGTGAGTCGTCAAGCAGGCCAAGCGTGGCAGCAACCGGGAGGTCAAGGACAACGAGAATCAAGGTTTGTTTGTAATTTTTGCAAGAAGTCGGGGCACACTGAGGAGAGGTGTTGGCTGAAACAGGGTAAATGCTTATTGTGTGGTGACGACAAGCATTATCAAAAAGACTGTCCGAGGAACAAAGGGTTACCACAAGGTGGTGCACAACAGAATGTGAGGGTAAAAAGGAACAATGATGGTCGACCGAAGGTTCAGGGTCGAGTCTTCGCGTTAGATCAGAGGGGTGTTCCTGACACTCCCAACGTTATAGGAGGTACTTTGTTTGTCTCGAGAGAGCGAGCCCGAGTACTTATAGATCCAGGGTCATCGCATTCTTATATTGCATCTCACTTTGCATGCCATTTGCATTCTATGCCTGAATCATTGTCTTATGTGTTAGAGGTGTCTATTCCGATGGGAGAGTGCCTAGTTGCTTCTGATGTTCATCGTGCATATGAAGTTGTTATTGATGGCCATGTTTTACTTGCGGATTTAGTAGTTTTGCCCATCCGTGATTTTGATGCTATATTGGGTATGGATTGGTTGCACACTCATCATGCAATGGTTGATTGTCGTAAGAAAGTTGTCACTTTTGAATTGCCTGATATGCCTTCGTTTATGTTTGAGGGTGATAAGTGCATGAGTGGTATACACATGATATCGGCTTTGAAAGCTCGAAAATTATTATCGCATGGGTGTACAGGGTATTTGGCTTGTGTAGTTGATAAATCGAAGAAAGTAGTTGTGTTGGAGGATGGTCCAATTGTACGTGAATTTTCGAATGTATTCTCAACTGAGTATGATTTGCCTCCGGATAGGGAGTTGGAGTTTTTTGTCGAATTATTGGCAGGTACCGCACCATTGTCAAAAGCACCGTATCGCATGGCACTGGCAGAGTTGAAAGAATTAAAGGTACAATTGGAAGAATTGTTTAATTGGGGTTTTATTAGACCGAGTGTATCGCCGTGGGGTGCACCGGTATTGTTTGTAAGAAAGAAAGATGGTTCTTTGAGATTGTGTATTGATTATAGGGAATTAAATCAGGTGACCATTAAAAATAAGTATCCTCTTCCATACATTGATGATCTGTTCGACCAACTTCAGGGCTCCGTTGTGTATTCCAAATTTGATCTTAGAAGTGGTTATCACCAATTGAAGGTTCGGGCGGAAGAAATTCTGAAGACGGCATTCAGAACTCGATATGGGCACTTCGAGTTTGTCGTGATACCATTTGGGTTGACTAATGCACCGGCAGTGTTTATGGATTTAATGAATAGAATATTCTTGCCTTATCTGAATTGTTTTGTGGTGGTATTCATCGATGATATTCTTGTGTACTAAAAATCCCGGGAAGAGCATGAGAAACATTTGAGGTTGGTATTGATAGTATTAAGGGAAAAGAAGTTGTTTGCGAAATTTAGTAAGTGTGCGTTTTGGCTTGAGAAAATCTCTTTTCTAGGCCATGTTGTTTCGGGTAATGGTATTTCGGTAGATCCAATCAAGATTGAAGCAGTGGTGAATTGGAAAAGACCCCAGTCGGTAACGGAGATTCGAAGCTTCTTGGGTTTGGCGGGTTATTATCAGAGGTTCATTGAGGGGTTTTCTAAGATTGCAACTCCGATGACGAACTTAACACAAAAGAATAAACCCTTTGTATGGAATGATAAATGCGAAGTGAGTTTCCAAGAGCTGAAAAGGAGATTGACTACGGCTTCGATCTTGGCACTGCCGAATGGACACGATGGGTTAGTTATATACAGTGATGCTTCGAAAGAGGGTTTGGGTTGTGTTTTGATGCAGAATGGGAGAGTGATAGCTTATGCTTCTCGAAAGTTGACTCCATATGAGCAGAATTATCCAACCCACGACCTTGAGTTAGCTGCGATCATCTTTGCTCTACACAAGTGGAAACATTACCTTTATGGAGCTAAGTTCGAAGTGTTCACCGATCACAAGAGTCTCAAGTACTTATTTTCTCAAAAGGAGTTGAACAATAGACAACGACGATGGATGGAACGACTTAAGGATCACGATTGTACTATCTTGTATCATCCAGGAAAAGCCAACGTAGTAGCGGATGCACTTAGTCGAAAAGCATACATGTCTTGTTTGATGACTCGTGAATGGAAAATGCTCGAGGATGTTCGAGATTGGGGTCCTCGTAGATCGAGACAGGGGGTAATCTTTGCTAACCTTCGGGCTACACCAGTATTGCTCCAAAGGATTAAAGAAACACAAGAGGACGACCCGAAATTGAAGACATTGATTGATGAGTTGAATAAAGGAAAGATACCAGATTTCACAAAGAACAATGATGGTATCCTTATGTTTTGAAATAGAGTTTGCGTACCGGCAATTGATGAGGTAAAACGACAAGTATTAGAGGAAGCTCACAAGTCTAAATACACGGTCAGCTGGAACTAAATACAAGACTTGTGAGCCTTAAATGCTCTATTTTTTACTTAAATTTCAAAAAAAATTCAAGCCTGGACCAAAAAAAAAAAAAGAAGTGCTCTATTTTTTACTTAAATTTCAAACCTAGACCAAAAAAAAAAAAAAAAGAGAAGTGCTCTATTTTTTACTTAAATTTCAAACCTGGACCAAAAAAAAATAGAAGTGCTCTATTTTTTTGGGCAAATTACACAAATGGTCCCTGTACTTCTCGACTTTTTTAGGATTGGTCTTAACCCCACGCCAGCGGTCCCTGAACTCAATTTCTTGACGCAATTGATCATTCCGTCCATTGCCGTCTATTTTTTTCCGTTAAGTGGAATCACGTGCATGTCACGTGATTTTGCCAAAGGGTAAATTAGTCATTTTAATTTAAAAAGTACAGGGACCTTTTGTGTAATTTGCCCTAAACTAAAGAAATTACAGGCCCATTCCAAAATCATTTCTTCCACAGTGTTCAAACTTGGCTATGGCCACCGTTTCTCTCCCCTCTCCTTCTCCACCTAACAAAACCCCCCTTTCTATTTTTCTCTCTTTACCCCCACTTGTCTTTTAACTCATTTCTATTTCTCAATACAAATTGAAAACCCACTTAAGCACACACACACACACAGACACATACACACACTCTGTCTCTCTCTTTCTCTGTCTCTCTCTGGTTTCTTTCAAATAAGTGCGGCGGAGGTGACGAAGGAGAGTACACAAACATCACTTGATCTCCTTTCCAATTTCAATTCATCACCAAACACACAGTTTAAGCACAAAAAATCCTTCTCTCTCTCTCTCAAACACACACACGCTCATACACTCATACACACACTACGCGATCCTTTCAAATTTCAGCTCACACAAAAACACATGCACACACACATGATCTCATTTCCAGCTTCAAAGTACCATCATAATGTTTAGATCGAAGAAGACTTAGTGAAGAAATTGAACCTTGAGTGAGGAGGAAGAACATAGATCGAGCTGAGATTGCAGGCTTTGTTGATCTTCATCTTCATTATTGAAAATTTTCCTTAACTGAACTCCAAAATTTTGGTTGCTGAAACCCTATGGGATCGATTAACTGCCGAATTTGTTCATTTGACCGTTCGGTGGATTTGGGGGAAAATATATTCATTACGGTTTTGTTAGAGAACAGATCGAGATTTTCGGTACGGTTTTGTTAGAGAACTGATTGAGAACAGACTCTCTCCCAAAGTCTCAGTTAGTAGAGGCTTCCGTAGTTGACCTTCCAACCGTAATCTCCAACTGATTCTAAATTACATTTTTTGTGTCTTTATCTATTCCCAACAAACTATCTCCCAAAGTCTCATCAAACATGCCACTGATTCTGTAAATTGGCATAAGAGTGTTGGCAGTGATTGGACTTTGTAGTTGCCGGAGGGGGTGAGGAAGAAGAGGTCGTTGGTGGTAATGTTGGCGGTGATAGTGGGGGTGGTGTTGGCGGAGAAGAAAGGGTATTTTGTGAACAAAAATATATTAATGCCCTTGTATCAAGTTTTTAGAAACAAATATATCATGGGTATTTTTGTCTATTCAAAAGAAAAAAAATATATGGATAATTTTACCCTTACCAAAAATCATGTGCGTTGCACATGATAACACTTAACGGCAAAAAAATAACGGCAATAGACGGAAAGACCAATTGCGTTTTATTTATTTAGTATAGGGACAAAATATTTACAAAAATTAATTTAGAGACCAATCCAAAAAAATTCAAAAAGTACAGGAATCATTTTTGTAGTTTGCCCTATTTTTTACTTAAATTTCAAGCCTGGTCCAAAAAAAAAAAGAGAAGTGAAATTTAAAATGAGACCAGTAAAAAAAAAAGGGGCTGACACGTAACTTTACCCAACCCGTTTGACCCGAATCTAAATGGGTTGTAACGGGTTCTGACCCCAAACAATCTGTTACCTAGCCCAACACGACCCGACCCAACCCAATTGACATGCCTACCTAAAGAGTATTAAATATAAAGTGTCATCTGATGTAGCAGTTGATGTGATGTATTAATTTTAATTTTTAATTTTATTTTTTTGTACCACATCAGCTGCCACATCATGTAACACATCATTTGGTGCAAAAAATTTGATATTTTTTAGGTACTCATAGCATTACTCAAAAAATTATTAGTACACCCACTATATTTAAGAGTAACAAAAATACCATTAACTGAAAGGACTAAATTACCCTTAGTTTCCAGCAATGTTCAAACAGAGAATCAGGCCAGGTTTCTCCCTCACACCCACCCCCCGCACCCCCCCGAGACGTAGCATCGGCCATAGCTGTTCACCTCTTCGGTCTCCACCCTGAGCAAAGCCCAATCCAGCTTAGACCTTCCCCTTTTTCTTCTTTAAAATAGTTCTGTCGTTCTGCCTGCCGCCGCGATGAGGAAGACCATACCAGGGGAAATACCAATCGAAGTGAAAAACAGAGGTTTCGAAACTGCACACCTCTGGAGAAGAAAATCAATCGGAAATTTTCTAAAGTTTAATATCTGTATCCAAAATACTAAGACAAAATAACTCCTTAATTAATTTCCAATCATGAATATGTAGAATCTTGCAATTACAAAGATTGGCAGAGTAGTGAATCCTCAGTCAATATGTCATTACAATTGCATGCTTTACATTACTCAATGTTTTGTAAGTAAAGCCTTCATGCTCAAGACAGACTTCCAAATCCATGGAGATTTTGAAGAAGTCATAGTCTCCATTCTGATTACCCATTGGGTTGTCCGGCTGGGGCTGATTCTCACTATTCACTAATATGATCTTCAGCCTAAATGTTCAGATTGGGAAAGGTATTAAAAAAGCATTCATCAATCGAGATGAACAGGAAAGAGAGAGTCAAGGCCGGTAGAGAAGAGGACTAGCCTAGGCTACAGCAACAGTTGGAGACCAAAGGGATAGATAGTCTTTTGCTTCCACACTATGTTCAAGAAGAAGAAGGGTAAAATAGAGAATATATAAAAATGTATTTAGTATTTGAATGGATTAAAAATAAAAATAAAATAAAAGGTGTATTAATAATTTTTTGAGGTGTTAATAATTAGACAGAATCTTTTATTTTTAAAAAAATGTTTTACTTTTTATTTTAATCACGTATACATAAAAATAAATAACCCGTAATTTTTTTATGCAAACAAAGATTGGACGTTGGAAATGGAGACAAAACACCGAATCTATCCGGTTAATAACGTTTCTCTTTAAAATATCTCCATTATCACTCTCTTTGCTATGCAAGTTGCAACAGAAAAGCTAGAAGTCTTTCTCATCAGACCCCCTCCTCACCCATAACTTTTTCGGCCGTCTTTCATGGCGATTGTAGCTTCATTACCAGGTATAAACCTCTTCTCAAGCCTCCCCACAAATCCACCTCCAAACGACCCCTCCACCACCTCTCACCACCCTCCCAAACCCCCAATCCCAATACCCAAATATCCTCCAACTCTCAAATCTCAAAAATCCCTAAACTACCCTCCACAATCCCCCAAACCCCAGTCCAGTCCCGCCTTCAAAACCTTCCACCGCCGCTCCAAATACTACAAGCCCGTCAGAGAAGGCGTCATCTCATCCGACGGCGACCGTTCCGTCGTCGTCGGTGAGTCCGGCGTGTCCTATCAGCTCCCCGGAGCTCCATTTGAGTTCCAATTTAGCTACTCCGAGACTCCTAAGGTTAAGCCGCTGGCTATTCGCGAGCCGGCTTTCTTGCCGTTTGCGCCACCGACTATGCGGAGGCCGTGGACGGGGAAGGCGCCGTTGAAGAAGAGAGAGAGGAATATTAAGCTGTTTGAGTCGTTTAAGCCAGAGAGTGATGGAGAGAAGAAAATGGAAATGCTGAAGCCGTATAAGCTGGGAAACTTTGAGGTGAAGCCGAGGGAGAAAGTGCTTGGGAGGCCATTAACAAGGGCGGAGATTAAAGAGCTTATTAAGCGACATGTGTCTAGTAATCGCCAGGTCAATCTCGGTGAGACCTTTTTCTCTAAAACAAATTAAGTAAACACGCTTTAATTATCTATTTCCAAGAAATGGTCGAGTTGGTTTTGTAAAGTGACAGCGAAATCCCCAAATGAGAATGAGAGAGTATAACATACATTATGCACAATTATATGATTTTAATTTGATGGGTACATAGTAATGCATTATATTTGTCTTTTGAATGGAGTTTGTAGGGAGAGATGGACTTACACATAATATGTTAGAGTTGATACATACACATTGGAGGCGGGACCCTGTTTGTAAAGTTCGATGCCTTGGCGTTCCCACGGTTGATATGAACAATGTTTGCCGTTGCCTCGAGGTTCGCTCACTTTTCTTTTCATTGACGATCTAGATTGGTAAAAGGACATCATTGATGGTATTAGCTCTTTGTTAATGATAGAGATTGGTTTTGGTTTGTTGAGTTTGCTCATATCATTGTTGATCTTCTAACTTTTATATACTTGCATTAGATGAATTGCAATTTGAAATTATAGTATTTGAACTTAACGTGATTGGTAACGTTTAAGCTACTTTACTACATACTTCTAACTATAGTTTGCAAATGTGATTTCTGATGATATGGCTGCGGAATCAAAGTCTAACCTAACACAAAAGTGGAAATGGTGACAACTGGTCCACCAAAGCTAGTGTAATCATTACTCAAAACTAATTGCATGCCTGATAGATTTGATTATGTTTGTCCAGAATTTCTTAACATATGTTTTTAATTAAATGTGAACTTGTTTAAGTAAGCAAACCTTTAGTTGTCCACTTAGTATAGTGAAAAACAAAAACAGATTACATCTGCATAGAAGTTGGAGGCGTGGCTTAGCTTGCAGGAGCAGGAGTCATTGGTCCATACTCCATAGACCCCATTCTCTTCATCTTCTTCGTCGATATACTTGATCCTCTTCCTCGTTATTTTTGTTTATCCAATGTTTTGATTACATGTATAACAAACTACTCTGTTGCAAAAGGCATTCAGTTTTTCCACCACCTTGTCTATTTAAAAAGGCTACTGGATGCACTGTGAAACAACAGGCTCGTCTATTGCATTACGTGTAACTGGTGTTGAGGTTTTTCCACCGTGTCTTAGATAGAAGTACTATCCCTGGAATAACTATTTGAAGTCTTCAAGGTGTGTATTTTACCACAGTTAGACTTCGTACCATGAAATCCTGTTGCAGCTCGATGGTCTATACCAGCTTTCACCTTAAGAAAGTCACCTGACCATACTAGAAAACCTGTGAAAAGCATGCCTTTCAACATGTTTTATTTTTACCATGAAATCCCATACTTTAAGGATTTACCAGAACTTACTGGAACCTGTATATAAGCATGTGTTTTCTACTGTATTTCTGTATTTCATAGAATTGCGGGTCATGTTTCTCCCTCTTCCTGTCCTGAGAGAAGCTTTTGTATCCTTTTTATTCAGTTATATTTGTGGCTTTCTTCGTACTCTTTTAGAAATTACCGTTAATTGCAATTGTAGAAACCGTATCATCTCTGCGAGCTTTGACTTGAAGTTACTAAAAAATGTATTTGATGTAACTTGTAATACATTGCAATTCAACCACCCTCTTGCTGCGACCAGCCTCATCGTATCCTGTTATTGATGTTCACATCTTTCCTACTGTTTTAAGGACATATTTCTGAATGTAATTTAGTTTTGATTGCAATCTTGAACTACTAATACAAATTTATCATTAGTGCAGCTGCACATGTACATCTGTGTAGAATGTGAGCACCTGGATCATTCTGTGTACAATGGAAATTCACAGAAACCTTTATACTCAGTTGTCTCAAATTGCAGGAAAAAACTGGTGGAAGGATCATTCATCGAGCTGGTGGCGTCATTTATCTCTTCCGTGGCAGAAACTATGACCCTAGGACTCGTCCACGGTACCCGGTGATGCTATGGAAACCAGCTACACCTGTTTACCCAAAGCTTATACAAGAAGCTCCAGAAGGACTAACCAAAGCTGAAGCTGATGAGTTAAGAATGAAAGGAAAGGATCTTCGCCCAATTTGTAAATTAGGTAAATTATCAACACCTCTTTTGATATTATCTGCTTTTTCTGAGGTTTGATTTCTCATCTAATACTCCTGTCCCATGAAAGAATCCTACCTTCCGTTTTGCTTGGTTTTTGCCAATAATTTGTCCTTCCCACCACAGCGAAAAACGGAGTGTATGTTACCCTCGTGAAAGAGGTGAAACATGCTTTCGAGGGTAGTATACTAGTGAAGATTGACTGCACCGGAATGCATGCAAGTGATTACAAAAAGATTGGTGCTAAGCTAAAGGTTTGTTCCTATAACATTCTACATGATCAGGTCATATGAGGTAGACTGTAGCCCCTATTAAATGATAGGTTATAACTTTCAGTTTTCAGAACAGCCAAGTACAAGATATATTGTAAAAATGGAAAGCTAGTCATGGTGCTGAAGAAGTTATTAACCCATCTTTTGTGCATGTGTTCTCAGGAATTGGTTCCTTGTGTGCTACTATCTTTTGATGAGGAACAGATCTTAATGTGGAGGGGTCATGGTTGGAAGTCCATGTACCCAGGTCCGCCTTTGGGGTCAATCCCTGTTTCTCACAATGCTGAAAATGATTTCAGCTGTTCAGGTATGTAATCTCCGCACGTTGAGGAAAGTTTTGTTTTGTTTCTCCTTTCCCCCAAGGGTCGTTGGTGAAGCCCAGGTCTATCTAGCCACTCCTTAAGGGGTGTTGGAGCTTGTAGGTATTCTAATCCATACTAGTCCCCACAAGATCATCCCTGTGGTTTGTAAAGACATTTTGTGTGTGTGAACATTTTCCCTGTATTTTAGGGAAACGCAAGGTTGTTAAGGATGAGTTTCTGAATATGACAGTAGGGGCTTCATTGGTCATCATAAGCAACGTTTGGATCACAACTTGCATACTTGGGTGTGGCCCCTAAGGCTATCTATGGAATTGGGGAAGAGTTGCTTCAGTTAGGTTATTGATTAAATTAAACTAGGAATTTAAACGAGCACGCAAGTTTGCTGCATGGTTCGCTTGGACCCAACTCACCCAACTCACATGGCAATTTATTTGGGCAGTAATGTGAAAGTAACTTTTGGATGGGCAGGTACCTCCTGCCCATTGGGATAGGATATCCTCTGTACCACACACGCCATTGAAGAAGTTTCCTAGAAACTGCTTATTATATTGTCTTTTATTAGAGACTTGATGCAATCCTACTACACTATTCATTTCCTTGCGGACAAACTGCCCAAATTTTATGTTTTGTCATTTCTGAGGAATTATCTTTTATTGGAATGTTTATCTCTTTTAAGTTTATTAATTTTCACCTTTCCACGAAAACTGACAATTTTATGACCTTTAAATTGGTCATACTTTTCTGTTGTTGATTTGGTCCACAATAAGGTTTTTAATTATTTTCTGTGTGTAAGCAGGAAATACCAAAGTTGATTCCCCTGACTCAGAAACTAAGACAGTGCGTTCAAGCCCTAAAATGCTTAGCTTGTGGAAGCAAGCAATCGAGTCAAACAAGGCATTATTACTGGATGACATTGCTCTTGGTCCTGATGCCCTTTTGATGGCTGTGGATGAATTCACGATAGTTTCCCAAGCTACTGAACATTCTTATCGAGCAGTCATCATATCAAGTGAAGATGAACAAGATAGCTCAACAGGTGAACCTGAAGAAGGTTCTCAAGATGAGGATTCTGGGGAAGATGACGCCTATGGTACTGATTCGGATGATGAATTCTACATTGATGATTCATCGGCTCCTTTAGGATCATTACCTGTTGATTCCATAGCAAGTCAACTCAATGATTGGGACAACGAGCAATGGAAATCAAATAGAAATTGGCGATAATACCTACCACCTTCAAAACGGTGCTTACCGTAATATTTGACCATCTTTCTTTACATTTTCACATTGTATATCCGAGTATTCTCTTCAATATCTGGAATAGGGATGCTTCATCCATGACCTTATACGAAAGTGTATTTTTTATATGTACATATGTGTAACGAGATCTTAAATTATTGTTCATAATTTTTGAGGTTTCTTATTAAAGAATATGTTGGCTATTATTCTGTAAATGTCCTCCGATGAAGCAAGTTTTTGGTGAGGCCCTTCAATTTTTTCTTTCTAATTGGACCAGTTTCCGACAATGATAGTGTTTGGTATTATAAATGCAAGAAAAGTAAGGAGAAAGATCAAAGGAAAGGGAACGGTGTCCATAGTTTCCAGATTACTGAAGTGTGAAAAAATGTTATTCCGCACTAGAGGAATGAACTCCTTTGGTATGGGTATGTTTCCTCAAAAAGGGTGTTCATGAAAATTTCACATGACGGTTGTTTAAGTATTCTACAACTCCAGTGTTCTTCGAAGATGCTATGCCCTAAAATTTCATCGGCCTACCACTCGGATGTTTGTTGAAGATGATGCGGCAAAACATTCCATCCGTTCTTTTTGTCTATAACTTCTTACGAATAAGCGTATTTGTCTATAATTTCTTACGAATAAATGTTCTACCACTAACAATGAAATATTGTTACTAGGATTGAAATTCTAAGTGCGAAATTGGTTTGTTGTCCCTCCACCTTGTTAGATTGGATGACTCCATTCTTTTGTATTAAGGGTGAATTAAAAGCCGGTCACTTTTTAAACATTTGTAATCGTTCCAGTCCACTCATCTTTTTTAAAAATTAGAAAAAGGCATTTTTGGGGCGAAAAGACGATTATGTCATTAATGAAAGAAAAACACGCGCGCTTCAGTAACCCAAGGCATCGCGACGCACCAAATTGGGGCATCGCGATGCAACAATTGGTGCATCGCGATCATCCCAGTGCGCTTTAAGGAACCAAAACATCGTGATGCAATCGCGATGCACCAGCGATGCACGCAAAGGGCATCGCGATCATCGCGCTTTAGGTAACTTTTCGTTTACCTTTCGGGCGTTGCCCCCCCCACGAGGGACGCTGTCCCCTCGACCCCTGCGACCTAACCGGGCAGGTCGAACCCCGTTGCGTTGCCCAGCATACTGCGATTGGCGAATTAAATCAGTTCAAGAACATCTTCCTCTGTTTTCGCACAGCACACTGTCAAGCTTGATTTGAAGCTCAAAAATAGTGTTTTTTGGTAGAAAAATTGTGCACAAATATAGTACTAAGTTAGAATAATAATATGAGATTGATTTTAAACAAATTCGAAGCTTAAAACAGAGATTTAAGTGGCCAAAACAGCTCAAGAACAAAGAAAAACGGGATGAACTCAAAATATTTGAATTTGATCAAATTCGTGTTTTATGAATGAAAATTGATACCCAAACATGAGGAAAGACTATATTAACAATATAAAATCATTTATACATCAATTTGAATCTCAAATCTGAAGCAACGATGTTGTTGAGGGTATTTTAGGAAGAAAATTTTTAAAATGCCTTTTAGCGGTTAAAAAAAAAGGAGGTGTACTAGAGAGAAAAAAGTTTAAAAAGTGGATCGGCCAGCAATTTCTCCTTGTATTAATGTATAGTATAATGCAATTAGCCAAATCGCAAAGGGCTTTTATTTGTTATTGGACTTTTAATTGGATTGGATAACTCAATTTTTTTTGTATTACTGTATGTAATGCAATGGGGCCAAATCCACAAGTGCTTGTATTTGTTATTGGGCTTTTAATTATGGTTTGGTATATATATATATATATATATATATATATATATATATATATATATATATATATATGGGTGAATTATGGGTTAATCATCGTGATGAGCAACCAAGGCATCGCGATAAGCAACAAAGGCATCGCGATGAGCAACCAAGGCATCGCAATAAGCAACATAGGCATCGCGATGAGCAACCAAGGCACCGTTTGAATTTCAACTGTTGGAGGGGACTTGATTTTCCAAGGCATCGCGATGAGCAACACAGACACCGCGATGAGCAACCAAGGCATCGCGATGAGCAACACAGGCATCGCGATGAGCAACCAAGGCATCGCGATGAGTAACCAAGGCATCGCGATGAGCAATCAAAACGCCGTTTGAATTTCAACTACTGGAGGGGACTTGATTTTCGTTTACCTTTTGGGGGCGTTGCCCCCGAACCCCCACGAGGGACGCTGTCCCCTCGACCCCTGCGACCTGACCATGCAGGTCGATCACCGTTGCGTTGCCCAGCATACTGCGATTGGTGAATTAAAACTCAAATCATTGATTAAAGTCCCAAAATCAGTCCAAGAACATTTCACTCTGATTTTTGACAGCACACTGCCAAGCTCGATTTGGATCTCGAAAATAGTATTTTTTTGGTAGAAAAATTGTGCACAAATATAGTACTAAGTTAGGATAATAATATGAGATTGATTTTAAACAAATTCGAAGCTTAAAACATAGATTAAAGTGGCCAAAACAGCCCAAGAACAAGGAAAAACGGGATGAACTCAGAAAATTCGAATTTGATCAATTGTGATCAAATTTGTGTTCTAGGCATGAAAATTGATCCCCAAACATGAGGAAAGACTATATTAACAACATGAAATCGTTTACAAGTTTTCAGTTTTTTTTATGTAACTAAATGTTTTTTATGTTTGTGTGGTTTTTTTTTTTAACGAATCTCTAAAATAAAAGAGTGTTCATGTTGCATAGGGACATTATAGAAAAAAAATTATCGAAATGCCTTTTTCCTGTTAAGAAAAAAATGGTGGACTTTAGGGGTTAAACTTTTTGAAAAAGGAACCAACCAGCAATTTCCTATATATATATATATATATATATATATATATGTATATATGTATGTATGTATGTATATATATATGTATGTATGTATGTATGTATTGTAACCCTAATTAGTGGAATAATGAATTGAACCCGTTTTTTCCCAAAGCAAAAAAAATCTCTTCTCTTACGTTTTTCTTTACAGTTTTATATTGTTGTTTTAATTTCCACTGCACAACACGTCCCCATATATATATATATATATATATATATATATTGTAACCCTAATTGGTGGAATAATGAACTTGTTTTTTCTAAAAGCAAAAAACAATCTCTCGTCTTACGTTTTTCTTTACATCCCCATCCTTACCCCACGACATTTGTCCTTGCTTTTCTGCTAGTAATATTAAAAATATAAGAGCATCTTAAAACCATAATTTTATTAAGAGTCCGTTTGATGCAACATTTTCAAAACGCAGCATTTTTAAAAATATAGCATTTTTAAAACACAACTTTTTTCTTATAAATGTGTTTGAGATATCACTTCAAAATGCTGTTTTTTTCTAGCGGCGTTTTAAAACCTGCGTTTTGGGGAAAAACTAAAAATTCCAGTGTTTTTTGAAAATAAGTTATGTTTTGGCCAAAACGCACTAACAAACTAACTATAAAAATGAACAACTTTGCTAGGTTTACAACTATTTTTACAACCATTGTTACAACTAAGCTTTAATTAAGGACAGAGTTGTCTTTCTCCAAAACACATTTTTCTTTCATCAAGGCTTAGTTGTAGTAATAGTTATAAACCTAGCATTTTTTTAAAAATGACACGTAAACTTTAACCTTGATGAGTAGTGTTCAAAGTGAATTGAATTACTAGTACATTTAAGGGTTGTTGTCTCTAATTGTTTGGCAATGGTGTTGTAATGGTTTGTGTTTGAAGAAGAGAAAGTAATTGAGCTCTGTTTCTTGAGTCCCATTTTAGTCTGACTTACAGCATCTCATTTGAGCTCTGTTCTCTGAATTACACCATTGAGGAATTGAGTCCCTATTCTCAGACTTGTAACTGAGCTCTGTTTCTTGACTTGTACACATTGGAACTCAAATACAACAAAAGGAGTCCTTTTTTCTCAGACTTGTAATTTGAACATTTATCCATTCAAATGTCATCAATTTGATACTCACAAATATACTAATCAGATTTGATACTCACAAATGTCATCACATTGTTTGCCAAGCTTACAAAATAAACCAAGTATCTCATTACCAAGCTTACAAAATAACAAAGTATCACATTGTTTCTCTAATAGGCCTTTAAGCCTCAAAAGGAGGTGATTATAAATGGAGGTGATTACAAAAGAGGTAATTACAGTCATGTCAAATATGTGCTTGTTTCTTAGGCTTAAGATCCCCAAAAAAAGATGCCAAAACACCCAATCATATGAACACTGATTTGAACCTTAAATGTTCAAATAGGTGCTTCTTCCTGCATTGCCTTTGCCCTTCTTTCTTGATTCCCTCTCCTTGGCAGCCCAGTCTAATAAACTAATAGTTGTTAAAAGGGTTACTCCATCAGTCATGAAGCTTGGAGGCTGAGGTTGTGATCCACTTTGAGTAGGTTGCATTGTTAAAATCCTAGCACTTGTCATTGGTTAAGAATTGCTTGTGTATCTTCTGCCGGTACCTCTCCCCCTTCCATTGCCCCTGCCTTGACTTGTAATTGCCTATGTATATAAGCAATTTATAATTAAACATAACCAAATGATAGTTATATAATTTCAAACTAAAAAGCTTGTCAAACTTAGTTGACCAAATGAAATTTATATTGTTTCAAACCTACTTCATTTGTAGGAACACCGCAAACAGAGATTTCAGCACCAACATTTGATTCAACACCAACATTTCTTCAGCACCCACAATTGCTTCACTGCCTTGAATTGGAACTTGATAAATTTACAAAATGTCTATATTTTAGAATGTTTTTAGGCTTGTTTTCTCTTCAATAATGTGTTTATCAAAGTAAAATTAGTTGCTTTAGATCATTTTACTATCTTTGAGTTTAATTGTGCAGACTTGGAGCATTTTGGATCAAAGCTTAAGCTTGGGTGGTGATTTAGAGCTGAAAGGAAGAGGTTCGGGCCATCAGCATGGTTCGTGGGCAGGCTGCGATTTATTTTGCAAGTGGAATTTGAAAGCAGCTGTTCTAGTTGAAGGCAGATTGGTTCACACATTGGCTGCGATTTCTTTTGCATTCGTGAATCGGCAGATTTTGGGCAGATTTATTGTTTCGCCCTATATTAGTATCAAGTCTAATATTATGTTCAAATTAGGAAAAACTCTTGAGTTTCCCCTCCCTTTTCAGGTGCGTCTCCCTTTAGATGAAAAGGGGGAACACACCCTCTCTCTCGACAGACTCTCTCGTTCTCTACAAAAAACTAGGATTTTTCATATTTTTCTCTACACAATTTTTAGGACAGTTTTTGGATTGTAAGTTGAATATTAAAGACTTAATCATTTGGAATCATTTTGGAGACAAGTTCTTTTTCTTTCCCTCTCTTTAATTTTATTATTTTGATTTTGTTGTTTTATAATGTTTCCTATGATGTTCATGTTGGTTTCTTCAATTATGCGTGAGTAGTTCTCTTTTTCTAGGATTAGGTGTAGTCCACGATGAATTTATAAATGAAGTTTCGATCTTTCCGTTTACTATATGAATGTTACCCGTTTTGATTCGATTTTAATTTCGTTAACAATTACATGAATATGTGGTAACGAAGAACCGAGAGGTGAAACTCCTACGTTTATGTGATAATCTCAATTACTAAAGCGAAGGACCGAAAGGTGAAGCATAGGTAATGGAACCCTAAAATTGAACTAGAAATTCATGAGAACGACGGTTAAATGAGTTTCTAGAGGCTAATTAAATTGTAGGACATAATGGGGTTTAGTTTAATTCATTGAGCGAGACATCGAATTTGAATTAAGCTAGGCACGGTTGAGAGTAGTTCGAGAGAATACAATCAGCTATATTTATGCAATTCGCCTTCAAAACTTGACATTCATCGCAAAGGGAAGATTGTTGCAGAGTTTATAAATTCGTCATCGTGGTGAACCGAAATCCTAAAAGCTTTTAATTACTGTTTTCAATCAAAAATCCAATTTTTGTGTTTACTTAGTTAATTTAGTCTAATTAGTTTAATTTTAGTTCATTTCTACGAAAACCTTGAAATCAATTCGTCTAGATAATTTAAGTTTTGAATTTTTCGGTACTTGATTCAAAGTCCCTATGGGATCGACATCCTAAATACTATACGATAAGTTGTGCGCTTGCAGTAGGATTTAGTGATTAATTTGAAAATCACACATCACAACCTGCAAAAAAAATTACCCAAACAACGTCAATCAAATCAAAATATTTACCAAAGGTATATATATATATATATATATATATATATGAGTATTCAATGGTTACTACATCTCACTAACCATCAATGGTTACCATTATTATTATCCGTTTGATCAAAAATCAATGACTAAGATTTAATGATTAGTTGAAAAATGCAATTAATGCAAGTGGGTGATTCATTTAATGCAACTAATCTTAGCCATTGATTTTTGATCCAATGGTTGATATAATAGTAACCATTGATAGTTAGTGAGATGTAGTAACTATTGAATACTCCCCCATATATATATATATATATAATACAACACTTACTTGTTCACTTTGGGCTTGAACATAATTCTTTCTCTTTCTTTTCTTCTGAATTGGGTTGTTCATGCAACCTTGAAAGCCTTGACTTTTGCAGCTCCTCAAGTTATGACCAAAATTTTCACATCTTTGGCAGCTCATTGTTCTTCCCCTTCTTCCTATGGCCCTAGGTCATGGTGGTTCATTTGGATCTCTTCTTCTAAGCTTCCTAGGCCTACCAGGTTGTGGACAACTTTTTGGAGCAACAATAGGTATATAATCTTGGTGTTCCTACATATCTACACCATTTATTGGATTGATGGTGTATGCATAGATTTTTTCTTGCATTTTCAAGGTATAGCAATCATGAACCCATTCTTCGGCTACACCATTACCTCCATTAGCTCCTATAAAGTAGATAGCAGACACTGCATGTTTTCAAGGAATCCCAGTTAAGTCCCATTTCCCATAACTACAAGTCTTCTCATTGGGTGAAACTATGCATTATTCTCCCCAAGCCCCCCTTTCTTGGTACTAGTCTTCTCCATTCCATGTAGTGATGTAACCCATTGCCTTTTTCTTTGTATTCTCAAAATCTTGTTGCACCTTCATACAAAGTGGTTCAGGTTGTTTCTTGATTTTAGCCCTCTTCCTTTGAATCCTCTTCATCAACAAATTCCTAATTGTTTCTAGCATGCTAATAATAGCCCTACTCCTAGCAGAAATTATAAAACCATTGAATGATTCACACAGATTGTTCATAGGAATTTCTAACTTAACTGCAGTTGTCCAAAAAGCCTTACACCAATGAATAGGATCATTACCAAAGGCCCACTGATATGCATCTAGATTTATATTCTAAAAGTTCTTCTTAGCACTCTCAAAATGTCTTTGATTAGTCGCCCTAGCTATTTTGAACAATGCATCTTTCAAAACTTTTCCCCTGTGTATTTCCTAAAGTTACTAAATATATATTGGAGGCACCACCTATGCTCTACCCCAGGCAAAACCTCTTGAACAGCTGGAACTAAACCCAGTGAGAAGAAACAGAAACAGAATAATATATGTAACATTTAAAGCTATAAAATAAATGAACATTTTATTAATAAAAGTTGTAACAAAAATGAATTAAAACATTTATATACCTTCTGTTCATCAAAAATGAATACCCAATGCTGCTGATTGGTGATTTGGAACTCATCAACTACCAACTCAAGAAACCATTTCCATGCATCTTTATTTTCTACCTCAACCACTGCATAGGCAATTGGATACATCCCATTATCAGCATTGATGCCAACTACTGATAGTAATTGCCCTGGAAATGGACCTTTAAGAAAGGCCCCATCAAATCCTAAAACTTTTCTACAACCAGCCATGAAACTTGTTTCAAAGCTCCTAGACAATAATACAACCACTTGAATTGCCTCACATGATCTTCTTCGTTGTACTCCTCAAACTGAATTTTGATTGTTGACCTAGGATTTGTTCTAAAAACTTCACCTACATAATCCCTAATAAGACCATACTGCTCTGAGTGATTTCCATAAATAAAATCATGTGCAATCTTTTTTGCTCTATATGCTTAACCTCTAGATATTTCAATTAATTTGTCAGACCTCACATGTGATCTAAAAGCCTCTGTGGACCATTGAGGACTTGACCTGATAGCTTCCATGTATTCCTTAGCAAGCCAACCAGCTGTTGCATACTTTATTTGATGAGTCATGTTGCACATGTGTTCAGACTTGTATGACCTAATTTCCCAATCATTGGTCATTTGATTAAAAGTCACTTGTATAGCTCAAGGGCATACACTATTACTTTTACATATTGCCTTAATCCTGACCTTGTCATTCTTCTTTAAGATCACATCCCTCCTATTAACAATTGCATAAAAGTATATGACAGTCTTAACATCCTGAACTGATGTATATGTCATGCCTACTTCAAATTTTGGATCTTTCAAATCAGTTAGCATGTTAAACTCTGGACGTTTGTTTTTTACATTTTCCCATCTACTGAACTCACCTTCCTCATCAGTTGTGCATAAACTTCTTAACTTATCGGAATTTGCATACTCTAAATAGACATAACTACTATCACTCTCAGCATTCTTCTCAATATCATCACTTATTTTTTCCTTACCCTTGCCTAATATCTGACTTACATCAATAAGTTTAGGTGGAGTCTTAGCAGCACTCTCAGCGTCACTCTCCTCATGATCTTGTATTTCATTTGCAAGATCTGATACAATCTTCGCCAAGAATTTCTCGACGAATCACGAATTCACGCGGAACGGAAGCTAAGATTAAGGAAGTTGATGGAAGGTGACACCTCAATCCGATGAATCAGTCCAAATACAAACCTTGACATATAGCCGTAACCCGATAATTGAGACGACCACGAACCTTGGTATAATGATTTTCGCCACAATTGGGATGAAATACCAATTGATAAGAAAGAAAAAGTTGAATGCCACAGGACAATTCCTGATAAGTTCGAAAAGTTCTTAAAGAACGAAGAAGAATTGAATAAATTCTCTCAATCAATTTAATATCAAAGTTGTGTTTTTTTTTTTAGAATACATAAAGAGAAGCCTTTATATAGGCTTAAAATCTGAATTCTAATACTTGAAGGAAATAAAATCCTAAAATAAAAATGAAATAATTAAGAATTACCTAAATTATGTAGGAAACAACTAAGTAAGTTACCTAGGCTAATTAGGAAACAATAACAAACCAAAATAAAGAAAAACACTATCAATCCCGTTTTTCTAAAGGCCTAATTTTAAAAAGTTCACTTTAGCCCCCTAAAGTCATCCATTTAGCGTTAAAAAGCTCCCAAAGTCATCCATCATGCCTAGGATGACTTTAACGGACGTCTCTTGAGTCTTCAAGCCTTTTTTCATACATTTTGAAGCCTTCAAAGTCCTTCCATGCATATCAAAGCCTTCCGTTGATTTTTTAATACTTGAATAATCACGAACATCACGAACAAACCTTGCTTGAACTTCCATGCCCAATCTCTTGCCCTCGAACCACTTGACACGTGCATCAACAATGAACTTGAGCTTGCTCGAATCACAACAAGATCTTTCTCAAGCTCATCAGTGATATTAACATCATCACTAACAAGATATGAAGACATGTTTCTCCTAGGACCCACCCTATTCTGAGTTACCTCCAGAAATAACTCAATTTCTCTTTCACTTTTTAGCCAATCAGTTACAATGTTTAGATCATCATCATTTGCACAGTAATTTAACCCTCTCTGTAAATTAGTACCTGGCTCTAGAAAGTAATAAAACATAATCCCATCTCCCACAACACCTAATTTATGCATAATCTGTTCAAGCATACTCATGCTTAAGTCTCCATCCATCAGATAATCAACATAATTAATCTTGCCACCACTATATACCCTCACATGATTGGATGTAAACGGACCTCCATGATGGACTTTTAAGGTCCAAAAGTTAAACTGTGATACTGCATTTTAAAAGAGAAATAATTAATGGAATGAAATAAGACATAGGGGTCAACAAATGCAAACAAACAAACAACAAACAAATAAATAACACATGGACGACAAACTTATAAATAAAGTCCTTTACAATTTACTATGCATATGGATGTACAAAAAGTCAATCTCATCCACTTACAATATATAACTGCAGCGCACTTTAAAATAAACAAACAATATAGGGACCACAATTGCACTGCACTTCAAAAGAGGGAACATCACAGCAAAGTAAACATAGTAGTACAATTTCATATTCTTTACTTTAAAAAATTGCACATATGCAAGTATAAAGGTATAACAAATGCAAATGCTCCAAAATTATTGAGCACTATAGTGTACAAAACCACTTAGGAGTGGAATAAAACTCACTATAGTTAAATATGAACAAAATAGAGTTCGAAATACAAGTCCATCTAACATATTTACAAAAAAGAACTTAAAATCATCACATATCAACAAAATATGAGTCGAAATTCTCACTATACTTGAAAGATTTAAACAAATTTCAAAAAGGGAATAAAAGGACTTATAATACACGCTGTTACGATTATGAGTCCATTCTCCTTCACGAATCTCCCATAGTGTAGCCATCGTCCTTGCAATAATCCTCAGCAATTTTAAATATTGTTCCTTCGATTTCAATCTCTGTAGCAATTACGAACCCCAGCTAGATTACGAACCCTAACTCTTCTCTCAGTAAAGTAAGTAATTTTGACTAATTATTTTTTGGTTTTTGGTTTTATGATTAAGACTAAGAAGGGGAAAAAACCAAGCCACGAAAATGATCATTTTGCCCTGAGTCCAAGGCATGTGGGACGACACATGACAACTTAACGAGGGACAAACTAACGTCATCTAACACAGGGACCATCGATGTGCAAAAAATGGATACTTTGGGTAGTGGTGATACAAGTCTAAGATCGGTGACTATTGGTGAAAAGGCCCAAAGTTCAGGGACCAATGGTGGAATTAACCCTACATTTAATGATTGGAAAAAGTGGATTAATGGAGATATCAGATATACTCCCTCCATCTCTAAATTATTGTCTTGTTTAACCCGGTACGCAAGGCCGGCCCAAGGGTAAAGCCACCAAAGCCCTTGTTTTAGGCCTTTTCGGCCTCAAGAAAAATTAGGCCTAAAATTTTTTTTTATTTTAATTAAAAAAATTAAATATTAAAAGTAACTCTTAGTTTTCGTCATCTACTCAATAATAGTTTAGAACTTATGAGCTTAAATTTTTGAGTTTTTGTTAGGCTTGACTATTTGGTATGAAATATTGTTTGTAGTAAACTCAGTTAATAAAAATATGCAATAAAAGAATATGTGTAACGATGTTGCTATACAGCAATTCAGCGATCTTATTTCATTTTTTAAGAAAAATAGGGAAGACGAATTTGAAAATGCTATAATTTCTACCAAAGAAATTGTTATAAAAGTGAATATAGAACCTAGGTTCCGTAAAAACGTACTTTTCATAGAAAGAAACAATTTAATGAAATTATTGACAGTAAAGTTCTAAGATCTCCTGAAAATCATTTAAAGTTGATTACTTTTTGTACATAATTATAGATAAAACAATTACTTCATTTCAAAGTAGATTTGAACAATTAAATATGTACCAAGATATTTTTGATTTTTTATTTAGCATTGAGAAATTGAGGTCATTGGATAATGAAAATTTAAAAGAAAATTGTATTAACCTTGAACTTTCATTAAAACATAATGACAACTTTGATATTGATGGATTAAATTTATTTAAAGAACTAAAATTTTAAAAGAAATCATACAAGTGAAAAATTGATATACCAATTAACATACTTAATTATATAATAAGACTTGATTCTTTTCCAAATGCGTATACGTTTATAGAATAATGTTAACGATTCTCATAGCTGTTGCTTCGGCAAAATGAAGTTTTTCAAAACTAAAATTAATAAAATCTTATCTAAGATCGACTATGTCTCAACAAAAATTAACTGGACTAGTTTTATTATTGATTGAAAAAAAATTGTTAAATGAAATCGATTACAATAATTTAATAAATAATTTTGCATTCCCAAAAGTATGAAAGATAAACTTTAAATAAAAATATAATAATTTTAATAAAACAAGTATTTATTTTAGGCCTCACTTTAGAGTTCGTTTTAGGTCTCCTTAAGTGTTGGGCCGGCCCTGTCGGTACACGGATTAAGAAAAAATAATTGATTTGATTATTAAATTAGTATAGTATGTAGTTTTCTTTAATATCTATATGTATAAGACTAATAAGTAGAAAGAAAAAGTAATGATAAAATGATAAAAATGATGTATTAAAAAGAAAAGTTTCAAACATGATAATTATTTGGGAAGAAAAAAAAAAAGTCAAATAATAATTTAGGAGGAGTATATCAGTTGTGGGACCCTCGAATATAAAACAGAAATTTAGTCCAATCAGGGTAGTTAATACATTTAAAGGTCCAACTGCAAACATGTAGTCGTCGTCAGGAACGCCGCTTTGCCCACAACGGAACAACTCCCACTCCTACGCTAATTAATTCTCGCCTTCTCTTCTCAGTTTGACTGCTTCTTCAATCAAAGCTTAGCTTAGCAGACCAGTAATGGCAAATTGATCACCATTACTTACAAGGTAACCTTACCAATTCTCTCTCTTCTTTCTCTCTCGCACACGCACACGCACACGCGCACACACCACACTCTACACGTTGAATGGTGAAAATCGAGTACTGTCGCCTCATTTCTTTACGAAGCAGATGTATAGTTGTCTGTGAAGGGGAAGAGCTGCGTGCTTTCATGGTTTGGTTGCTCTCTGTTTGAAACTGTTATGTATATTTCTTGATACTCCCTTCGTCTGTTTGAACCGTATTTTTCACTCAATTTTGACCAATTTTTCGGTTGGATATGTAACATATTTTTATTTAGTTTGAGAAAATAAAACTATATAGTAGTACTTACTTTAAAGTTTTCGAAAAAATAAGTAGTTTTTGAAAAAATAAGTACAGTAAATTCTTGTCAATGAAAATCCAGCCATTGATGTAAACTTATTGTGAGCAAGAAACAAAACTGTGTAAATTGAAGTTATATTGGACCAGTACTACTAAAATTCACTTCTGGGATTCATTCTGCCAAACTTCTCCAATAAAATGTGTACACAACGTTAATATTGGGACTAGGGATGTTCTAGACCTTCTGGTTGCATTCATTTGTTTACTAGCAACTTGGTCATTTAAGACGGTTTGGTTTCAAACAACTGGTATTTGAGAAAATATGCAGAAATTGTGTTCTTTTACTGTATTAATTTGTGTCAACTGTACACCATGAATTTATACAATGATAGCAAACCTATTCTAGGTAGGAAGAATAATCTACGACTAAAATTACTCTTACAAGTATGGTATGATTTCACAATCAGTTCCATCTATACAGCTATGTTATAACATGAAAGGAAAGTGCATCAATCAGTTGATTGGTTTTCCTTTATTAGTATTCAATACTTCATTGGGGAGTTCACTTAAGTCCACAATCCGAATTTGTTTCTCTTTCCAGAAAAGGATTTCCAATATACTTCATTGTGGAGTTCACTTAAGTGTACAACCCGAATTCGTTTCTCTTTCCAGAAAAGAATTTCCAATTTAGTCATCCGCTTTATGATATTTATGGAATCAATGGTTTGAGCTGGAACTGAAACCCACTGATTCCTTTACAGGATCCAGGATTTGTACCTGGGAGCCAGTGATGACTGTGGATACAACTTCTCCTGATTATTGGCTGAACTGGAGATTCTTCCTATGTGCATTATGGATCTTAATAGCTATGGTAGCAGCCACAATTTTAATAGTCAAATACGAAGGGCCTAAAAAGGAGAAAACTCAGAGAAGAGATGATCAGCGGGAAACAGTGGGGGTTTTGTACAAGGATGAAACTTGGAGGACTTGTTTGAAAGTAATCCATCCAGCTTGGTTGCTTGCTTACAGAATAATTGCTTTTGGTGCGCTCTTGTCATTGCTTATAGCTGATCTGGTCACTAAAGGCGGCGGTATATTTTACTTTTACACTCAGTGAGTTCATAAATCTACTGTTCTTCATCCTTACTTCATAAGCGCTTCAAATTAACCCTGTGATAAGATGGACATATCTCAGTCATCAATTTGGTGTTGCTAATTGTGGTTAGCAGCCATCTTAAATATGGCACATTCGTAGTCAGTTTGGACTGTGGAGTACATATTGGCCAATCTCACACCCAACCAGGGACAGCCTTGAAGTTCTCTTGGTTGGGCTGGGAAAAATAAGATTACTGTTGTGTAATTAGCATCTAACTTGGCAAAATGATTTTAAGCTTATTAATTGTCTTCAATGAGTATGAAACTTTAATCTATATGGATTCTAGTTGATTTTAAGGGGGTTTTTCCATTGGCCAGCTTTGTCTTGGGGTTTCTAGAAAGAAAAGCACCATGCTTATATAATTGAAGATCTTCCCTGCATCAGTTTCTACTTTTACTATCTGATTGTTCTAGAAACCTTCCCAACTTGAAGAATTACATGGATAATTGGGGATTGCTTGCTCATATGTAGTTGACTCATTCCCGTCAAGAAAAGTTAAAAATAGTTCTGTGCTTGTTGCAAGATGGTACCTGTGATGAGTAGCCTTCTTTAATTTTTTGCGGAACAATTTTTGTCAACTTCATTAATTTTTCCTTTTCCTATTTCTTTTTACTTGATAATGTCTGGGTGCTGAACAGGTGGACATTTGCTTTGGTCACTATCTATTTTGGGGTAAGTAAAGTTGCTAGCTCTTTTTATGAGCCCTTGTATGGTGTCTATATATTTAAGCGCGTTTGTGTAATTTTATCCAAAAAGTTGATGGAAATGGAACTTTTTATGTGTATTCCTTAATTTGATGGGGTTCCTCCTTTTATTTATCAGTTTTTCATTCCAAATTTCCATCCAAACTTATGTGGCAAGCATGTGATTGGTTAGTTTGTGGCCCCACAGTTCTTGTGATGTGATACCCGACCAATATCATGCTTGATACACAGATTGGGACTGAAAAGTTGGAATCCCTAGCGTCTATTTGGGTTGATGAAAGATGTATGGTATCCGAAACCATTATATCTGTTCTTCCAACAATAGCAAAATTGGAGTCAGAGATGAGAGAGCTACTTGATTCATCCGTTATTCAATCCGTATTTTATGTTTGAAAAGGTTGCAGGTTCTTTTGTGTTTTTGGTTACGGAGAGTTTCTTTATTTCAATTTCTATTTGCAGATAGGTTCGTTGTTCTCCGTTTATGGTCGTTACCAATACTGCAATGAAGTCGGTGATGATAGAGTACATTTTGGTGGTATAGATGCAGAAAGGGGCACGTATATGGCCCCCTCACTAGAGGAAAACTTAAATCCACAGAACATACTTATAAACTTGAATAACCATCAAGAACCTCATGATCGGAAGATTGCAGACCTATGGGGATATGCCTTCCAAATAATTTTCCAGGCAAGTTCTTAGTGACTTTATTTTTATTAGTTTTCTTTTTATGCTTATCAGCTGATTGACTCTTATGAAATGCAACTGTGCCCATCATCTTGACGTGTTATGATCTCCACCGCTAACTGATTTCACTTTAATTCAAGGAAAAATCTAACATGTGTCGGGCGCACTTTAAGCATTCTTGTTTTGGAAAATTTTCATGTTTTTCAGGAGAGCTATGGGCTCTGATGCCACGAGGGTGAATATCAATGATAATAAAAAAATATGTTTAAATTGCCGGACCCTTAATTCGAACTTATTGACACTTGCAAGTTTGAATTGTCATAGCAAATTTAATTTTCTTCAAATCTATGTTTTTACCAATAATTACCTTCACCCTGGGATCATTACAGGATGAATTTAATGTATATTCAGTGCAAAGGTACTGCTTCTTGGTGCTTATTTAATTCTTCTCTAGAAATTTGGTCTGTTTATATATATATATATATGTGTGTGTGTGTGTGTGTGTGTTGTATATATAATTTGTTTCTATGTCATCTTCCCAGTGCATTAATTTGTTTCAAAAAGCATTGGCCAGCAACTCTTGTGACGCCCCGACCCGGATTTCCATACAAAATCTCAAAGTCGGGTGGCCAAAACAACATAATAAGACTTAACAAAAATATAAACACCTGATTTAACAATGATAATAAAACAAGTCTTCGGCGACATTACTGCCAAAACCCAACTAACAACAACCACGAGTCTATAACTCGGGCGAAGAAATAACAACAATGTTAACATCATCGGCCACAACATGCCGGAACAACAACATAAATAAAATCAGCTGTATATACAAGCACGACATACATGTCGGCTACCAAAAGAATAATATAAACCAAGTATGATTCTACCCCAAAGTAAAGTCTATATAACTTTACATAATCATCCAATCTCACCAAAAGAAAACACTACATGACTGTACAAACCATAAGTACAACTACAAGGACAACCTGCTAACTAGTCACGTCCTCACCGACCTCACCGAGAGCTGCCTGACTGGTTCGGATTTAAGGAAAATAATTAAACACAACGGGGTGAGTCGAAACTCAATAAGTTACTAAATGCAACTATATGACATGGCATTGTAGCGACCCGGTCCCACCTAATTGCTAGTGAGCTGGTCCCACCAGCGTCACACCTGACTAGACCTCTAATCGAGTATCATAGTCGGACCTCACGGACTTCCCATGCCTAGTCATGGGTTTCATGCCTTTTCCCACACTCGAACCCCTGACCTTTAGGTAAGGTACAAAGGTCTTTAAATATGAGTGTGAGTACAAAGGTCTTTAAATATGAGTGTGAGTACCAATTGAGCTCAATTGGTACTCACACTCATATTTAAAGACCTTTGTACCTTACCTAGAGGTCAGGGGTTCGAGTGTGGGGAAAGGCATGAAACCCATAACTAGGCATGGGAAGTCCGTGAGGTCTGACTGTGATACTCGATTAGAGGTCTGGTTAGGTGTGACACTGGTGGGACCAGCTCACTAGCGATTCGGTGGGACCGGGTCGCTACAGGCATAATGCTCAACTGTAATCGTAATAAGATGATAGTATTTCTATACATCACAACTCAACATGAAATATCATCTATGATATACAACTCATGTTAAACACATAACACTTTGATGTTCACATAAGTACTTGTAAGTAAATCACATAATAAAGGATATCTTTCTCTTTATCTGTCTTTGCGTTGCTCCTGCAATACACAAAATAACCATCGTGTATCGATACTCGTCTATGATGTATCGACATCCCCGAACCTTCCGGGTCTCCCCGAAATTTCACCTATCGGGTCTTAGCAACCAAAGTCACGCGTATTGCAACAACAGTGGGGCTACTTCCTACCTGTGGCTAACAAATGAGGTGTGTGCACTCCGGTATGGCGACTTATAGCGATTCCAAACATTGATTTTTCAAGGCTATATGTCGTCCTACCTTGACTCGTTAACAAATGCCAGCTGGACCTAATGCGATGCACAAAATGGTATCTACTCATCTTATGCAAATTAACCCCGAGTTCAAAAGTAGTAAACTTGGTAAATGTCAAGTAATTCATATTACTCAATAACATGTCAACAACATGCACATATTTGCCAAAGCTTATATATCCACATAGAGCTAATTACAAGTCTCTAATCCACAAATATCACTCATTCACTTAACCAACTTGTTTGAGAGTTTTTAATCCTACTCAAACGAACCCAAATCCTCGTAGGGATTTATCATAGTATTTGGTGTATATTATTCATCCAAAATTCTACTTCAAGAATTCATTTAACATAATTGTTCACTTTGGGTATAGTTGTTATATGCAACTTTTTCCCAACTATAGTTTTTGTTCTCCTCTTAGTACAATTATAAGTGCAACAATAGAGTAATTATCTCACTCAAACCATCTCATACCAAGAAACTAACACAAACAAGATTCTCACATATCCATGTAGCATTTAGACATGTAATCCACATCTTTAACAAGGCTAGCAAGTCTATTATGTAACTAGCATGTTTTGAAGCTTAAAGCATACAAAAGGGGGATTAGTAACTTGCCTAAAATTGAAAAATCAAGCCACAAAATACTAAATCAAAGCCTTGCAAATTAGTCTCCTAGTCTTTAGCTACACAAATCTAGTCTTGCATACAAAATTTGATGGTTGGATTTTGAGGAGATGCAAAACACACAGTAACTCACCTTGACAACACACACACTTCTCTCTTTAAGGTTTTATGGAGTTCCTTGGATGAAATGGGAGTAATGGAGGGTTACTCTCTGAGGTTTAAGGGTGGAAGAGGTGTAAGAGACTCAGTCAAGCCTTAGGGACGTGGCCTCTCCTCACTCAAAAGATTTGCATGTTACAATATTAATAAAAAAAACACATACAGCAAGTCTGTTAACAGGGCGATCGCCCTCTCTCGAGGCAAAGTGATCGCTCCACAATCTACCTACAAGGCGATCGCTCTGAGATAAGCCAAGGCGATCGCTTTGTCCCCAAATCCCAGATGCCAACTTTCTGTCCATAGGGCGATCGCTCAGGCCCTAGCCCTAGCCAAGGCGATCGCTTTATCTCCATTATGCTAAATGGTAAGCACAAAGTTCTAAAATGCAACCAAAGCCATCCTAAATGATTCTTAAGTAAATTTAACAAATTTACAAGGCCAAAACACTCAACAAGGATTCCCAACAAGTCTAAGAACTTTGCTAGAAATATAACACAAAGATTACATATTAACTTAACAAGATACACAACCCTAATTCATATCACTACTATGGTATTCTATTTTTACCATGCCATTCAAATAATTCTACCATGTATATATTTAACATGATAACAAGGCAAACAAATATGCAAATAACACATAAGAGAGCTAGGGTATTCCATTTAGTGGGCACCAAGTAATCACCTTGACCTTTCATTTACTTTTTAAGTTGGTACTGGGGTTGGGGTGTGCAGGTGGGTGGCGGGAAGATAAGACTAAGATAATTAGTTACATTTGCCACCATTTTGCAGATAATACATAGCTATATAGATCTTCTTTCGTTTGGGGGTTGAGTGCTGATGGGAGGGTGTGATCATGTTCCTAGACTTAGTCTGCTAGTCTTAGAGAATCCTAAACCTTTTTGTTGTTTATAAATGGTCCATAAATACCGTGTCAAGTTACAGAATCGGCATGCTCAAAATAGATGCAACACATGGAGTTGCTGTGTCTATGAGTCCAAGTTGGTGATATTAATGCAGATTGTCATCACTTTTTGCTAGTACTTGCTTTGCCTAAACTGGCTGTTGAAAAGTACTAATAGGTTTACATGAAATTTTGGTATAATGTTTTAGCTTGAGGATTTGCAGAACAGCATAAGTCGAACTTGACTTTTTCGGTGCAAATTTAATTTTAAATTTGGTCAGACTATTCTTCTATTTCTTAAATCTGCATTCCCTCGGTATGATCAATGAAATGCTCCCTCACTGAAAAACAAGAAAGTTTAAACTGGTGTTTTTCTTTCTTTAAAATTGTTCTTTACTACATATCTTCTGCACACTTCAAAAATCAAAATTGGAAGGGGTAGTTGTTTGTGGCAGAAACTTGCAGGCGTTACATAATGGATTTCTATTTGGTTTAATTTCCATGTTGCAAATTCTGTTGCAATCTTTCTGACTTCTATTTTCTTTCTTGCTGAGTAGATATGTGGTGGTGCTGTGGTACTCACAGATATTGTCTTTTGGTTCGTAATCTATCCATTTCTTACTCCCAAAGGTTACAGATTGAGTTTTGTAAGTACGAGCCCCTTCAGCTCTGTTTACATGTTTCTTTTCTTTCATAGTTGATCTGAGAGTCTCACTTTCATGTCAGCTCTCCTGATGCATTTTAGTGCCATGTTAATGTAGAGAGTTTATCCACTCATTTGATTGTCTGTAACAAATTTAGTCTAGACTATGTCTTATAAGTACAAATAACCTTCTTTAGTAGCTGCTATTGTGGCACACTGCAATGGCAAAAAGGGACATAAGGAAACTTTTAACCCTCTCCAGAACCGAATATTATTTCCTTAACCAATGATGATGATGATAGTTCTTCTTTCTCAAGTTCTGGGAAGAGAAGAAACATGCTCTTTTTTATTTTGAAGGCAAACGGAAGTTGCTGCATACTAGTTCTGATATATTTTTCTTACTTAATGAAGTAGAGTTTTGAATCACCCTTTGATAATTACAATGATTTACACCCTTTGCCGTTAGGCCAATCCCTGGGTTTTATTGTCAAAGACTGTACTTTCTTTTTTTATGTACATCTTAATAATCAGGGACAAATCCAGAAATTTGGTTTGGTGGGGAGTAATTACATGGGTTATGTATAATGAAGCTTCTAAAGCGTGTACTCTAACTCAGCAATCTTTCAATACTGTATCTCTTTTTTGTTTTACAAACTTCAGAAAATTCATATCAAATACAATCTGCCTATCCTAAGTAACACCAATTGTGGCTTATCTCTATTGCTTGTCGAAAAATTCCAAATTTCAAGAAAAATAATACTCCCTCCGTTCCAGGCAAAGAGTCCACTATACTATTTTAGGACATTTCACTTAAAGAGTCCACTTTCAAAAAATTATACTTACAATTTTCTTAATTTTTCATCTTTACCCTCCACTTGGGATGTAATCATCTTGGTTGCGCTTAAGTATTTTTGTAATTATAACCAACTCCAATGACACTAATATATCCCTTAATAATTAGACTTTTCAAACGTGGACTCTTTGGGTGGAACGGAGGGACTCAGAGGGAGTAATACTCAACATGTAGTAGGTAGTAGGAACATCTTATGAAAGGAAAACATAAAGGGAAAAAATACATTCGACAAGCCAATAGTCACAAAGTCCCATGAGAATGATATTCTGCAAGAGCTAATGACAGTGAAGAGCATCAAAGAAAGTATCGCAGAGCTTAGTTATTATCTGTAGATGCAGATGTATGAAGGGCTCACCGGGGCAACTGACCCCACTGAATTCTGGAAAAAAACAGTAAATGGCAAGTTGTTCTAAATATCTTTTAGAAAATGGGGAAGTAAAATGTAACCAACAAGAACCACCCAGATCTAGAGTTTTCTTTCAGTAATTGTCCTGTATAAGCTTGCAGTATTGTCTTATGCAATATTAGCTTGCTAGTTCTGTATTTATGTTTGTCATTTTTTTTTGGTGGTCAATTATGTCTTAACCCACCAAAGAAAATACTAAGTGGTTGACACAAGAAACGCCGTTGACATTTCTGACTAAATGAATGTCATAATATCCAACATTATTTGATTTTCTTGATGTGTTCTTGACTTTTCTATCTTATCCTCTAGCAATAGGGATATGTTGTTGGACCATTCCTTATATATTGAAGCCTGTTACAGTAAGGGAACTTTTGATGAATGAAAATGAGTTGAGTTGCATCTTCTCCAGCCTCGAATAAACTAGCTCTCTCTCACAATCCTCAAGTAACCTGGCCTCTTGTTCTTGATGTGATTTACTTGGTGACATAAAATGTCAGCTACATTAGTAGATATGTTTACCGCAATTTACCAAGGCAACTATACTATAATAAAAATGTTTACTCAACTGTACAAGGCTATAAACTATAAAGTATAGGATCATTAATGTATGTAGAATGGATTTCATAAACCTGCACTCAATACTAAGATTCATTAATTGTTTTTCTATTGCTGATCAGGTTTCTCATATTATTTTCCTTGATCTTTCTACCAACTGCAGCTAATTGTTGTGATGCATTCTGTCAATGCTGTTTTCTTCCTCATTGACCTGATTCTAAATAGTCTGGTAAGTTGCCAGCCCCTTACGGTCCAGTTAATATCTATTTTGATCTATAATTCATTGATTAACTATATTTGTATCTGCCTAAACTGTTACCGTTCCCATTACTTAAGTTTCTCCTTTCATTATATTGATATGCATAATTGTAAGTGCTAAATTCTTCTTTTACTGACATTGCTAACGAGTTGTCATCTCCTTTCAGCGATTCCCGTTCTTCCGTATAGCATATTTTGCCTTATGGACATGCACATTTGTCATTTTTCAGTGGATCATCCATGCTTGTGTTTCTATGTGGTACGCTGAGCTCTTTCCATTTCACATGAGATATAATGCTGGAAAATCACCTATCATGTAGCAGTAAAAAGTTACACCTTTTCCGTTTCGATTTTATGTTATGGAACCAAATTGAATCAAAGCAACATCGAAGTCAATTAGAAACCCAGAAATGAAAGAATTGTTTCATTGTTTAAATGTCATTTAGATATACGATTGTTTTTGGTACCATTAGAGAAATTAAAAGAATGGCAATTGTATCTTCTAGTATTCACATAAATTAATAGTATTACTTTTGTTTTGGAACTTAAAATTGTACACACGTTTATCCAATGAAGTAAAATTCAGTATTGCCTATAGCATTTAGAGGACAGGGGCACCTGCTCAATGAACAATCTCCTATTTCCTTTTATTGCAGGTGGCCATATCCCTTTCTCGACTTGTCCTCTCCGTATGCTCCCATATGGTATGTTATTATAAATTTCGAAGTCCATTTGTGGAATTACTGGTGTAAATATTTGGTCTATATCAGTGACTCACATGTTTTGACATTGCTTATGGAACTTATATTTTTGTAAACAAGAAAATACCAATAAACCATGCCTGCCTGTGACCAACTCGTAAGAGTGGAAATGAGTCCACTTTTAGGATCTATGAATGTTGGTTGTAGTTTTCTAACTGCATAGCCGTACTTGGGGTAGCTGGGTAGCTATTTCTGCTTTTATGAGCACAAGTATAGCAAGCAAATGTTACTTCTGTCTTTATTATGGCTGTAAAAAGTTGGTGGCTCGAGTTCATCTCAAACCCGACTTGTTCATAACTTGATTCGACTCGAGCCCATGAAGTAAATGGGTCAAGCTTGAACATGATTTCAAGCTCGATGATCGAGCGAAGCTCGGACTGACTTGTATAATTCAATTAGTGCAAAATATACCCAATTATATCTATCCTATAGTACTACTATTTTACAAAATGTCTTGCTGGTTTCAGCTCGAGTTCAACTTAACTCGAGTCAAGTTCGAGTTTGGCTCAAGTTTAACGAGTCCAGCTTGAAATTTCAAAGTCCAGATTCAACTCAGCTCGTTTATGGCCCAAGTTTTATACCCAATCACAATTAAATTTGGGACTTGTTCCCGTGACAGAATTAGGTAAGGTGAGAAGTAGAGGCCCAAGTATTATGCCCAATCGCAATTAAATTTGGAACTTGTTCTCCCGTGTTAGGTAAGGTGAGAAGTAGAGAGAACCCCCGCACTAGGTATGGACTATATCGAAGGTTTCATCCTAAAACTAATGGAAAAATTGCAGTACGGTACTTTTTATGGAATATTCAATCGTTTAAATTCATTATATTTGTTTTTATTCGCTTAAGTTCTTTTTAAGTGATAAATTGACTATTTGTTTCAAAACTGCCTTTGTATCAACATATTATGTTTTTAAATATATTTTGTGTATCGTCTTATGTGTGAAATGTGTATCGTCAATGTATTTATGATTTTTTTTGTTAAAAATTGTGCATCGTTTAACACGTCAAGTATAAAATGTGCATCGTAATATTTTTGTATAAGAAATGTGCATCGTCAAATATAATAGTACTAATTTAGTTTTTATGTGAAGAAATGTGCATCGTCAAGTATAAATGTACATTGTCAATGTATAAAGTACTATTTCATTATAAATGTTGTGCATCGTTTAGTATAATGTTGTGCATCGTCAAATATATCAGTATTTTTTTTAGTATAATTTTTGTGTGGATTGTGAAGTATAATTTTTGTGTATCGTCAACTGTAATTTCAAAAAAGATATAAATTTCACGATGTTTATCAGCACAGATTCATAAAAAAAAAAGAATAACACGAAAATATAATGTTATTAATAAAAAAAATATTGTTTTTAATCATTTTTTTCATACAAAATCATTGCATTAACCATCTTGGTCATGTACTTTGCATACTCATTACCGTTAAATTCCGTCGGCAATTGTTTGGCTTGGAGCAATCTTTCATCAACATGCACACGATCACCCCACAATCACAACTCTTGGTGTGTGGTCAAGTGAATAAGGTAATTTGTGCATCGTTTTTATTTGTGATGTACAGTGTATACTTCCGTGTTTTTATGTGCATCGTCTTGACAGCACAGCGTTCACTGTTCCGTGTTTTTAAAGGTTATAGATGACATTTCGCAAAAAAAAGTGTCCTTTAGTGATTGAAAACAATTATAGTGGGCTTTAGCGAATGAATATTATCTAAAAGGGACCACCCGAATTTTGTCGTAAACTAATCGGTGTTAAATGGAGCCTCTCAAACCTATATACTAGTCCTTAGAGATATATTTAGTCTATGTGGGATATAGTTCTAACACGCTCCCTCAAACACGCCCTCTCATACTTGAGGGTCGAACATGTGGACTTTGAAGAGTAAACAAGGATATAAGTGGAAGAAATGTAGGCCGTTGGGCGTGTAGAAAGTCCGTTTAGATACAATCTTAAGACTTAAAGTGTGGGGGTCCATCTCAAAACTAATTGACTTGTGAGAGGTGTGACCTCAAAATATTTATTAATTGTTTATTAGACTTGATTTGTATCCGATGTGGGTTTAGTCTCAACACGCACCTTCACGTGTAATCGGACTTGAGACTTATAACGTGGACTCATTGATTCATGGCACGTAACACAAGAACGTGGGTTGTTGGGCTACGTAGAGAACTTGCTACCATCTTAAACTCATTATAGTTCCTTTCTCGATTTACTTTCTTTTGAGGGAAAACACACAATCGGTCATTGTATTTTGGGAAAGGTTGCAATTCGGTCACAGATTATTTGAAAATATTATTTGGTGTACTTCAGTTATTTTGCAAGAAGCCCACCAGCACGTTAATTTTAAATAAAATCTTTATTATATCTCTGTCTTCGTCCTCACCTCCTTTAATGAAGACATCGGTAAAATAGAGATTTTATTTAAAATTAACGTGTTGGAGGGCTCGCTTGCAAAATAACTGAAGTACATTGGCCCAAATAACATTTTCAAATAATCAGTGGTCAAATTGTAACATTTTTTAAAGTACAGTGACCCGATTATGTATTTTGCCTTTTTTTTGAACTCTTGGAGTTGGAGGATGTTATTGTAGTTTGCTTTAGCAGCTCATGGGGATTACTTATCTTATGCTTTTGCCGACACAAACATTGCAGGTACTTGGGAGTGGGATTCCTAGTTCTCCCATGCTACAGCATTTTGGCGCTAATAGCTCGGATGAAGCAGTTTTGTTTGTCAAGATATTTTGACAGGCCCATCCGAGCATGAATAGGATTTCATTATTGGGCTAGGCCGGGCCTGGTGTGGTTCGGGAAATTGGGAACCCACTCGGCGCTTGTTTGGGACACCATAATAGTACACTCTTCGTTTTAAAATGAATGTTTATTTTTGTTCATGGTCGTATTGGGAGTAATTCCTTTTGATACTATGGAACAATCGATAAATGAAATATGTACTAAAAAGGAATGAATGGAATTGACCAAAATTGTTGCATATTAGACAAGCATTGTTCAAGAGCCGGGTTGGATACAGTCACTATTATTTTGGCCCATTAGTTTCGTGTTGGAAATTATTTCATGACATGGGGAATGCATCCTGCAATGTATGTAGGATTTCATTTTTCAAAGTCTCTTATAAAGAAAAATCCTAACAGCTATATGAATTTCACCAATTTGCAATGTATGAAAGAAACCATATTTTGAGAGTAATTTCAATTATTAATGACAAAGAAGATATTATACAGGGATAGTAAAAAAATACATTTTTAATAGGGACAATTAAGAGAACTCCAAAATTAAAAAATAAAGGTGAAGAAAATTGCTTCTTTATACTCTCTCGTTTCCAAACCATTGCCATGGGCGAGGCAAAGATGAAAATAAATTGACAGTCAATAGTTAGTATATATTCTTTCTATCTGTTCCACCCAAAGAGTTCACGTTGGAAAATTCTAATAATTAAGGGATATATAAGTAGTATTGAAGTTAGTCATAATTACAAAAATATTTTAGCATAGTTGATATGTTTGTGCCACGTATGGAGGGTAAAGTTAAAAGTTTTATAAATATTGTAAACATAATTTTTTAAAGTGGACTTTTTGAGTGGAACATCTCAAAATAATTTTAAAGTGGACTCTTTGAGTTATGATAAACTCCTTGTAGGTTGGTCCCAAGCCGTTCAGAATACAGACGTTGGAGGTCATCCTCAAACACTACTTCACCAGCTTTGGCTAGTGAGTCAGCTAAAGTGCTAGCACGAAGAAGATAATCGTCTATCATCATATCTGGAGTACGCGACAGGGAATTGAGTGCATCCCGTAATTTTTGTATATGAACTCGTGAGGTTCCACCAAACCTTTTAACCAGGATTTCCCAAGCGTCAACAGTAGTTTCACATGAATTCACACGGGGTTGAATTTTGGAAGTGATTGTGGCCTTGATCCACCCAGCAACCAAGCTAGATGCTTGTGCGAAGAACTCAGATTCTGGGTTTGGTGTTTTATCATCATCAAGGTGAACATCATGTGGATTTTTCTGGACTATAGTGAACATTAGTTTGTGAGTTTGCAAGACTGATCTGAAGATGGAACTCCAATTCAAATAGTTTTCGGTTGTGAGGTGACAATGGCCCATGTATGATTGAATGTTGAGGAAGAGAGAGAGAGCATGAGAAGTTGGGATGGAATGAGATGAGGCAGCTGTGGTTTTTGAAGACATAGCAGATCCATCTTCCATGGTGATTGGATGCTCTGATACCATGTTAGATAGAATAAACAAGGAAATATAAACGGGAGACAAATATTGTGATTTGTGAATTTGAGAACTCCTCTGTTCTTGTTGTTTTCCTCTTTATCATTCCAGCTATATATACATACTACACATACATTTGAAGATAAAAGAATAAATTACATACAGTGAAATTTGGTATATGAATAGACAGATACATGTACTGAAGATTGAGATTCATTCGTTTACAAAACGAAAGAATGGTGATATCCATCTTTCAGGTCTAAGTGATTTTGCAGATAATTTGATCGGAAAGGGATTTTGCGATGAAAAAATTAACATTAATGCTTCAGGTTTCTCTCACTCCTCTCTCTCTCTCTCTCTCTCTCTCTCTATATATATATATATATATATATATATATATATGGGGGAGTATTCAATGGTTACTATTATTATTAACCATTAATGGTTACTACTCCATCCGTCCCTTAATTATTGTCTTGTTTGACCCGGCACACGGATTAAAACTCTTCCTTTCATTTGCTTTGAATGTATATGTTTTTGACATATTTTGTGTTAAATTTTAGTTTTTTGTTTAGTTATTTGCTTCTAATGTGTATGTTTTTGACATATTTTGTGTTAAATATAATTTTGTTTTTGACATATTTTGGGTTAAATTTTTTTTTGCTTTATTATTGGTTATAATGTATATTTTTTAAAAAAAAAATTTGGACATGCACCTGACCAGGCGCATGTTCAACAAATTTTTTTAAAAAAATTTGCACTTTACCCCCTAAATTTGTTAAGTCCGTTAAATTTTTTAACGAATTTAACAAATTCAAGGCGGTATATTGAAATTTTTTCATTTTTTTACAAATCAGGGTATAAAAGTGCAACAATTGGAAAAAAATATATATGTGCCTACACCATGCGCATGTCCAAAAGAACATGCCCATGGTGTAGGCGCATGTTTTTTTTTTTTTGAAAATTTGCACTTTACCCCCTAAATTTATTAATTTTGTTAAATCTTTTAACGAATTTAACAAATTCAAGGAGGTATAGTGAGTTTTTTTTAATTTTTTACAAATTCAGGGTGTAAAAGTACAACAATTGGAAAAAAAAAAAAGACATGCGCCTACATCATGCACATGTTCTTTTGGACATGCACTTGGTCCAGGTGCATGTCCAAAAGGACATGTGCATAGTGTAGGCGCATGTTGACGAGGGCAAGTTAGTAATTTTGCAAAGGAGGGGGCTACGTTTAGCTTCAATCGGCCCATAATTAAAGTATGAAAAAAAGTAAGGGTAAAATAGTAGAAGTGATATTCTAAAAAGGAAAGTTTTTAAATAAGATAATTTTTTTTAGACGGACAAAAAAGGAAAGGAAGACAATAGTTTAAGGACAGAGTCTTAGGATCTCAGCGCTACCATCTTTCCCAAAAGCTATAGCTGTTAGGAAGGCGCAACCAATTTCCTTTAAACCTTCACACAATTAGCGCCCCGAGCTTGCTGGTCCATCCCCAACAATCTCCCCCCCAGCAAGTGCTGTGCGCAGAATCATCCACACAGTCAACTTCGGCGACGCAGAGTCCAGCTCTACGAAAGGTCCTCCCCCCCAACAAGTACATTCTGCTGGGCACAGGGATCGAACTCGGGACCTGCTCTGATACCAGTTCTTAGGATCTCAGCGCTACCATCTTTCCCAAAAGCTATAGTTGTTAGGAAGGCGCAACCAATTTCCTTTAAACCTTCACACAAGTAGCGCCCGAGCTTCTTGGTCCATCCCCAACACGGAGGGATTATTATTAACTATTAGATCATTGGATCAATGGCTAAGATTTAATGATTAGTTAAAAAATACAATTAATGCAAGTAGGTAAGTCATTTAATACAATTAATCTCAACCTTTGATTTTTAATCCAATGATTAATATAATAGTAATCATGGAATACTCATGGAATACTTATATATATATATATATATATATATATATGTTTCCTGTCTTAGAAAACCATTCCACTCACAAACAGAGTCTCCTTCCAATCTCAAATATCAAGATACAAGGCTTTGCAGGAGGTTAGACAGAAGAAAAAATGAGGTTACCAGTGGGGGTGAAAAAGATGATGCCGGTGATGGTGGGGGTGGGGTTGGTGATGTTGTTGGCAATGGTAGGGGTGGATGCGGACCAGTGTGAAGGAGCACAAGACTTTCCCATTTTCCCGCCCCTCTCTTTCTCTATCGTCACCAATAGCCGACAAGAGAAAACTCCGGCGAGTGACCACAACTCCGATTCAGACTTTGAAGCCGTGGTCTATATTGGAAGGCTTAATCAAATTGTTGCAGTTGAAGATGACAAACTGCGTATCGGAAAGTCCATATTCGTACAAAATTGGTCCAATTCGTAGTAATTCTTCTCTCTGTTGAATTGATGCTTTCATTCATGTATATGGATGATATAAGTAAGGAGGCTGACCAAGAAGTTGAGGGTGCAAAGTGTCAAGGCTCAGAAGACAAGTTCAGGGGTATCGAGTGCAAATGAGAGATGTGGAAAGGGTGCAAGTTGTAGAACATATATCTGAGTTTGTTGTCTGATGTCACAAAGTAGTTAGATGACATCATCATCATCATCAAAATATCACAGAATCAGTTAGATCAAGTTGGAAGAGTTTGTTGTAGGATTTGTTGTATTTCGATCTCTGTTTTTTGTATATAATCTCTGAAAGATTGATTGTAAAATGTTGAGAATAATATACATTTTTCCTCCTTTTCAAGTTCACCATTAATGTTCTTCAAAACCTTCAAATCCATTCTGCAAATCTTTCAATTCTTTCATGGTATCAGACCTTGATAGCTTCCGCAAACCTGTTACTATTCAAATCAAACACAAAAATCAAATTTTAATTTCTCAATAACAGTCAAAGTTCTTGAGAATCATGGCTTCATCAACTGAAAATACAGGAGGTGTTGAAGTAGATGAATATGAATCTGCAGAGGTAAGTTTCACTTTACCTGCTTCACATCCATTGTTTCTTCATCCTAATGATCACCCTGGAATGTCCCTGGTTTCGCAAATTCTCACTAACACTAACTACAGTCAATGGAAACGAGCCATGATAATTGCACTTTCATCCAAATTGAAACTAGGAATGGTTACTGGATTGTATAAAAAGCCTAATGTCCAATCCAAATACTTACCTCACTGGCAAAGATGCAATGATATGGTCACATCTTGGTTGCTTAATGCGGTTTCTACGAAATTTCAAGTAGTCTTGTGTATCTTAAATCAAACAAATATGGGATGATCGGAGTTTAGATTTTCACAAGGAAATGCCCCACAAGTGTTCACCATTAAGAAAGACATAATGAATCTACAACAGGGAAACATGAATGTGACTGCTTATTTTACGAAATTCAGGGCTCTGTGGAATGAATTTGAAGAACTAAGCAGCTTGCCTAAATGTGTATGTGCCTGTTCTTGTGGTGTAGCTCAAAATTAGAAGAATATGAGCACTTATGAAGGTGACTCAATTCTTAATTGGACTTAATGATTCTTTTTCTGGTATAAGGAGTAACATCTTGGCCAGAACTCCTTTACCAAATATAAATGCTACACTGGCCTTGTTAATGCAAGATGAAAAACTCAGGGAATGCTCTAGCACTAACCACTTACTTGAGTCATCTTCTGCCTTGTTAGTCAAGAGTACTTCTCAACAAAACAACACTAAAGGATATGTCAAAAAGGGTCAGAATTCAAAGATCAATGCTACATGTTATCACTGTGGGGGATTAGGGCATATCAAAGATAGTTGCTTCTTTATTCATGGATTCCCTGAATGGCACAAGCTCTATGGAGTAAAACCAGATCCATCCAAGATGCCAAAGAACTTGAAGTCTAAGAACTCTGGATTCTCTCATCAGGCAAATTCTGTTAACACTGGTCAAGTTACATCTACAGAACCTACTCCAGCAGTAAATTCAGTTTCTTCTACTTCCAGCACTGTGATTGTGTCTGAAGATCACTACAAACAACTACTGGACATGGTAAATAAGTCAAATTCATCTACATCCACTACTCAAGCCGCAGTCGATTTTAAAGTTTCCGGTGTAACTAGTTCGTGACAACCGCTTTAATGACCTTGACATCCAACTCTTGAATAATTGATTCGATGCCTCGATCATATTACATCTGTTTTTCTTTGCTTGTCAATCCTCATCCCTTTAACTCATCTATAAATCTTCCCAATGGTCACACTTGCTAAAATCACACACGAGGCACCATTTATCTCACCAAACATATAACTCTTTACAATGTTTTATATGTTCCCGTTTCACATTTAATTTACTATCGTAACTAAGCTTACCTCGGACAAGAACTGAGCTTTCAATTTCTTCCTACACACTGTCGATCCAGACTTAGCTTGCAAGACACTTCGGAGACCGGTAAGATGGAGGGAGGCCTATACAAGCTTGACTTGACTGATGCATTCTCTGATCTTTATGCTTGTTCATCTGTTCAAACATCTTCAGATTCAGTTCATCTCTGGCACTGCAGACTTGGTCACATTCCAGTGTCCAACCTTTATCATTGTGTAATTCCTTGTAATAAAAATGTTACTCTTGAACATCCTTGTGATGCTTGTCATTTAGCTAAACAAAACAGGGTTCCTTTTCCATTGAGTACTAGTCATGCTACATCTCCTTTTAGCTTAATTCACTGTGATGTATGGGGCCCTTACAAACATTATACTTATAATGGCGTCAATTCATTTCTTACCATTGTGGATGACTATTCAAGAGCCACATGGACATACTTGCTACATTCCAAAGCCCAAGTCTGTTCTTATCTTCAAGTCTTTCTTAAAATGATTGAAACTCAATTCAATATGCATGTCAAAATATTAAGATCAGACAATGGTATAGAATTTTTCAATTCTGCAGTTTCCTCTTTGTTGACTTCTCTTGGTATTACACCTCACAGTTCCTGTGTTGAGACCCCACAGCAAAATGGTAGGGTTGAAAGAAAGCATAGACGCATTCTAAATGTGTCTAGAGCTTTAAGATTCCAGGCACACTTACCCATCAAATTTTGGGGTGACTGTGTTCTAACAGCAACTTATCTCATAAATAGAAGTCCCTCTTCTGTCCTTAACAATAAAACTCCTTTTGAGTTTTTGTTCAATAAACCTCCTTCTTATACTCATTTAAGGGTGTTTGGTTGTTTGTGCTATGCCTCCATTCTTTTCTCCTCTAGGGATAAATTCTCTCCAAGAGCCACCAAGTGTGTCTTTCTTGGTTATGCTTATGGCAAGAAGGCATACAAGGTTTATGATATCACTATTGGCAAGGTTTTCTTCTCCAGAGATGTGATATTTCATGAAACCTTTTTTCCCTATAAGCAATCTTCCCTATCCAGTCCTGAATCCTTTGTTCCCATGTTTATGGATCATTCTGGTTCCTTTCCAGATGATCTTTCTTCTGAATCAATTGCTTCTTCTGAACCTTTGGTTTCTTCTGATATTCCTATGTCTCATCCTGATCCTGTTTCTTCTCCTCTTCCTTCAAGACCTGTTAGACAGAGACATGTCCCAGCTAAGTACAAGGATTATATAGGCCTACCTTCTCAATTCACAGCTTCACAGTGTTCTACAGGTATATGTTCTGCTCCTCTTTCTTACTCTGCTATTTCTTCTGCTTATTACTCCTTCATTTATAATATCTCTTCTCTTCTTGAGCCTTCTACCTATTCTCAAGCTCTTAAGGATCCAAATTGGTGTGATGCCATAGCTGTTGAATTAGCTGCTCTTGAGCAAAATCACACTTGGGAACTTAGGGTCTTACCTAGTGGCAAGAAACCGTGGGTTGCAATGGATTTATAGACTTAAATACAATCCCGATGGTTCTTTGAATAAATACAAAGCTAGGTTAGTGGCTAAGGGGTTCACTCGGGCGAGGGTGAGGATTATTTTGAAACATTTGCCCCGTAGCTAAAATGACAACTATGAGAGTATTCCTGGCTTTGACTGCTATAAAGGGCTGGCATCTCTCTCAAATGGATGTTGCTAATGCCTTTTTGCATGGAGACCTTGATGAAGATGTTTATATGCAATTGCCTCAGGGATATGTCTTGCCTGCTCATCTTCAATCTCAGTCTTCGGGCCTATTGTTTGTAAGTTGTTGAAGTCTTTGTATGGCTTCAAGCAAGCCCTAGCGTGGTATAGCAAGTTTGCTTCGCTCTTCTTGCTTATGGCTTTGTGGAGTCCAAGCATGATCACTCTTTATTTATCCTTCATAGACCGACTCTTTCACTGCTATTCTGGTCTATGTAGATGACATCTTAGTTGATGTGTTCATTGGGGAAGCAATCCAACCCTGTGATTAAGAATGATGGATTGCTTTCTAGTAGTGAGCTTTCTGTAAGTATCCATAATTAATGTCATTTTCAATTAGGGATGGAATCGAGTAGTATTTTTGCAAATTAATTAGGAAACAAGAAACAAACCAGGCCATAACAATTTTTGGTGAAGGAAGAGAGAGAAGCATTTTTCGGGTAGCGTCACCGGCTTCGTTAATGTGATGGTGTAAGAATTGATAATTGAGATATAGATTGATTGCCCAAGATAATTCTATTATTTTGATAATAGCTCTTTATATACAAGTTACAAAGAGACTAAAACAATGTATAGAGTCAAGTCTTTGATCAAGGAGGGGCTGTTGAGAAATCGATGCTGAAGGTGGAGAGTGTTGCTTTGGGTTCCACAATTCATTGTTTTGGTTCAAGTCTGTCACCCCCCCTCAAGTGAAACGAAATGAAGTGAGCCAAGAAATCGATGCTGGAGCTTGAGCTTGAATTTGTTGGAGCGCCCTCTCATTTGTAACATCAGTGAGTTGATAATGCCACGAGCAATGCAAAAGCGGCACATCAAATCATTAAGGTTAAAGAATAACTTCAAATTGTTGTAGTAGCTAGCGAGCCACGACCCATTGTTGACTATAATCTGTGGTTCTATAAGAGAGAACCAATCATCAAGTGACCAATGCGAATTTTGGGTACAAAGATTTTTAGATGGGGTCTCTAGATCACCCATCATAAGAAGAGAAGAAAGATCAACTTTAAGAGCACGAGAGCATAGTTGAGGGCAGTGAGAATCTCTTTCATAGAACATGCTAGAAAGGGAAATGGAAGATTTTGAGTTAACAAAGTAAGAGTTGGCGAAGACATCCGAATACGAGTGAGAAGTTCTTTGTAAGTAAGAAAACGCGTGATCAAGAATTTCTAACTTTGTGAGAAAGGATGACATTTCAAGATTCTCGGGAATGGCTAGACAACACCCATCAAGTAAAAGAGGTGAGGGAAAGTTGCTAGACAAGGTGGAAGTAAAGGTGGATTGGAATTGTGAGATATCAAGATTGGTAGAGATGAACGGGATATCGTCGGGAGAAACAATCGATGTAGAGGGGGTAAGGTTTAAAGTTTGCTCTTCTTGAATGAGCGGTTCAAAAGGGTGTCAAGAGACAAAGTGGCTCGATGGGGATAAAAACAATCACGAAGAAAAGGGATAAACATAGTGTCTAAGCCCTCAACCACAAAATCAATTAACTCATTTTGTGGTATTATATATCCAGCCTTTCCTAGCGAAGAAGTGAGGGAGCAAACTTCGGAAATATAGTTCACTATAGATTGGGTTGGAAGCTTTTGAAGACACCATAAACTATCATAGATGTCTTGAGCATACCAATTCAAGGATTTTTGAGGAGAAGGAGAAGAGGTTATATTTTCAGCTTTTCTAAAGCTGAGATCCCAACGATATGGACAAACTAGAGCAGTGTGACCAAGTTCGTCACATATTTGGCAAGAGACGATCGGAGATGAAGATAGTTCAAACTTTGAGGAACAATTTTTCATGAGTATAGATTTCGTGAGAGGGAAAGGGAGCTAATGGAACAAAATGTTTCACTTAAAACACACTGCAAAAGGAAACTAGGGAACAATTTTGGAGGGACAAGTTCTTTGACTGTTTTTGGGATTCGAGGAGATGTTGGTCGGACTGAAATGGGTGGCAGTGTGTCCTTTCCTTTTTTTTTTAAATTACAACTTACAAAGACCACCCCTCAATGGTCATTTTCTATTTCTTGGGTCTTGTGCCCCTTTTTATTCGATCTTATCCTTCAGGCGGAGAAGAAACGGAGAGAGAGTGTGAGCGTAGTCGGAGATGGTTCAGAGACTAACGTACCGTAAACGGCATAGTTATGCCACCAAATCCAACCAGCACAGGGTCGTCAAAACCCTCGGAGGGAAACTAGTGTACCAGACCACCAAGAAGAGAGCTAGCGGACCTAAGTGCCCTATTACTGGAGAAAGGATCCAGGGGATTCCACACTTGAGGCTAGTTGAATACAGGAGGACTAGATTATCCCGGAACCGTTGGACAGTCAATCGTGCTTATGGTGGCGTTCTGTCTGCTGGTGCTGTGAGAGAGAGGATCATTCGAGTTTTCTTGGTTGAAGAGCAAAAGATTGTGAAGAAGGTTTTGAAGATACAGAAGGCAAAGGAGAAGCAAGCCACAAAAGCTTGAAATTGACTGGAAAATAGGAAAAGTAAAAGGAGATGGAGACGTTTTGGGCAATGGAGGATAGCGGAAGAAATTGTTCTGGGAAGCACGCTAGAGTTGGCGCGACTTTGGAGCTGTTTGGCCGGAGGAGATGATCGGCACTAGTGCACTTTTGAACTGGAATTTCCAGGCCTGAGAGATAGATATAGAGAAGGAAGCGGCGCTGGAGCAGGAGGGAGGTTGGTGCTCTTGGTCGGAGAAGAAATGGGATCTGAGGTGGGTGTTTCCTCAGTTATGGCGTGAGTCTTTTACGGCTCTGATACCATGTAAGAATGGATAATTGAGATATAGATTGATTGCCCAAGATAATTCTATTATTCTGATAATAGCTCTTTATATACAAGTTACAAAGAGACTAAAACAATGTATAGAGTCAAGTCTTTGATCAAGGAGGGGTTGAGAAATCGATCTGAAGGTGGAGAGTGTTGCTTTGGGTTCCACAATTCATTGTTTTGGTTCAAGTCTGTCAGATGGCAAAAGAAGGAGAAGAAACCATTTTTGGCCCTTTCACAAATACTTTATCTAAGGAAATGACACGTTTACCTTTGGAAAAATTACATGTGTCGTGCTTATAATTAATGGCTAAAATTTATGACATTGGACAGAAGGATCAATTACGTTTTACTTTATTAGTACATGGACAAAATTTTTACAAAAATTAGTTTAGGGACAAATCCCAAAAAACTCAAAAAGTACAGGGGACCATTTATGTAGTTTACCCGAATTAATTTATAGCGTTTGATGTTGCAAGAATTTATTTGTAATAGGAATGAATTACTGAAATTTTGAAACTAATTACTAAAATTTAAGGAATCACAATTCTAAAGAAGAAGGTTGTATTTGAATTCATAATAGTTGAAATCTATATAAAAGGACAATTATATCCTTCTATAAGGTCAATTATTTATTTTATATTTATAATCTCATTTGGAACTATATAGGAGAATAAAATAGTAATTATTTTAGCTTAGTAGTAACACATACTTTTCTCTAATTATTTCATATATTTAAGCTATTTTTATTTGAACTAGTTTCATTAAATCATTAGTTTGTTTTTTTAAAAAAAATTTATTTAATGAATTTTTCTTGCTTTATTGATGTTGGATAATTTAAAATTTTTACCAAAATTTAAAAAAGAATGAAGAACTTGTTATTTTGTGGAGCTGTAATAATATTAATATCTAATTTTTATCATGTTTGTCTACTTTAGAGCAATTTTGTCAATTGACTTAATTTTATCTTTGCATTTTAAATTATTTTGTTTCTCACCAAACAATATAATAAAAAATTATACTACATTAGTTATCATATTTCTTATGTTACCAAACCCATTTTAGAAATCATCTCTACAACTATATCGTGAAATCTCATTAGTAGTACTCCTCCGTCCCTAAATTATTATCTTCCTTTCTTTTTCGTCCGTCCCAAAATAATTGTCTTGTTTGAAACTTTCCTTTTTAGAACATCACTTTTACTACTTTACCCTTACTTTTTCTTCCTACTTTAATTATGGGTCACATACACATGGGCATTAAAGGAAACAACACACTTTTTCAATACTATTCCAATATTAATAATCAAGTCAATTGAGTTTTTTTAATCCGTGTGCCGGGTCAACCCAGACAATAATTTAGGGACGGAGGGAGTAATAGATTTTGTAAAATTATTTTCATTTTTGTATACCAATTAAGGCCTTAAAAAAGTCGCCCGAGAGATTTGGTAGTGGAAAAATCTTCGAATTTCTTTAACAGATGGACACTACCGAGAACAGACCTCCTTAGGGACTCGGACTAGGTACCAATATTATTCCATGAACACGTAAAAAAAAAAAAAAAATCCTGTAACAATAAGTAAGTACTTATCATTGATAATTTCTAAGATAAAATCGAAAATTTTAAATTTTGAAAGTTAAAAACTCAGTTGGATTATTGATTTTTGGCCACCTTGTGGTTGACTAAATCTTATTCGTAGCAAAAATGCGCAAAATATATGTTACTCCGAGAGAGAGAGAACGAGAGAGAGGCCACATGACTAAACGCTTATAGCTTCTTCAATGCAATTATTTATCTAGTAAAAAATACTAGACACAAAGAAAAGATATATCATCTCCAATGCAAATCTCTTACGCTTAGGTGGAGATAAGGTGACATTTAGTTGGAAAGATATTCTCTACATGGAGATGATGTGACATTTAGTTGGCAAAATATTCTCTACATGATCCACTACTTCTAGAGGGTCACCTAAAGGATGTTTTTTTATCCACGTTATTTATCGTTAGTTTTTATTTTTTACCGTCAATTAGCTACAATAATTTTTAATTTTTATTTCTTATAATTAATTATAAACCAATGTCACATCTGAAAGAATGTTCTAAAAGAAGTCTTGCATTGGAGCACATTTAGAAAGAGGACTCTCTATCTTTTAAATTTTTTGTCACATATGAAAGAATTCTTCTTGTTTAAACATGCCAAATAGAAAAAAAAGAGATGATATCATTGGAGATGCTCTTATCTTGCGTAACAAACATAATTCACACTCACCACATGTTGGGGCCTTATTACCTGCTTTACTTAGAGCATCTTCAATGTTATCATCTTTTTTTTTTTTAACAAACTACCTAAATAGTCCTTTCAAAAGTTCACTTTTTTGAATTTGATCCTTTTACAAAAAATTTGATGTCAGTCATCGTTGTACTATAACCCTTTACGCAATTGGTCCTTCCGTCCAATTCCGTCTAAATTTTTCCGTTTAGTTTCTCCACGTGCATTGCATTTCAAGGTAGAAATGTCATTTTCACGTTGAAAGTACATGGACCAATAGCAATGTACACCATTCTCTCTCCTCTGCGCCCTCCTCCTCACCTTACCCCTCGCCATAGTCTTCACCATCACCACCCCTGCCACCGCTAAAAACGGCGACGCCACCAGCCTCCCTCCCACATCACCAGCACCATCACTACAACCATCAACGTTAATCTTTTTCTCTCTTTCCTCTCTCTCCCCTATGCCTGCTCAAAGCAATCCTAGTAAAGGGCACTTTCCACTGAGTTTTCCCCCACCCCACCGCCCAAATGAGTTTTCCCCCACCCAATCATCTGGGCAAATTATGAAGAATTCAACTAACGTGTTAAGACTTAGAAAAAGTCACGTGTTAGAGAGAAGAATTCAAACCCCCAAAACAAATCAAGAGACGCTCCATTCAAGCTTGACAAAAAAGGTAAAGTCGAAGATTTTTGTGAATTTTGGCCTCTAATATGAAGCTTACGCTAGTCTTCAAACAATAATTAGAATTGCCACAATGATTATCTAATTGAAGAGGAGAAGGTATTGTAGACCACAAATTGGGAACCATGAGCACAAGTTTTTAATTCCCCCTTCTTGCTGACCCAGCTCAAAAGATTTGGGATTATGGTTCTGGACAATCCCCTTCTCAAGTCTCATCTTATCTTTTTATTTATGAAGACCGATTGGCCCATCCCGAGACTACTAATTAACCTGGGCGGACAGCGAACACGGGACAGAAAATGGACAACATCGGTTGCTTCGTCTCGCCAAGGCAACGCCGGAGACACCAAAATCAACGCCAAAAGAGGCCGCACGCAGCCCTATGCGCCGCCTGAAACGGCTGGACATGTAATCGCCGGCATGGAAGAGAAAGACTTGTAACCACCGGCATGGAAGAAGAATGAAGCCCGGGAGACAAAACAGTAACGCATGTTTTGGAAGAAAAAGTCAAAAGTGTTTTTGAGTTTCAAGAAAACCCACCATATGCCGAGGACGATGAAGACGAAATGACTTAACAGAGTAAATTCACGGTGTAATCAACAATGTTGAATTTACTTTGTATTTTTATAAATGAAATGACATTTTTGCCCATGCCCAAATGCACGTGTTATGCATGTGATGTGACTTAACAAAAAAAAAATTAACGGTACTTGACAGAATGACCAATTGTGTTTAATGTTTTAGTTCAAGGACCATTTGCAGCATAAAATGACCAAATCCGAAAAAGTAAACTTCTGGAGGGACTAATTGGGTAGTTTGTCTTTTTTTTATGTGACCTGCTTAAACAAGAAGACATCTTTCGTATGTAACAAAAAATTTAAAAGATAGATAGTCATTTTTTTCTAAACGTGCTCCAATGCAAGATTCCTTTTAGAACATTCTTTCAGACGTGGCAGGTTTTTATAATTAATTATAAAAAATAAAAATTATTTCATACTGTAACTGATTGACGGTAAAAAATAAAAATAAAAATGACATAGATGAAAATATATCATCTTGGTGACCCTTTAGAAGTAGTAGATAATCACGTAAAAAATGTCTTTCCAACTAAATGTCACCTCATCTCAGCCTAAAAAGTTTGCGTTGGAGAAGATTTTTTTTGGTAAAAATGTACTTTTCTAGCATTTTTTGCTACATAAATAATTGCATTGGAGAAGCATTTATTCTTTCAAAAAAAAAAAAAAGTATGCCATATCGTATCCATTCTTAAAACTACTACTCTTTTTGTAAGCTTGACCCCTTTCTCTCTCTCTCTCTCTCTTAAAATTTTTATAAAGAAAAATCCTAGGACCTATGTGAAGTTCACCAATTTGCATTATAAGGAAGAAAACAGATTTTGAGAGTAATTTCAATTATTAATGTCAAAGAAGATAGTATTATACAGGGATAATAAAGAAATACTTACATGTTTTTAATAGGGACAATTAAGAGAACCCCAAAATATAAAAATGATTTTTAAAAAAAAAAGTTGAAGAAAATTGCTACTCCCTGTATTCCTTCCAAACCATTGCCTTGTGCGAGGGAAAGATGAAATTAAATTGACAATCAATTGTTAGAATATAATCCTATTAATCTATTTCCGAAAGAAAGAATAATTAATTAATCGGAGCTACGTATGTACTCTTAACAAATTTGCCCGAGAGATTTGGTAGAGTGTGAAAATCTTCAAATTTCTTTAACAGATGGATACTACGGACCATCTTAAGGACTCGAACTAGGCACTAATATTATCCATGTACTCGTAAAAGAGAAATGATTTCGGAACCGGCTTATTATTGAAAAGGGTATGGAGCCGGCGTCGTATCGGTATAGCGCAGGGCTCGAGGGCACCACCCCTCGAAAGCCCGTCCTAAGATATAACGTAAAAGTTGAAATTTTGAAAGTTAAAAACTCAGTTGGATTGCAGATTTTTGACTGAATCTCAATCGTAACAAAAACGTGCAAGATATACGTTACTCAGAAAGAGTTCACATGGCTGAACGCTTATCTTGGGCAGCACAGAGTCACACCCACTAAATGTTGGGGCCTTATTACCTGCATTGTCTTTCAACAAACTACGCCCATATCGCATCTATTTTTTAAACTACAACTCCACTCTCTCTCTCTCTCTCTCTCTCTCTCTCTCTCTCTCTCTCATCGGATCATTTGAGCATTTCTATGAACACTTTTGCAACTCTACTCTTCTGTAAGTTCCGACCCCTTTTCTCTCTCTTAAAAATTTTATAATCGAAAGAAATCGTTGTTGTCAATTGGAAAATGAAAGAAATTTATGTACTTATATATATGATGATGTTGAATGTGCAACAATTTCAGTTATATGTACAAGATTTTGTCATCGTCATAGAATTGTATGTGCTCGTTTGATAAGTGATAATCGTGATTCGAATTAAACTATTGTGGAGTTGAATGGAATGGTCATTGTGTTTGGTACTCCAGATTGGTCAATCCATTCCATGGCATTTGAACTACCGTGGAATGAATTTTACACTGAAATGGCATGGAATGAAATTGTCAATTATGGACTCTAGGACTTTTTTTTCAATATATATTTGTGGTTGTCAACGCGCACTAATAATTTAAAAGCATTTTCTTTTGGAAATTCCATGATGTAATCGAGTTCGTATGTATGTTACGTGTGGTGAAAAAGGATTCATGTAATTAGGACCGAGTTTCAGTTCAGATCATTTCTAAATTGTAGTTTTGACTTGCTCATTTTTTTGGCTTTTTCTTCCTTTTTATTACATACATCATGATTCGAACAATAGGGCGGTAGCATTAGTTGCAGTAATTTGTTTGATCTTTTTTGACTTTGTGAACACCAAGTACAAGGATTTTAAGCATGATGTAGCGGAAGGTAAGGAATGCAATTGGAAACCTGAAATGAGCTTTGAGAAGATTGCTTGCCCGTCTTCTTTTTACCCTTTTTGCATGGATCAAAGTGTTGGTTTCATAGGTTGTTTCTTGCCAGCTTGAAAATAACAGTTTTCGGGGAACGTTGCGATGATTTTTCTAGCTTGATTGTCCTTTTTCAATAGTCTACAAATTTGGCCTCTTTTCTTTTAATACTGTGATTTGTAAGACTGGGGTTCAGTTTTGGTACTACTGGAATCTCTGTTTTACACATCTCATTTGTTATATACTGCTTGATTAAATGTTTCAGTTACAACGGACTGAAATAGCCAAGAGCAGGGAAGGATGTCATCTCATGGATCAGATCCATATGCACCAAAAACTATACTCATAACTGGAGCAGCTGGCTTCATTGCATCTCATGTAACCAACCGGCTTGTCAAGAAGTACCCCAATTATAAGATTGTGGGACTTGATAAGCTGGACTATTGCTCAAGCCTTAAGAATCTACAACCTTGCTTCTCCTCCCCGAACTTCAAGTTTGTCAAGGCTGACATTGCAAGTTCCGATCTCATCAATTATCTCCTGCTTGCTGAAAATATTGATACGATTATGCACTTCGCAGCCCAAACCCACGTCGATAATTCCTTTGGAAATTCATTTGAGTTCACCAACAATAACATTTATGGTACCCATGTACTATTAGAAGCTTGCAAGGTTACTCAAACAATTAGGAGATTTATTCATGTTAGTACAGATGAAGTTTATGGAGAGTCTGATTTGGAGACTGATATTGGCAATCCCGAGGCTTCTCAACTTCTTCCTACTAATCCGTATTCTGCAACTAAAGCTGGAGCAGAAATGTTGGTCATGGCTTATCATCGTTCTTATGGGTTACCAATCATTACGACCCGAGGGAATAACGTTTATGGACCAAATCAGTATCCTGAAAAACTTATCCCCAAATTCATTCTTCTTGCAATGAGAGGTGAGCAATTGCCGATTCATGGGGATGGGTCAAATGTGAGAAGCTACCTCTATTCTGAAGATGTGGCTGAGGCCTTTGATGTTATACTCCATAAAGGGGTGATTGGACATGTATATAATATTGGGACGAAGAAAGAGAGGACAGTCTTGGATGTAGCCAAGGAAGTCTGCAAGCTGTTTGGATTGAAAGCTAATGACGTTATAAAGCTTGTCCAAGACAGGCCTTTTAACGATAAGAGATACTTCTTGGATGATCAAAAGCTGAAAAAGTTGGGGTGGCAGGAAAGAACACCTTGGGAGGAAGGGTTAAAGAAGTGTATCGAGTGGTACAAAGAGAACCCCGACTGGTGGGGAGATGTGAGTGCTGCCCTTCACCCGCACCCACGAGCTTCTAACAGTATGCCCTCCTTTGATGATGATGATGATGGGTTCTTCTTGCAGTATACCGAAGGATCTAATAGGACTACCACCGGAAACTGCAACTTCAGATTCTTGATATATGGAAGGACTGGCTGGATAGGGGGGTTGCTGGGAAAACTTTGCAAAGACCAGGGAATTATGTTCGATTATGGAAGAGGAAAGCTCCAAGATAGAAATTCTCTCGTCAATGATATAAGAAGAGTAAAACCGACCCATGTGTTCAATGCAGCTGGGGTTACTGGGAGGCCTAATGTGGATTGGTGCGAGTCTCATAAGGTTGAAACAATTAGAACAAATGTGGTTGGGACACTAACTCTTGCTGATGTTTGCAAGGAAGAAGGTCTATTAATGATAAACTATGCAACCGGTTGCATATTTGAGTACGACAAAAACCATCCTCAAGGGTCTGGTATTGGCTTCAAAGAAGAAGATAAACCAAACTTCACAGGATCCTTCTACTCAAAAACAAAGGCCATGGTAAGAATTACACCACCATTCGTGAAATCACTTTAGTAACAACTTTAGTTCTGTGTTCTTCCGTTTTCCTTAACAGCTCTAGTTTGTTGCATTGAGCTTATTCGTATCAAGCTGAAATTAAGGAAGTAGTGATATCTAACTCTGTGATTGGCAATTGACTTTCCAGATTTCAACGTTGAGTTTATTGAAAGAATTTTCATATATGTGTAGGTGGAGGAGCTCCTACGCGAATATGAGAATGTATGCACTCTCAGAGTCCGAATGCCAATCTCATCAGATCTTAGTAATCCAAGAAACTTTATCACGAAGATCACACGTTACAACAAAGTGGTTAACATACCAAATAGCATGACGGTACTTGATGAGCTGCTGCCGATTTCTATAGAGATGGCAAAGAGAAATTGCAGAGGGATTTGGAATTTCACCAATCCAGGGGTTGTGAGCCACAATGAGATTCTAGAAATGTACAAAGAATACATTGACCCCGCCTTCAAATGGGAGAATTTCAATTTGGAAGAACAAGCCAAAGTGATAGTAGCTCCAAGGAGTAACAATGAGTTGGATGCTACCAAGCTGAAGAAGGAGTTTCCTGAATTATTATCAATTAAAGATTCAATAATCAAGTATGTATTTAAGCCCAACAAGAGAGCTTGAATTCCCTCAAAAAAGTTTTTTTTTTTTTTTGAGACAAATGTGAGTACTTCTTTATTTTCTTTCTTTCTTTCTTTTTTGTCATCGTCTTCTTTGAATAACCAACTATTTTCATATTCTTTTTACGGTGTTGTTGTAATTATATGGATTTTCTGTCTTTAATCTCACTCCTCCGAGCGATTACATTACATGTCTTTCATTCACCATGATCTGGCTACATTTCTTCATCCAGACTCTACTTACCAATACATGACTTCATTTTTTGTTAATTCTCGTTCAATTTGGAAAATATAAAGCTGATGTTATCTCTGTCCTTAAAGGACTATATCATTGTTTGGTTTCTTATTGTCCTGGATGAGAGTTGTGTCTCGGCCAAATTGATTCTTGCAAGTTGAATTTTAGATTAGAAATTAACTTTCTTGATTTTTGTTAAAAAAAATAACAACAACAAAAATGATAGGTATTGCACGAGGGAGAGCGTAATCTTTATTCTACTCAATTAGTATTGTGTCGTGAATGTAAGCATGTTTGTAGTTACGACAAAATGTGCCCACATAATATAGGAATTCACTTTTCAAATATACATCATCACATCTTCGTTCTTTATTCCTTTTTTTTGAAAAATTGGAAATGAGAAATGTGCTCTAGTTAAATAGGAAATCCACTTTTTTCAAAGATAGATCACCGTACCTTCGTTCTTTATCCCTTTTTTGACAAATGGGAAAGTATATACGTTTTATTACTCGGTCCTGAGCTGGTCTATAAAGAGTATTATAAGTTTCTTGATGGCGATGAGGTTTGGTTCTTCCGGTACTGCTGAACCATGCTTTAGCAGTTGCTGTTATTGATTTTGAGATTTGCCCATTTGATGACTGCAAGAGCTGTCACTGCTCGCTCATGTTTGGAAAGGTGGATTGGGTTTCACGCATTGAAAGTACAGGAGTAGAGTGTAGGCATACCTAGTTGTTTCTCCGCTTACCACCCCGATCGTGTACCTTTCTTCTCAAAGCTTCATTCGAGCTAGAGATTTGGACCTTCTTATGGTGGTTATCATCTGCTCAGAACAGCTGGTTTAGAAGCACACCTAAAATATAAACAAGCATACAGTTTAATCAATTTGGGAGGGGGTTAAAAAATTTGGAGATGCGGGGTATCGATCCCCATACCTCTCGCATGCTAAGCGAGCGCTCTACCATCTGAGCTACATCCCCATATGAATATCTTACTATTTTCTTTTACTAAATTGAACAATAAGCAAAAGTAGCAGCTCACTGGTTGAAAATGATTTCAAGACATCTGAATTTCAATGGTCTCTTATAGCTTCTGAGAGAATCTCTCTTATACTACAGAAAACAAATTGGCAAATAAACATTACGTGGCTTCTGAGAGAATCGCAAAAAAAAAAAAAAAACTTGTATTATTTTACGTTTTGCAAAATAAGATACGTATTTTTTTTCGGCCTTTTAATCCATGACATATTTTCAGTTTTCAATTTAAATATTCTGTCACTTGGGTGTTAAAAACCATAACGAAAATCTGACTGGGTTGCTGACGGTGCATTTACGTGGCATATGACGTGGTAAGGCGGGAAAGAAAACCGAATTCCCTCCAAAGTTATTCCAAAACAAACCTTAACATATTTAGTAAAAAAAATTTTAAAAAGACCTTATTTGCTTGCAGATTTTTTTGGGTATTTATATACTCATTTCATCCAAAAATTTCCAAGTCTCTTTCTCCTAAATCCTCTCCATCCTCTTTTACGTTATTTTAAGCATCATGAATAATAGAGGAGTTAATAAATGCCCAAAAAAAAATTGCAAGCAAATAAGGTTATTTTTTTAAAAATTCACTAAATACGTTAAGGTTTGTTTTGGAATAAATTTGGAAGGAATTCGGTTTATTTCCCGCCTTGTCACGTCATATGCCACGTAGATGTCCCGTCAACAGCCCAGTCAAATTTCCGTTATGATTTTTAAAACCCAAGTGACGGAAGGTTTAAATTGAAAATAGGTCATGATTTAAAAGGTCGGAAAAAAAAACACGTTTCTTATTTTGCAAGGCATGAAATAGTACATGTTTTTTTTGCGATTCTATCTGTAGCTTCTTAAGTCCTCAAAATCGAAGTTTAATTACTCAATGTAACAAGCTAGTTGATAGATAAATTTACCGCCATTTTCCTTCTCGTTCAGAGAATAATTATTGACAGCTTAAAATTTTTTTCCTTGTAACAAAAATTTTTTTTTTATATATATGAGAGAGAGATACTTCAAAACTACACTAACCTTAATTTTAAACGTCAAATGTGTGTATTTATCGTTGTATATTATCATCACTGATCAAATTAGCGTACGTCCAGCATCTATCTTATATTCCCTCATATCACAAACTTATTTGCATAAATGAGTAGCATTATTAAAATTGAAGCTTTAATTCCATATTTTTTCAAGTTTTTTTTTTCAAAAATATACGTATCATACAAAAAAAGATTTATCTTTAATACAATTTAAAAGAAATATATAGAAACAAAAGTATAATATTTAAAAGTTTAACTTGTTAAATTCGACTCCTTTTCTACAATAGAGAGGGTATTATGGTAAAGAGCGGGTATTATAGTAAAGAGTCGAACAAACAAGCAACGATTATTGTCAAGCATAACTCTATTATGAAGATAGAGGTAAGAATAATTATTAAACCAAATTCTAAAATACTAGTAACAAAAAACGTATGATTTCCAAGACATGCAAGAAATTAAACATAATACCTTAATCACATAGAAAGTTGTCCTCTACGACTCGCTGAGAGAGTCCTTAACTTTTCGCTGGTTTACTTTACTTGTTCAACGTTATTTAAAATCAGTTTTACATCAGTGCGTTAAACATATGGATATATATATATATATATATATATTTTCAATTAAATTGTATTTAATAGAAATAAACATGTAAAAAATTCAATGCTAACAACATAAACAAATAATAATTGTAACGTAAAGATTATGAGATCGATGTACATAAATTAAACAAATAATTATAAAATATTTTTATAAATTATCACCTGTTCAACATTATTTAAAATGCTATGAGTTTATTTTCAAATGATTTACGAAAAGATTATAATTTCATAAACATATGTAACGTCCGTTTTAATGTTTTTACTTAGTAGCTATTAGAGGGGTACACGTTGTGTTAATGAGACTTTCTATCAAGTGTTGTAATTAGTAAATTAAAATTTTGATATACTTGGATAAAAAAAACTTTGATTAGTTTTTCATTAAATTTTTTATAGGTCAATTCATGTTGTTGACATAATTGGATCACAATCTAGAGCCGATCCGATCTGTTAAATAATTTTGACTTGGATCAAGATCTGGTCCACTTAACATTTGAATCTGATTTGATCAACTTAATAAGCTAATACTCCCTCCATTCCTAAATTTTTGTATTTTTTTTTTTTGTTCGTCCAAAATAATTATTTTGTTTTAAAAATTTTCCTTTTAGATATTATTTTTATCATTTTACTTTTATTTTTCTCCTACTTTAATTATGGTTGCATACACATAAATATTAAAAAAATTATATATTATATTAATATTAATAATTAAATAAATTTTTTTATTCGTATGCTAAATTAAACAAGACAATAATTAAAAAATGAATGGAGTAAATCATATTAACCAATTTGATTTGTTTCATTGTCAAGCATAGGTATAGGATCATAAATATGAACCCTTCATCAACAGTTCCTAGCTACATCCATTACATTGATTACTAGACAAATTGGTTGACTTTTTAGTAGGGCATGCAGATTTTTAAAAATTGGATCAAATCAATGGAATTGGACCAAAGTAAATAAAATGGATCGAACTAATTCTTTTGGTTTAGTTATGATTTTGATTCTGATTTTTAATGAAATTGATCATTGGATTTGGTTCTAATTTTAAAAATTATAAATTAGTTCGATCAGATCGGACCAATATATATTTTATATATCAATATATTATATATATATTATATATATTATATTATATATATATATTAATAATTAACTTTTAAAAAGTATAATTTCTATTTAATAACCCTAACTCAAACCCTAAATACTTAGTGATATTCTCTTGTCATTTACATACAAACACATATTTAATGTTCTTGAACCTAGTTACTTTTTTTCTCATTTTAGTTTATATTACATAAACTGGATTGTAATAGATGACTCAAACCTTTTTAATTGTTAAATAGTCAATGTACTGTCTTTTTTTTCTTTTTCTTTTGTGAGTTTGTTTGTATTATCAATGTTTTATCATTATTGAATGCTTTTTAATTTTCGTATGAAATATTAGATTTTATTATTTGTTTGTCAGCTCAAAAAATTGTTAGGGATTATCCCTTCAGAACCGAAAAATATACAGGACTAAACCAATTAAAACTGGACTAATGTATTGGTTCTCATACATCTTAGTTTGGTTCGATTCGAATTTTTAAGAAAAGTAGTGCATTTCGATTCTCTAATTTTTTGCGAAAAATGGATCAAAGCTGGACCGTAATCACCCATACTTTCTAACTAGTTATAGAGCAATGCACGGGTGCAATTAACTTTTGTGTTTAATTGATACATTTTAGAAATATTTCTAAAAAAATTATCATTATTGAATATAGAAGTTTGTTGACTTAATGTCTGACAAAAGTTAAGTATTGTCAATATATGCAAATTGGTAGTCATTTATTATAATATTTTTATTTTAAAAAAGTATTTTTATTGGTGGTCAATACATACATTTTTGTTTCTATACATTTTTCATTTTTTAAGTATCCTTTAATGATATCATATTATTCGGTTTCTTTATCTATTTTTTCATCTTGCACTTAGTAAAGATATTTTAGACAAATATTTGAAAAAATTTACAAAATTAAAAATAAAATATTTACTTTGGAACATATTGAAGAAATATAACATTTTTCTCAACAAATGAGAATTGTTTAAGAATTGAATATAATTATATTTTTTGAAATAATTTTTGGAGATCATTCAATGATAAAAAAATGTTTAGTTGGATACTATATTTACATATTTACATATTTACATATTTTTTATACAGTATCAGTTTGAAAAAGAAATTTACACAAATATCAAAAAAAACATAAGCATCAATTTTGAATAAATAATTTAAAATTTTGTTGATATGGATCACATATTATATACATTATTTTAGGGCGTCTTAAATGAGAATAGGAGACTCAATTTGATATGGAGAGAGTATTATTTATAAAAATAAAAATTAGTTGGTTTATATTATAAATAATATATAGAATAATATAATATATTTTTAAAATTTTTAAATATAATATAATTGGTTGAGTTGGTTTAAGGTGTATAATTATATTTAAAAGGGTGTGGGTTCAAATCTCATTGACAACATTATTTTATATTAGAAATGAAATTATTAGTATTACCCCATTGTAAAACCTATTATTATTAAGTATTGTTATTAGCTAATGATTTAGAAATAAAAAATCATTTCATTCCAAAAGTCATGCTTAGTTAGAGGCTTGAGAAAATAAAAAGTTGGATGAGGTGGCACACTTAGAGGCATCCTTACCAACTTTAAATATATATATATATATATATATATGTTGTAATATATATTTTGTGGATGTCCTTTTGGCCAGAAGCCAATTAATAGAAGCTTACAAGAGAAGCCATATGACAAAGCTTATTGAGGAAGCTTCAACGAAGCTTACTAGAGAAATTTTACGAAGCTTACTGGGGAAGCTTTACGAAGCTTACTAAAAAAGCTTTAAGGAAGCTTACTGGAGAAGCTTATTGAGGAAGCTTTATGGAAACTTACTAAAGAAGCTTTACGAAGCTTAATGAAAAAGTATCGCCCTACTATTTTCATTTTCACTTACTCCTGAAGAGTTCATTCTCCCTTCCCTCAGCTTATATTATACACTGCTCACAGAAATAAAATTATCTATTTCATCTACATCTTTACTTTACTTTCTTATCTTTTATAATACGTTATCAGCACGACTTCGTTCTAGCATCTCCATCCTGAGTAATAGTAGTTGAAATAAGTACGGTATCGGTAAGATTTATCAATTTTCCAATTAAGTTATCTTTAAATTGTATCATGTCAAATCTCACGAAGCTGGAATTTGTAGCTCTTGATATTACGGAAAAGAACTATTTGTGGATATTAGATGCTGAAATTCATTTAGATGCTATGGGCCTTCGAGATACAATTAAGAAATGAAATAATGCCTCAATGCAAGATCAGGCTAAAGCAATGATTTTTCTCCGACACCACATCCACGAAGAGTCAAAGACAGAGTACCTCACCGTAAAAGATCCACTCGTTTTTTGGGAAAATCTGAAAGAAAGGTATGACCACCAAAGAACTGTTATTCTCCCAAATGCACACTAAGAATGGATTCATTTACGCTTACAAGATTTTAAAATTATAAGTGAGTATAATTCTACGATGTTTAAAATAACCTTATAGCTAAAGTTATGTGGAGAAAAAATAACTGATCGTGATATGTTAGAAAAAATATTCTCCACTTTTCATGCCTCGGATATGCTTCTTCAGCAGCAATATCGAGAAAGAGGTTTTAAAAGGTACTCTGAATTGATCTCTTGCCTTCTTGTGGCTGAGCAAAATAATGAGATCTTATTAAAGAAAATCATGAAGCTCGTCCAACTGGTTCCACTCCATTCCTTGAAGTAAATGCGAACATATATGAAAATTTTGGACGAGACCGTGGCCATGGTCGTGGTCGTGGTCATGGTCGTGGACGTGGACGTGGTCGCGGTTATGGTCATGGTAGAGGGAAAAATTATAATCAAAAGTATGATGATTATCACCCCTATAATGATGAAAATTTCTCTCGCCACCTGAAGTGGAACAGAGAAGATGATAAAGAAAAATCATTAAGTAGACAAAATACACACTCGAATAAAGTGGAAAATTTATGTTATAGGTGTGGAATGAAAGGACACTGGTTGCGTACCTGTTGTACACCTAAACATCTTGCCGAACTTTATCAAACATCAATGCAAAATCAAGAAAAAGATGTTGAGACAAATTTTGTCTACCAAGATGATGATATGAACCAAGATCCATCTACAAGTACACACATAGATGTGTTAGATTTCTTTAATTCGAAAATGGGTGATTATATGTTTAGTGGTGGAGAAACCCAAAATAATTAAGTTTATATGGTTTATTTAATACAATATTTTTCTTTAGTGCGTTTTTAATTTCAGGTTTTTCGTCATGTTCCATTTGGTTCCACTAGGTTTCTAATTAAACTTATGCCTGAAAATATATGTGTTTTCTTAAACTTTATTTGTCTTGTTATTTTGAAGAAAATATTTCTCCTGAAGAAAATATTTTTCTCATATGATAAGGAATAATACTAATGTTAGTACAATATGTGGTAGTATAAGAATGATCGAAGGCTCCGGAAGAGCCAACATATATTACTACCTAGAGGAACCAAGTTTATTAAATCTCAAAGAAATTTATTAAAGGATATTCGTTGTAATGAATATCATATTGAGACAGTAAATTAAAGGGATGTGGAATATCCACTCATTATAAGTATTGCATTTGGGTAATAAATGTGTACTAGAAAAGTTGCCTGCATTTTCCTCTCGATTGTACTATATAAAGATTAGCACAATTAGAGTACATGTGATAGTAAACCAGGAGTTTACTGATTTAAAAGGTTTTACTATTTGGCATGACCGGTTGGGGCATCCCGGATCAAATATAATGCGGAGAATTGTTGAAAATTCACATAGGCATCCATTGAAAAATCGAAGATTTTTCAAATCAAATGAATTCTTATGTCTTGTTTGTTCTCAAGACAAATTAATAATTAAGCCATCACCACTAAAGTTGGAGTTGAATCTCCAAAGTTTTGGAATGCATTCAAGGTGATATATGTGAGTCGATTCACCCCCCATGTGGACCATTTAGATATTTTATGGTTTTATTAGATGCATCTACAAGATGGTCACATGTAAGTCTATTGTCGACTCGCAACCTGGCGTTTGCGAGATTGCTTGCTCAAATAATTCGATTACGAGCACAATTTCCAGATTATGCTATCAAGACAATTCGTCTCGATAATGCTGGTGAATTTACATCTCAGGCTTTTCAATGACTATTGCACATCAATTGGAATAGATGTTGAACATCTTGTTGTTTATGTTCACATACAGAATGGTTTAGCTGAATCGTTTATTAAATGACTTGAGTTAATAGCTAGACAATTGCTTATGAGAACAAAGCTGCCTGCTGCAGCTTGGGGGCATGCTATTTTACATGCAGCAACACTTATACGCATCATGCCAACAAGTTATCACAAGTTGTCCCCTTTACAATTGGCTTATGGTCAGGAGTCAAATATTTCTCATCTAAGAATTTTTGGGTGTGCGGTATATGTTCCAATTGCTCTACCACAACGCACCAAGATGGACCCCAAGGAAAATTGAGAATATATGTTAAGGGGGAGAAAATAATCAGCTGAAAAAGGACATTAAGTGGAACACACTATCTTACAATCTTGATCCTCATATAAAGCAATGTGAACTCGAAGTTCAAAAGACAATCCACTTGCAACGAATAGCGAATCAATTGCTAGATGTATTTATTGACCTAAATAGAATAAATATGTCACATATTCCGGCTGTAAATGCTTCGATATGGATTGATGTCCCAGCAGGACAATCCATTAATTATGTAGCTAATAAGTCTAAAGTACGCCTGAAGCGTGGTAGACCAATCGGTTCCAAAGACAAAAATTCTCGAAAGAGAAATTAAGCGAATCATGGAAAGAGACGCATCGAGGTAATTGGAACTCCTGAAGAGACCCATGACATAACTAATCAAATAACTCCAGAAGAAGTTCAGGTACCTGAAACAATTGAGAATGAAGAGATCTCGATTAATTATGTCATTACGGGAAATGGAACTGAGAGAAAATAGTTGTCGACAACATTTTTGCATGTAACATAGCACTTAATGTTATGGAAGACAACGAGGATCTTGAACCTAGGTGTATCGACAAGTGTCTATATAAAAATGATTGGCCAAAATAAAAAGACGCAATTCAAGCAAAATTAAACTCACTTGGAAAGAGTGAGGTTTTTGGACTTGTAGTCCGTACACCTGAAGATGTAAAATTAGTAAGGCATAAATTAGTCTTTGTGAGAAAATGTAATAAGGAGGGTATAGTCATAAGAGATAAAGTACAACTCATAGCATAACCATTTTTGCAATGACCTGAAATCAATTATGAGGAGACATATTCTCCCGTGGTAGATGCAATTACATTTCAATATCTCATTAGTCGTGATCACGTAAAAAAGAGTTGTTGGTGACCGCGTCGATCACGTGTGTAGTCTAGTAGGATTTCGGCTTGTGTTGCAGGGATTGCCCTTAAAGTATAGGTAACTTTCAACCTGTGATCAACAAAGAACACCATAAGGGGGCTGGGTTGACCCAGCGATAATCCTCAGGCGTGAGAATTAGCAATACTTCAGAGGAGATGTAATGCTAAGAGAGTATGTTGTAAGCAAGTAATTTGCATGTACCTTATGAGGCCTGTGAGTGTGCTTATTTATAAGGAGATGAGCCATAATCCTAGAAGGTATCGGAATGAGAGAGATATGATCAATTCCCATGTCTTTCGGATTACATTACCTTGTATGCTTAGGGCGACGTATATAGAGTTGCGGCAGGACTCTTCCCGGGCGAGATGATTCCGTAAAGGACTCTGTTTTGCTTTGGGAGGGTTACATCGAGGTCGGCCTAGTAGGTATCCAGGTCGCTCGATGTTAATATAGTCGAGGTCGACTTGGTATGTATCCAGGTCGCCCGATGCTGATGTCGTCGGCCTGGGATGTCTCCAGGTCGCACCGTGGGTCCTGTGGTCCGGCTGTGAAAGTATCTGGTGAAGCGGCGACTGTCGTGGTGTGACTGCCGGTCGTCATATGTCCAGTGGCGTTCACGAGCGTATCGCCATTGTCAAGTTTTAGGGTTGAGGCCGTTCAAGTCTAGCAATATATAAAAAGCTTAATATGATATGCATTTAATGAATATTGTCACTACTATGACAAACTTGATAATGATATTTGATGGGATCCTCCCAAATACATGCAACACGTGTCTTCCACGTAGTCCCAAGTGGACCCGGGGGCCACGTCGGCGATAAGCTCGAACCCCGGGCCGAGGTCGTCGGTCAAACCGGACCTCGGCGCGACCTAAGACCCAAGTCGTCACCGAGGACAACTACATACGAGGACCCCGCGCGACCTTGGAGCAGTCGGCCTCACGCATTAAATGCCCACGGTATGTCGCACCTAATCCAACAGCCCCATACATTCTCATTAATGGCGCACCTTCGGCGTGTGGCGGCGCCCATGATTATCAACCTCCCATTCCCTCAAATCAAGGAAGATATTACCCGCTCACCTACTCGACAACATGTCCAAGATGGCCATACTTCAACATGGACATCCTCCTCCTTTCACGGGTGACACACCAAACACCCCACCATCACCATTGGCTATAAATACCAGGAACCGAATGCATTCAAGACTAAGGTAACATTACTCTCTACAAGACAAAGCTTCTTCATACCCATTTACTCTCAACTACCATATCACTTCATTACTCGTGCATTTACTCACGAGAGCCTCATTTAAGCCTCTCTACCCTTCATAAATCCTCATACGATTCTCACGCCGGAGGGTCATAGTCGGGTCAAACCCCGACACCCCTAACGGTCTTTGTTTTGGTAGTGCTTGGTCCCGTAATCAAATCCCTCCTAAAGAACGCCTTTAGAGAGCCGAGGCATCTTGACCAAGGAAACTTGCTACACACTGAGCCGACGTGGTCACCCAAAACCATTTCTGCGTGATCAGTTTGGTTCCGTTGCTGGGACCACTTAAAAATCTTCAAAAAACAAAAGAGTAAATGGCCACCTCCAAACAAACTCCCACAAAAGCTACCTCCTCCAACTCCTTCGCAACTCCTCAGCGGAGGTACCCCCGCGAGCTACCGAACGACAACCGAGCAACCCCTAATCCCGTCCTCGAAACACCGATCAAGGTCACAAACAAGAGGACCTTAAAACCGGTCGACGATAGCCAAAAGGAAACGACCTAAGCGGAAAAGAAAAAGACAAACAATGGGCGAAGGAAAGCTTGCTCGGAGCAACGTAAATACGGGGACACTCCGCACGGAAGGAACACCATCGCTCGAGCGAGCCAAGGCCCTCACTCAAAAAGAGTGGGACTTGGCCGAGTTAGAGCATATCCGCAGGGAGAAAGCTTACCTCGAGAGACGGAGTTGGAAAGACGCGAGCACGAACCGACTCGTCGCGTAGTCGCCCTCAACGTGATGCGGGCATGGTGAAGGTCGTAGGAGAGCACCACCGCGGACGGACCGGAGGATCACAGGGCGACCTCACTCACGAACCTCGGCTCCGGTGCAACCGTACGGAGCGTTCATGAGAGAGTTGCCGCACTAAAGTTAGTGTTCATGATAGAATAGCCCGACCCACGAGCGGACTCGACAAAGGGAGTGTGCACTCGAGAATCTCGTATTCTTCGAGGTCGCATAGGGAGGAGCCCACCAGAGGGAGATCTCAAACCGGGCCGATCGGACATCGCCGCGATCTCCCACCCCAAAAAGTGAAACTCGATCGAACGCCTCCTCGTTCAAAGACGAAGAGGAGAAGGCACCTCCTCGCCCGGAGCACGAACGAGAAACCACCGGTGGAGTGCTCAACCGGCTTCGCGAGAGGTTAGACGCCTTGGAAACAGCAAGCTCGCCATCAAACCCCGAGACCGTTCGCCCCATTTTGCGAAGAATCGGGGATACTCGCGGACTCCGCCCGAAACTCCCGCCCTTAAGTCGTATGAAGGTAAGACAAACGCTAGAGAGCATGTCTCTAGCTTCGAGGCGAAAATGGGCATTTGCACCAACAAGTTGGATCTATGGTGCAAAGCGTTTCTGAGTACATTTGAAGGAGCCGTGTTAAAGTGGTTCGAAGAGTTGGAAAAAGGGTCAGTCGCCGATTGGCATGACTTTAAAAACAAATTCTTGGAGAAATTCTCATCGGCTGGCGACCTTCCCAAAAGCCAGTCCGACCTGGCCAAATGCAAACAAGGCGAGGACGAGACTCTCCAGGATTATCTGAAAAGGTTCAAGGAAGTTGCAGTAGAGGCGAGAATGTCCCCGATCAAATGATCATCCTTTGTTTCAAGCCGGAATCCGGCCGGAATGATGACCCACGAGTTCAATCTCGGACGACTGCCACTAGTGCGGCCATGTACCTCATTGCACAAAAGATCGGGAAACGACCGAGATTGAGTCGAAAAGAACAAGGGAAAAGGTCAAAAAGCAAGCCACTCCAAGGAGGTCGGCAGTAAAGAGCCGAAGAAGGAGCAATCTGGATACAAGGGGAAAAGTAGCAAGTTCCACAAGAAGGACGAGCACTTTACTCCTCTCAATGCCCGAGAGCACATAATGAACGTCTTTGTTTCGAGAAAACAAGATCGAGGCCCTTCCCAATGAAGGAACCGAAAGACCCAGAACCCGAATAAGCGTTGCGCTTACCACAACGAGATTGGACATAACACCGAGGACTGCAGAGAGTTGAAAAGAGCGATCCAAAAACTGGTAGACCAGGGATCCCTCAGGAGGTTTGAACGGAGAGAAGGCGAGCAACCACCTCGGCCAAGAGATCCACCAAGGGTTGACGTCCCCGCAGGCGAGGATGCCGAGGTCCATACAATACTTGAGGATACGAGGAGTATCACTCAACTCAAGAATATCATCCACAACTTGGACAAGACGTTCAGCCCACTTCCGCAGAGAGACGAGGAGGGTATAGTCTTCTACCCAAGCGAGCTCGCCACCAACCCCGTTGCCAAGGAACAACCTCTAACACTCCGAGTTCAGATTGGAAGTCGATTTGTAAGAAGAGTCCTGATCGACACTGGGGCAGGAAGAAATGTGATGTTTGATTCCTGCTTCAGGGCGTTAGGATTTCAGGACGCTCATCTTACTCCATGCGGTGTACAACTAGAAGGATTCACAGGCCATAAAGCCAGGGCCAAAGGGATGATCACCCTCCAAGTCACCCTCGGCGAGCAGGAGAGGACGAGGACCGAAGATGTCACCTTCCTCGTCATCGACCTGGCGTCCCCATACAATGCCATTCTCGGGCTTCCTGCCCAAATCAAGTTTGACATGGTCTCCTCCCCCGCACATCAAAGGATAAAATTCCCAACAAAACAGGGAATTGGAATGATGAAGAATGATCCCAAGAGCACCCTGAACTATCTGAAGCTCGTGAGACAGAACGAGGAGAAGAGGAAAGTGATGACAACAACCTCAGGAGGCCACCCTGAAAAAATGATCCCAGAGAAAGGAAGAACCATGGAAAGAAAGGAAGCCGAGGCTACAGGTACCAGTGAAACCAGCAAGCTCGCCAGTGAGGCCGAGCTCAGTCAGACAGAGGCATAGCAATCAAAGCGGGCTAAGAAAAATAGCCCGCAAGAAAAAGATGGCACGGACCCCAAAACTTCCGACGATGTCGATTTTGGACCGGACGCCCGAGGACCCAAGGTGGTGGTCGTCGAAAGTCTGGATAATCGAAACGAAGCTGACATACTGCCTCACGAGAACATCGACGAGGTGGTCATAAACTTCGATTATCGAGCAAAAGATCAAAGTTGGAATGGAGATACCCGAGAATGAGAGGGAAGAAATAATCGGTTCTTGCGAGCTAACAAGGACGTGTTCGCATGGAAGGTCGAGGATATGCAGGCATCGACGAAGAGGTTCTTGTGCATAAACTAAGTGTGGACAAAACCGTCACACTGTTCGGCGGCGACCTCGAGTCTTTTCGCCGAAAAGCAGGCTGCGATAAAGGAAGAGATCGAGAAGCTCTGCGAGCCGATATCATCGAAGAGATCCTCTACCCGACTTGGATTGCCAATGTTGTGATGGTGAAGAAGACAAGCGGAAAGTGGCGAATGTGCGTGGACTTCACCGATCTCAACAAGGCTTGCCCTAAGGGTGGTATCCCCGCCACGAATAGACCACTCGTTGGACGCGATTGCAGCCACCGGATCCTAAGCTTCATAGATGCCTACTCGGGGTACCATCAAATCAGAATGTGGTTAGCCGACAAGAAGCTGACTGCCTTCCGAGCTGCAGGTGCCCTTTACTGTTACAAGATGATGCCCTTTGGGTGAAGAATGCAGGAGCTACCTACCGAGAATGGTTAACAAGGTGTTCGGTGAACAACTCGGCCACAATGTAGAAGCATATATTGACGACATGGTCATCAAAACCAAGGACACCAACCACATCGCCGACCTGCATGAAACATTCACCAACCTCAGAAAAAATGGAATGAAGCTGAACCCTGCCAAGTGCGCCTTTGGGGTAACGGCAGGGAAATTCCTCGGATATATGGTGAATGAGAGAGGCATCGAAGCTAACCCGGAGAAAATTAAAGCTTTGGTGGACATGCGAGCTCCGACCTCAATACGGGGAATCCAACAGCTGAATGGTCGCATCACAGCCCTAAGTCGGTTCATCGCAAAGCAACTGACAGAAGCTTACCCTTCCTGAAAGTGTTACGAGGAAGGAAGAATTTTCATGGAACGAGGAGTGCGATAAGGCCTTTGCCGAGCTAAAGAGTATCTCGGCGCCCGCCGTTACTCTCTAGCCTGCGCCCAGAGGTCCTTTCCATCTACCTCGCCGCGGCCGACTTCATTGTGGCGCGGCCTGCTTCGAGATGACAAGGCCACCCAAAGACCAATCTATTACGTCTCGCATGCGCTGTCTGATGTCGAGACGAGGTACTTGAACGTTGAAAAGGTGGTCTTAGCTTTGATCGTAGCGGCCAGAAGATTGAGGCACTACTTCCAAACTCATGCCATGATAGTCTACACCAATCTGCCCCTCAGACAAATCCTTCATAAGCCGGACGTCGCGGGAAGGATGATGAAATGGGCCGTCGAGCTATCAGGGTATGATATTACTTACGAGCGGCGAAAAGCGATCAAGGCCCAGTTTTTGGCTGACTTCATCGCTGAAACATCATTCGTGAAGGATGACACGGTTGCAAGCGAGGAAGCGAGCACTTCTGACAGTCATCCCAGCTCGCCCATAGGAAGAACGAAATCAAACGGGTCTAGGCCGCCAACCTTTTGGACAGTTTACGTCGACGGCTCAGCCAGCAAGAAGGGCAGCGGTGCAGGTTTATCCTTACTTTCCCCGGAAGGAGAGGAGATTAGCAAAGCAATTCGCTTCAAATTCCCGTCGAACAATCAATCCGAGTACGAAGCCGATCGCCGGAATTGAACCGGCCAAAGAGATCGGGGTGGAAAGTCTCGTCATAATCGGTGACTCACGGCTCGTTGTAAGGCAAATTTCGGGAGTATGGGGCCATTCACCCAACTTTGTTGAAATCGCGGCGAGGAAACTCGGCCGGATCGACATATTGGGAACTACAACAAGTAGGCCGGAGAACAACGCTCGAGCGGATTACTGTCAAAGATAGCTTCCGGCGAGCTCGAGGACCTTCCGGGAGGGATAATGATTGAATTTTGGAGGTTCCCTCCATCAACAAGGAGCCTGTTCGCCTATCATCCCCACTCAAAGATGCCGGATTGACGAGATCCAAGAGTATATCGAGCCGGGAACACGGCCGACGACAAAATCATGGCCCAAGTCTTAGGAAGCGAGCGCAAGGTACACCGTGATTGGAGGTTCCCTCATAGGAAATCCTTCACCAAGCCACTACTCCGATGCGTGCGACCCGAGATCACGAAGATCTCCTCGCCGAGGTCCACGAGGGAGTATGTGGGGACACCCGGAGCGAGGACCCTTGCAGACGGATCATCTTCCATGGGTACTACCGCCGAGCTTGAGGAAGGATGCGAAGCGTACGTGAGAAAATGCGACAAATGCCGAGATTCGCAGACATTCCTCGCCTTCCAGCCCTCAAACTCCGGTCATCGCAGCTTGGCCCTTTGACATGTGGGAATAGACCTCATCGGTCCTTTCCCTAAAGCTATGGAAACCGCGAGTTTGTGATCGTCGCGATTGATTATTTTACCAAGTGGGTGGAAGCTAAGCCGCTAGCCGCATCGCCGAGGACAAGGCCATCGGTTTCGTGCATGATCACATCGGTGTCGATTTGGGTTACCACGAGTAATTGTCTCGACCATGGTACTCAATTCTCAACCAAGTTCACGGCGAGCTGCGAGCGCATGAATGTCAAGCAGGATGTCCTCGGTAGCCCATCCCTGTGGAAACGGCCAGCCGAAGCAGGAACAAGCGAGATCCTCCACGCTCTAAAGAAGCCGGACGAGAAGAAAGGCAGTGGTACGACGAGCTCCCCGCGTGCTGGAGCATTCGCACCTCGGTCCGAGGACCAACAGAGAAACCCCTTTGCCTTAACTTACGGCTCGAGGCCATGGCACCCGTCGAGATGGCCCTTCCAACCCTCCGAGTTACTCACTTCAACGGCGACCAACGAAGCTCGGACACTTGACTGGACCAGCTCGAGGAAAAGAGACTTGAAGCGAGGATGAGGATGGTGAACTACAAGCAACTAGCAAAAAGCCATCACGACAAAAGGGTGAAGCCGAGATCCTTCTTTATAGGAGATTGGGTACTGCGAAAGATTGAGGTCACTAGGCGAAATGCGACGAGGAACAAGCTCTCACCTAACTGGGAAGGACCCTATCAAATCAAAGGCATGATCAGAGAAGGCACATACAGGTTGGCTGACCAAGACGGAAAAGAGCTGAAAAATCCATGGCACGCCGACCACCTTCGAAGATACTATCAGTGAATGGGGAAAAATGTTGTACATCATTGTGAAATTGTAAACATGTTTTTATCAATGAAATTACGAGTTTGGCATTCCTAATCTACATTTATTCCCTGACACTTCAAATAAACACAAAGGCTTGTTCTTCGCCAAAGAACTCATTGAATAAGTTCCTCGCCTAAATACGGTGGAACCTCTAAACTCATCTACGAACTACTATGATTAAGTTCCTCGCCTAAATACGGTGGAACCTCTAAACTCATTCACGAGCTAATATTCCTCGCCGAACAAAAGGGCGGAATCTCAACGCTCAACTAAAGTTCCTCGCCAAAAACAAAGGCGGAACTTTACTCAAACGAGGAGTTCACCTCGCAAAAACTGAACACTTGAACAAACTCAAACCAAGTGGCCACGTTTGAAAATTACTATGGCAATTCATTAAGGATAAAATCAAACAAGTAAAATAAAGCAAAAATACTTTACATTGCACGTCGGCACTAAGGCCGTGTTTACATCGGCACAAAGGCCGCATCAAATTACATTAAAGATTTACAAAAAAGTTCAAAAGCTCGACACCGAGGAGACTATTTACAAAGCCCTATCAAGATCTCGGCTCGTCTTCTCGCCCTCAAAATCCCTCAACCTGGCATCACCATCAAATGTGGGCGGGTCCGCTGAAGGATGTCCACCACACTCGAAATTATGGCTCAAAGGAGTGGGTGGAGTCCAAGGACCCTTGCCTGTTCAAGATCATGAGCATGCGGGGTGACGAGCTCCTCCGCCGTGAAAGGCACCGGCTCGTGCCCGCTCCTCGCCAGTCGAAAAATTCACCCGGCCCCACTCTAGCAGACGGCCGAGGCGGACTCGAGCCGGCCACCCTCAGACGTGCTCCCTACCCGGATGTAATAGGGGACAATCACCTCGCCGAAGCGGGAGACTCTGGAATTCCTTCAAGACCCGATCCCGAGGAGGGTTCGCCTGGCAGCAGCAAGCTCGCGCTAGTTGAGCCACCTTCTCCTCGCTGAAGCTCGTTTCTCGAGCCGCGCTATCCTGACAAGATGTCCCTCTCCTGTCGCCTAGTCGCCAACCTTGGGCCCTCTCAAGATTTTATTCAAGTTTTTCGAGGTCCTCGAAACGGCGAGCCGGGCCTGCGCGCTTGGCCTCCTCCTTTGAGGCACGGAGATCGCCGATCAACCGACCTTGTTTTATTTTGTGAATCCGTCTCTGTCGCTTTTAACCTCTGAGCGAGAATCACTTAGCTCGCAACCGAGGGTATGCAGAGACCCCGCCAACCGCATCAACAAAATAAACTTCATTAGATAAAGACAAACAAATAGCTTCATAAAGTACAAGGAGGGGATAAAAGGTACCTCGGCCGGGGCAACACGGATGTCCCGAGGAGCCGCATCCTCCCCATCTCCGACATCCTCTCCACCAATTTATCATCCAAGCACCGAGGATGATCCCTCGCCAGCAACGACCCCATCGAAGACCGGTCAAGCGAGGCCACCACGTTGAGATTGGGGACCTCACCGATTGCCTCCCCTCGGCCATGGCCGGTGGGAACCTCGTACCCGGCCCGAGCCACGCAGGCACGTCGACGGAGGGGGAGCCCGCGGCTCGAGGTCGGGGTGCCGCCGGTCTCCTCGGCTTTATCCCCACCTCGGAGGATGGCTGCTCGGGCGGCTACCCTCTCCGGGGCCCTCAACAGCTGCAACAGACCCTTTCTGGCTGAAACCTTCTTCCTCTTACGAGAAGGTTCCGAGGCCGTCGACGACTTGGACCGGGTTGTTTTGGTCCCACTGCTTTTCAGCGGCCGGTCCTTAGTGCTGCAGGGCCACCGCCATGGTGGAATCACTGAGCAGTCCCAGCGTCCTTAGCGGCTGCGGGTTGACGGGGCCTGTTCCGAGCTCGCGGCCTCGCCAGCCACCCTTAGAAGCGAGGAACTTGTCAAGATTAAACATCGCCGCAAAAGGAAAAGAGAAGTCGATAAACGAGTTGAAACCAAAGACTCAAGAATCAAATTACAAGTAAAGGTCAAAGTTTTGGATTTTACAAGGGTCACATTCCTTCTCCAGCTCGCCCTTGCAGGATGGGCATTGCTCGCAGAAGAGCGGCTTGTGTAAGCACCAGCCCGGAAAACTTTTCACCTCGCATAGCGCACGGAGGCGCGACACCTCCCACCTCTTTTCGGAAAGGCTGCGCCCGCAAGAACCCTTCATCCTCGATCAACCTCCTCCAATGATATAAGCGAGCTGAGATCTTCCTCAAATCCGAGCTCCCCTCAATGGCGCTTTCGCCTCGCTCATAGGCAAAGCTCGTCCCTCTTACGAGCAGGATCTCGAACCGCCTCGTCGGCAAAGTTCCATCCTCGGCGGCTCTCAACCCCGATCACTTTATCGCCCAACCACTCACCTTGTTGGGAGTCTCAAAGCCTTCACCCCAAAGTTCGGGACTTGCGGCTAATCCGAGTTCGATCCAAAGTTTGGCAAACAAGGAAGTAGTAGCGGAAGAGGTTGACACTGAGTTCGAATCCGAGCAGCCGAGTAACCGCCGCAAAGCTCATCAACATCCTCACGGTGTTGAGGGAGAGATCTAGAGGATGAGCAGACATCTCGCTCAAGAACGAGCAGAAGAAGGGGTCCAAAGGGAGACGAAGACCGACCTCAAAGAAACTGAGATAGAAGCCAACACGGCTTCGCAAACCCCTCAGTTTTGTCAGATCATCGCCGGCTATAAACGACCCTCGGAAGTCATTGAAGGCATGATTGTAGTTATTATTCCAAAGGGTCAGGTCCTTTGCGCTGAGTTGATTCACCCAAGCCTTGGGGGCTCTGGGTCTTAGCCTCAGGTCGCTCGAATCAACTCGGCCGAAGTGGAAGCTCCGCCCCTTGTCCTCGCCATCCGTACGTGCGCACTCATTAGATGACCTCAATTTGCGAGCGGATAAGGGGCCGCGAGCTAACATCTTGTATCTCTTCTGGCCGGCACGCGGCCCCACGGGCTTGGGGACCTCGCGAGCTCTAGCCCGGCCAGAGCGAGCTTTCTCAGCCTCAATGGCCTCACGCATTTTTCTCTCTCGGTTTGCCTTAATGCGATCTATCACCTTCTGAACGGTAAAATATTGGTGATAAAGCTCGTCTATAACCTCACTAGGCCGAATTATTAACATGGGTGTCGACGAGGGAAGGTCGCAACGAATAAAGGTCGTCCGCGACCACAAAGAAAGCCTCTACCTCGATACCCTGGTTGAGTAAATATGCTCGGGCCGCGCTCGGGGGTACGAAGACCCAGCGGCCTTCAGCTTGCCTATATATATTATTACCCGAAGGAGAGCGAGCAAAGACTTCGGGGGAAGACATGCTAGACGACGAGCTAGAAGGACACGACGAGCTCGAAGAATCCGAGCTCGGCGAGGACGTGGAACTCACAATTTCAACAGGATTAAACACAAACTCAACTCCCTCCAAAAAAGACATCTATGTGAAATTTGAAAATTTCCAAAGCCAATAACAAAGAGATTACCTTTATCAATGGAAGAATCTGGAGAACGAAAGTGGAAGATGAACAATCCGCCTGAAATCAAGAACACCGGAGTCAATGTCGCCGGCGGAAAGCGAATACCCTCAAAAACGGTTTTATAGACAGAGACAGTTCAAAAAGACATCAAAACAACGGGAAAATAAAGGAAGGAACCAACCTACGAAAGAAGATCAGGTTGGAGCAGCAAGAACGAGTGACAATGGCGATTTCTAGAAACGGTTGGGCTCAGACGGAAATCGCCGTAGCCTAATAGGATTCTCTCGAAACTCGTGAAAAGTGAAGATGAAGCGGTGAATTCCCCTATTTATACCCCGGTAAACGGGTCAACCCAAGGAAGGATCTGGATAGCGTACCCCATAAGCCTCTTGCCGTGAGAAGGACGCGCTATGCTAAGCGCGTTGCGCCGTATTCCTGGAATTCGAAAAGCTCTGGCATTAAATACAAAGCGATATCGATTATCGCGCTCATAATTATCTGATGTGACCCTCAAGGCAAAGTTTATCTTCCCTAGATTGTTACCAAAGGCCGACATAAGCCAGCTCGCCCGCGTGACCGCCACGACGACGAGACGCGACCTCATTATGATCGTATTCGACATAAGTTGTGCCGAGTTACTGACATGATCCTCCTACGAGCGACGACATGGCGAGGACAGACCTCCTCGACTCAGTCGCACCATAGCGATCATTAACAAGTCAGAACCCTCATAACCCCGATCATCGCGAGCATTCAATCTCTCTCCTCACTCCACCATATGTAGCAGCTCGATCTTTCTTTCCCCTTTTGTGTCTCTTCGAAACACGGTCTTTCAAAATCAGAACGGATCATGACCAACTTGCAACTATTGAAAACCAGAATGACCTCTGACGCCAAAAATCAAGCTTGCCAGCGAGTGGTCGTATCAGAGCAGCGAGGTGCCTGAACAGGTTGAAGCCAAAGACATCTAGACAGGAACCAACGAAGATCAAACACTTAGAAGTTGTATTGAGCTCTAAAGATAAACTCCTCGTCTTCAGGATAAATCCATTCAGCCGAGGACTTGGGGGCTACTGATGGGATCCTCCCAAATACATGCAACACGTGTCTTCCACGTAGTCCCCAAGTGGACCCAGGGGCCACGTCGGCAGTAAGAAGCTCGGACCCCCGGCCGAGGTCGTCGGTCAAACCAGACCTCGGCGCGACCTAAGACCCAAGTCGTCACCGAGGACGACTACATACGAGGACCCCGCGACCTTGGAGCAGTCGGCCTCACGGCATTTAATGTCCACGTATGTCGGTACCTACTCCAACAGACCCATACATTCTCATTAATGGCAGCACCCCTTCTGGCGTGTGGCGGCGCCCATGATTATCAACCTCCCATTCCCTCAAATCAAGGAAGATATTACCTGCTCACCTACTCTGACAACATGTCCAGCATGGCCATACTTCAACATGGACATCCTCCTCCTTTCACGGGTGGCACACCAAACACCAGCACAGCATCACCATTGGCTATAAATACCAGGAACCAGAATGCATTCAAGGCTAAGGTAACATTACTCTCTACAAGACAAAGCTTCTTCACAGTCCATTTACTCTCAACTACCATATCACTTCTATACATTGCCTGTGCATTTACTCACGAGAGCCTCATTTAAGCCTCTCTACCCTTCATAAATCCTCATACTGATTCCCACGCCGGAGGGTCATAGTCGGGTCAAACCCCCGACACCCCTAACGGTCTTTGTTTTGACAGGTAGTGCTTGGTCCCGTAATCAAATCCCTCCTAAAGAACGCCTTTAGAGAGCCGAGGCATCTTGACCAAGGAAACTTGCTACGCACGGAGCTGACGTGGTCACCCAAAACAATTTCTGCGTGATCAATATTTATATGAGATCCCTGAAGGATTCAACATGCCTGAAGCATGTAATTCAAACTCCCAGAAAGTTTATTCATTTAAATTACAAAGATCTTTGTTTAGGTTAAAACAATCTGGACGAATGTGATATAATCGTCTCAGTGAATATTTGGTAAAAGAAGGATACAAGAATGATCCTATTTGTCCATATGTTTTTCATAAGAAAATCCACTTAGGGATTTGTCATAATTACTGTGTATATTGATGATCTTAACATTATTGGGAGTCCTGAAAAACTTCTGATAGCGGTTAATTATTTAAAGGAGGAATTTGAGATGAAAGATCTAGGGAAAACCAAATTTTGTCTCGGCTTGCAGATCGAGCACTTAAATAAATGTATCTTTATTCATCAATCAACTTATACAGAAAAAGTACTAAAATATTTTTACATGGACAAAGCACATCCATTGAGTACCCCAATGGTTGTCCGATCACTTGACGTGAAAAAAGGACATGTTTCAACCTCGAAAGGATAATGAAGAACTTAAAGGTCTGGAAGTACCATATCTTAGTGCAATTGGGGCACTAATGTACCTTGCTATTAATACAGGGCAAGACATTACATTCTCGGTCAATCTATTAGTAAGAGATAACTCAAATCCAACTCGAAGACATTGGAATGTAATTAAGTATGTACTTCATTATCTCCGAGGAACGACTGAGAGGCTACATATTCACAATTGATGGTACAACTATACCATGACACTCTACCAAACAAACATTAGCTACCACTTCTTTAAATCATTACTAACTTCAAGGTTCAAGAAATTAGTATATAATATCAGAATGCGTCAACTGAGGGATCTTGAGTAATATTTTTTCCAGGGGGAGCATTTTGGTGCAAAGGAATCATGTACTCTTTTTCCTTCACTAGAGTTTTTTTTTGTCCCATTGGATTTTTCTCTAGTAAGGTTTTAACGAGGCATGTTTCATTTGCAACGGACATCCAAGGGGGAGTGTTGTAACATATATTTTGTGGATGTCCTTTTGGCAAGAAGCCAATTAATAGAAGCTTACAAGAGAAGCCATATGACAAAGCTTATTGAGGAAGCTTCAACGAAGCTTACTAGAGAAGCTTTATGAAGCTTACTAAGGAAGCTTTACGAAGCTTACTAAGGAAGCTTTAGGAAACTTACTAAAGAAGTTTTATGAAGCTTAATGAAGAAGTATCGTCCTACTATAAATTTTAAGCTCATGTTTTCATTTTCACTTACTCCCGAAGAGTTCATTCCCCTTCCCTCGGCTTGTATTATACACTACTCCCGAAATAAAATTATCTATTTCATCTACATCTTTACTTTACTTTCTTATCTTTTATAACAATATATATATATATATATATATATATATATATATTTATATATATTTTATATTAATTGAACCATTTAGCCATTCAATTGAACCATTAAATTAATAGACTTTATGTCCACCATTATATTGATATTGTAAAAATGCTTATAGGAAACGAACCCATTAAGAAACTATCAGAATAATCAAAGTGGAATTAAGTGAAAACTTAGTTCTCTTGTTTGGCAATGAAGGCAACGGTGAAGGTAACAATGGAGAAGGTCTTGAATTGATGAATTTGATCGAAATAGAGTATTTTGACTCAGAACACTTGGGATTTCAGATGCAGTAGTGATGACGAGTCTTTCAAATCTGTGATTATCTACCCATCGAACGATGTAGGCAGTATTTATAATAATCGAGCATCTCATTAGCATGTTAATCATATAATTATGTGCATACATTGTTAATGTGATCATCGTGCTTCATGGTATTGATTTGATCAGTCGTAAACTTATGATTTCATATTTCGGTATGTTACTTTCTTGCATTGTTTCGTAGCGTAATTTGAGTCGAAATGAAATAGATGAACCATGATACTTTGAATCTAGATATGCATGTTGTTATAGAGGTTTCATGTTGTTTAATCGGGCTTTGAAAGAATGAAATACATTGTGTTAATTGAAAGTTACAAAACGAAGAAGTTGTCGACATTGTGTTCGGTTTCGTGAACTTTCTCGTGACTTTAAATCGATCCCAGAATGATATCGAACCCTTGGGACATCCTTTGATGTGTTATAAGTGTTGTACAATTATACCTAGGGGTGTACGAGCGATCGAATCGAGAAAATAACGCAAAATGACAAAAACAGCCGAAGCTGGTGAATAGTGCGCGCCCTAGCGCACCTGTTCGGTCCAGAATTGCGCCAGCTGGGTTTTTGAGCGATTTGGTGATGCCACCTCCTGGTTTTTGGTCTCCTAATAGGCCTTGGTCATGGGTAAACAGGGGAGGATGAGTTTCCAGTTTATAGAACACATAAATTACTCAAATTCTTCACCTAAATCATCCCAAAATTCAACAAGTTAAACTAGGGTTTCTAAGGTTTTGTTACAAGGGTTTTGTTCTATCACCAAGGTAGAAACTTTGGGGTGCTCAAGCTTAGTTCTTGGCTGGTTTAAGGGCTAGATTTCAACACTATTTCAGGGGTTTAACTCTTTGATTTGGTAAGGGAACTCTTACTTATCCATGTTTGGTGTTTATGTAATGATTCTTGATTATAATCCATGTAGAAATGTTGTTATGCTAAAATTCTAAGATTTCAGCCATATGAATTGTTTTAATATGTGAATTTGATCATGGGTATGTGTTGTTAAAGGGTAGCAGTGTTCATAAGAGCCTTAGAATTGTTGTAATTCGATTGTATCTTCGAATTGGCGAAACTGGCAAAGAATTGACTTGAACAAAGTATATAACATGGCTGAGATTTAATGTTTATGACTTATTATTGTGTTATTTGAGATGGTTAAAGTGTTCAATATGTTGATTTGTGAATATAGAACTCGAATTGATCCTTGGAGGATAACTGAAATGCCGAATTCGTAACCGAATATGGAATAAAGTGTGAACATGAACTTAACTAACCGGATGTGCACATTTGAATACTAACTTTCAGGGGGTTTTGGTTGACTACCGATTGTCATGGGACGGAGTGCAGTGATAGTCGGGTTGTGGCGACCTTAATCCGGCCTGTCTCCCTATTTTCGGCCAAAAATAGGGTGCACCACATAGATGTTGGACACGAGTGGTGCTATCACATGGATGCCAATGTTGTAGGGACTTGGGGCATGTTGACTTGTTCCACGGAATATTCGATCTTGAATTATATGATTACAATTATTTGATTTGAACTTCAAAGCTGAATGGTGTTATAAGGGGAGCTGGTAGTTGGAGGTGTACCTCGACTTGTATGTCCTGATATGTGATCTATACTTGTTAAATGTTTGATATAAAATGTGTTAGCTCATTACTTTGTAGGTTGGTCATTATTTCCAACTAGTATGGGACAGTTGGCAGTCGTGATCCTTCTTACGCTGGTAATGGGACTTAGCTGGTTATTGATTATACCGATCACATATGACTTATCTGCTATTACTTATGCTAATTACATGCTGCTTGTGTTAGCATCCAATTACTGTTGCATACATGCATAGCATGTATAAGTTTAGTGGAATCTTACTGAGTCATAGATGACTCACCGTTTCACTAATATTTTTCTTAGATCGAAGCGGTGTAAGATGGAGTCACACTATTGAGGCTGTAGGCCTAGTGGTTCAATAACAGATAGTTGACTTTATTTTTGAACTAGTTTGATTTGTATATATGAGAGGATAATGGTTTTATTGTTCTGTTTATGTATCATTGACATTGTATATCAGGGCTGGAGGCCTTTTAATTTGGGTTGTATGTAAGTTAAATAAGTTGTAAAGACAATTATATCCTTCTAGTTAAGAGATTGCATGGCGTGTTACCTTGTCTTGGTGTAAATGATGAGGGTGTGTTAAATAGGTGATTATTATGATTGTGTATTGTGGATTTATGCCCGAATTTAGGCTCGGTTGGGATGTTTGAATTGGGGTAACAGTTTGGTATCAGAGCAGTAGTTCCTTGGAAAGGAATTGGAGTTAGGGGTTGAGAATGTAATGGTATAGTAGCATCTCATTAGATTGTTATGATATTATGGTTGAGTAACAATGGGTAGATTACCACACTGTTGATCATCGATATGACAGGGATTTTAGTTGAATTGTGATGCGTATGATAAAATTGAGAGTAGTCGTTGTGGTGAGCTGTTAGTGGGTATAGCAATTGATTATCTTTGATTATGATGTTTAGGGTGTTCACAGGGTGAATTATTGCAGTAAAGCACCAAGGTGATGTCAGTGATTCAGTAAATTTAGAAGATGTGGTCCTTTGGTTTGAATGTGAGTATACTTTATATAATAACGGGGATGTTAGGTAATGGATTACTTCAAATGATCATGATGGTATTCGAAAAATCATTGATTGACGAAAGGATAGTAAATGGTAGGAAACATGAATTTAACTTCTGTTGGGATGACAACGACTAGAGTATGGGATTAAGGTTTAATTCTGGGTTGGAGACCCTATTGTGTAATTTATGTTCATGAACAAGTTAATAATTGGTTCATACTTCATGGCAAACGATTTGGGTTGAGTGAATATCAAGGAATATTGTTAAGTGGGTGCTGAGATATTATCCGTAGGTGACAATACGAGTTGATATGGATGTGTGTAAATTGTTAGTACTTCATCTCTCGTTGTTGATACGAGTATGAGTATACTATCTATGGCATGATTGAATTGCATTTATAACATTCATGATGGCATTTTTTCACTTATATGTATGTTTAAAATGAGACTGGTATAAGGGCACAGTTTTGCAAATGTCCCTAGTGCCCTTACAATGGAAGCTTTTGAAGCCATTTTAGAAGGGCCCCTAGATTGGTTGTCAAGAGGTATTCGTCGAAGAACTAAGTTGGCTAGTATGTAATTGAGAATTGACTGAACCTACTACCAATTGGGATGGAATATTAAAACGGAATCACAATTTTTGGAACTAAAACTGTGTTTTCCAAAATCATATGTTGCATGGACTTGATTCCTATGACATCACATGCATGGATCTTATTATGTGATAATAAATATCTGTATGTACAGATGGTGGTTGCATTATCGATATATCGCATTCTAGACACATGCATGAGTTATATTGAAGTGATAGATTGTATCATGGGAAGTCATTCTTGTGTCACATATAAATGTCGATTCTCTTATGAATTGATGCTGATATTGGTAAATTGTAGGCATGACACGTACTATACAGACCGCTAGGAAGTCCGTAGCTCATCCACGAGTGCAATTCCTACAAGTAAGGTTGGGCGAAGCTAGGAAGCAATTACAACGTAGTCGTAACACGAATCAAAGAATGCGGGTAGTTAAGGAGGAGCTTGTAGCTCATGTGAAAAAGTTGGTGAGAGCTTTGGAGAATGCTCAGGCACGGGTTGAACAGGTTAGGGATGACATAGTGCTAGACCTGAAAGATGCCCCAAATGATGGTGAAGGCACTTATATAAACCCCGTGATTGTGGAATCTGATGATGAAGGTAATGTGGTGGTAATTCCGTCTGATGACGAGGATTAATGAGGTAGTGATATAAGTTGAGATTTTGCTTATCTGGATTGTATATCAGAATAAACTTGAATGCTAAAGTAAGAGAAACTCTGGATGACTGTACATAAGTGTGGTTATTTTACATCTTTTGGCAACACGTAGTGTAATGTACTGTAAAGGTGACAACCTTTCTTTTGGGAATGTATGTATAATATGGATGTGTTGGAGTTCTATTGTAGTATGAATGGGTTACCAGTGTATTAATTATTAATCAGTAGTTGACAGATATCAAGATAGCATGAGTAGTTTGAGTATGAATACTTGAGTTGTATAACTCATTATGGATGTATGCTGGACCGTGAGATAGTTGAAGAGATATAGTTTTCTTCATCTGGCAGGTAAATTGATTAATGGTTGGAGTAAATTTTTGTGAGTTTGGACTAAACTATCTTTTGCTGATTGGAGGACGATTGTGAAAATCTTGAAGGTCGAATATAGAATGCACGTATGAAGCAGGGAATTAGAAATCAGTGGATAACGACAGGCTAAGTCCAATATAAGTTATTAAATTGATATAACCCTTGTTTTGGGTTTTGAGTTGGCTTATAAAGGTGGTATTTCGAAGTTGATCGTGATAGAGAATAATGAAATGTCCCTATAATTAAGCAGTTGATTAATAAGGCTTTAGATTGTTGATTTTGATTACCAGTTAATCAGAAACAATTAAGGTTAAGTGGAATCATGATGGTATTCTTTATGGAATTGTTTTGAGTATTGTTATATTTGTTTATACGTTGATTTGATTTTGAGAATAGTGGGAAATAGAAAAACCTCTTAGGCCCCGGGATTAACTTGTATGATTGTCGTGAATGACAATCTGTTGTACTACTTCAGGGGAGTATATATATTTTAAGGGAGAACATATTTTCAAATTTTACGAATAATTTCACGATTTTTCCCTCTATCTACTATTTCTTTGTTCCACAAATCATACTCCTCGTTGCAACTTGGCTGGAATTTGTTTCTTGAATTGCTAAATAGACCGACTCCGTCGGGTTAATGTGATTTGGTTATAGATTGATTCTGGTAAAGGATTCGAGGTTATATAGTGATATTTGTATTTGGTGTTGTATTCTTTTCCTGTAAGAGAGACTATGCAGTACTGATTCCGTGTCATTTTTAATCACGTGATTGTTTCTAAAATATTCCATATCTTGAAATATGATTTGGTGTTATTCGTTATTGTTCCATCTTGTTTATCAAATGGATTTCAAAATAATGTGTTTATATTGATTTAACGTGATTTATTGTGATTTCGTAATTTGGTTAAAAGCATGATTATGTGAAATAGTTTAGTGATACTAGTCGGTGTATCGGTCTCAGTGTGCCCGTTACAATTGTTAGTGTTTGGTGGGTTGCCTAGAGGACTGGGAGCCAATGATGGAGATATGAGTTTCATATTTTGCCACTGAACCCGAGCCCGATAGTATACTAGACGTGATATATGATTGAGTAGTATGTTTTGATGCTTTGGGCATATATACTATGTTTCGTTCTTTGAACGTTGAATTGCCAAGAGCACTATTTTATTGATTCATGAGTTAATGCCCATAGCTTCATTTCATGAGCAAGGTTACTTGAATCGTTTGTCCATCCTACTCTATAGTATTGTGTATTTTACCTTGATGAACTTACAATTTCACCCTCACTAGTTATCGGAATTTTCTATATGGGAATGGAGAGTAAATCGTGAATTGGGTTGTTCGAAATTTATGTAATGCGGGTTGTACCTAATTGTTCAATCGAATTTGGTTATATACGGAAGTTGGTGATTTCGAAAAATATTCTTGTCGCTTTAATGAGTGATATTCAATTTTGATTGAGTTATGCCAATATCGATTATATACGGGAATTGGTATCTTTAAAAGAGATGGACGTTTGAAAAACTTGGAGATATATCCTTTCCGCTGCTATTAAGATGTTGATTTGATTATGTTAGGAAATGGATATTGAGTTTGGGCCATCACAATTGTTAATTAAGAGTAAATTTGGTCGTGTGAGGAACAGGTGATAACTTGAAGTTGTCACTAGTGAATTGGTAGTGAAATTATTAGAAGTATAAAGAAAACCATAGTGATGCATCATTTCTTATTGGTGGATAGGCTTATTATTATCAGTTAACTAGGGAGGAATGCTTATAGCGACAATTAATTATGAGTTAATGGTATCGCTATATTTTACAGTGCCTTGATGATTATTGACTTTGTGAGTACACCTTAATATCTAAAGATTGTGATGATGGGATGATGTAATGAACTAATTTGGGAGCTTTGTTTATACAAGCCTTAGGAACTTCAAGAGGGGAATGACATGGTTAATATAGTACTCATAAATAAGTTGTGAATCTGTCATTTGAAAAGGGATATAAGGAAAGAAAATTGACATTAAGGGATGTTGGGCCTTTGAGATATTAGAAAAGTGGGAGAAAATGGTATATGGCGAGGGCATTGTTATTGTCACTAAAAGACATTCATAGAGTTCAGGCATCAATGTTAAGGAAGTATATGCCGGACCCTTCATATGTATTAGAGGTTGAACTTGTAAGATTTTAACTTGAGTTAATGTACGAGGTATCATTGGTGTAAATCTTGGATCGTAAGAAACAAGTGTTGAGAACAAAAACCCTACCGATGATAAAGGTCTTATGCAAAGTCATAAGGTAAAGAAGATAACCTGGGAAGGTGAGAATGAGATGAGAATCAAATATCCTCACTTGTTTGATAACTGAGGTAAGGAATTCGGGGTCGAATTCTCTTAAGGGAGAGAGGGTGTAATAACCGAGCATATCATTAGCATGTTAATCATATAATTATGTGCATGCATTGTTAATGTGATCATCGTGCTTCATGGTATTGATTTGATCAGTCGTAAACTTATGATTTCATTTTTCGGTATGTTACTTTCTTACATTGTTTCGTAGTGTAATTTGAGTCAAAATGAGAGAGATGAACCATGATACTTTGAATCTAGATATGCATGTTGTTATAGAGGTTTCATGTTGTTTAATCGGGCTTTGAAAGAGTGAAATACGTTGTGTTAATTGAAAGTTACAAAATGAAGAAGTTGTCGACATTGTGTTCGGTTTCGTGAACTTTCTTGTGACTTTAAATCGATCCTGAATGATATCGAACCTTTGGGGACATCCTTTGATGTGTTATAAGTTTTGTACAATCATACCTAGGGGTGTACGAGCGATCGAATCGAGAAAATAGCGCAAAACGACAAAAACAGCCGAAGCTGGTGAATAGTGCGCGCCCTAGCGCGCCATAGCACGCCTGTTCGGTCCAGAATTGCGCCAGCTGGGTTTTTGAGTGATTTGGTGATGCCACCTCCTGGTTTTTGGTCTCCTAACTGGCCTTGGTCGTGGGTAAATAGGGGAGGATGAGTTTCCAGGTTATAGAACACACAAATTACTCAAATTGCTCACCCAAATCATCCCAAAATTCAGCAAGTTAAACTAGGGTTCCTAGGGTTTTGTTCTATCACCAAGGCAGCAACTTTGGGGTGCCTAAGCTGAGTTCTTGGCTGGTTTAAGGGCTAGATTTCAACACTATTTCAGGGGTTTAACTCTTTGATTTGATAAGGGAACTCTTACTTATCCATGTTTGGTGTTTATGTAATTATTCTTGATTATAAACCATGTAGAAATGTTGTTATGCTAAAATTCTAAGATTTCAGCCATATGAATTGTTTTAATATGTGAATTTGATCATGGGTATGTGTTGTTAAAGGGTAGTAGTGTTCATATGAGCCTTGGAATTGTTGTAGTTCGATTGTATCTTGAATTGGCGAAACCGGCAAAGAATTGACTTGAACAAAGTATATAACATGGCTGAGATTTAGGGTTTATGACTTGTTATTGTGTGATTTGAGATGGTTAAAGTTTTCAATATGTTGATTTGTGAATATAGAACTCGAATTGATCCTTGGAGGATAACCGAAATGCCGAATATGGAATAAAGTGTGAACGTGAACTTGACTAACCGGATATGTACATTCGAATACTAACTTTCAGGGGGTTTCGGTTGACTACCGATTGTCATGGGGGGAGTGCGGTGATAGTCGGGTTGTGGCGACCTTAATCCGGCTGTCTCCTATTTTCGGCCAAAAATAGGGTACACCACGTAGATGTTGGACACAGTGGTGTTATCACATGGATGCCAAGGTTGTAGGGACTTGGGGCATGTTGACTTGTTCCGCGGAATATTCGATCTTAAATTATATGATTACAATGATTTGATTTGAACTTCAAAGCTGCAAGGTGTTATAAGGGGAGCTGGTAGTCGGAGGTGTACCTCGACTTGTATGTCCTGATATATGTGATCTATACTTGTTCAATGTGTGATATGAAATGTGTTAGCTCATTACTTTGTAGGTTGGTTATTATTTCCAACTGGTATGGGACAGTTGGCAGTCGTGATCCTTCTTACGCCGGTAATGGGACTTAGCTGGTTATTGATTATACTGATGACATGTGACTCATCTGCTATTATTTATGTTGATTACATGCTGCTTGTGTTAGCATCCAATTACTATTGCATACATGCATAACATGTATAAGTTTAGTGAAATCTTACTGAGTCATATGTGACAACCCTTTTACTAATGTTTTCCTTAGATCGAAGCGGTGCAAGATGGAGTCATACTATTGAGGTTGTAGGCCTAGTGGTTCGATAACAGATAGTTGACTTTATTTTTGAACTAGTTTGATTTGTATATATGAGAGGATAGGGGTTTTATTATTCTGTTTATGTATCATTGACATTGTATATCAGGGTTGGAGGCCTTTTAATTTGGGTTGTATGTAAGTTAAATAAGTTGTAAAGACAATTATATCCTTCTAGTTAAGAGATTGCTTGGCGTGTTACCATGTCTCGGTGTAAATGATGAGGGTGTGTTAAACAGGTGATTATTATAATTGTGTATTGTGGATTCATGCCCGGATTTAGGCTCGGTTGGGATGCTTGAATTGGGGTGTGGTATTGGCGTTATTTATTTATTTATTTTTTCAAAGGTATTCCCAGGTTTAAAATTCAAAGATTAATCCCCAAGTGAGTAGAACCACAAGTGGCGCTAGAAGTTCTCACAACAAATTTTTTAACAATTAATGGGTTAACAAAATGAAAGAGATGCATGATTTGTCTTACTTTTTCCTAAAATTTTGCATTGCTTCATAAAATTTGGATGAAAGAGTTTAATTTATTTTAAATGGATAATAGATAATTAAAATCATTCATCAAAAATATTATAGAAAAAATAGTCAAACAACTTTTTATTTTATTTTATTAGAATTGTTTAGATTAAAGGTTTTGCCTAACATATTTCTTAAGGACACATTTTAAAATTCTAAATTTGATAAATTTTGTCTTTGAATAGATAGTTTTCGAAACAAATGATATAAATGGATGCTTAAAATATGACCTAAGAATACATGTTAACTTTTGTTTTAAAATAAAATGCTTATATCAACCTGACCCGATTTTCTTAATATGCAAACAAGAGTGTCGACCTTAAACACGACATTTCATCGTAATAATAATTTCTTTTAGAAAATATATAAGGTCTGTTTATTTTATAAAAATATATTTTTTTAAATACATAAAATAATTAGTTGCTTCGCCATAAAACAACTTAGCTAACAGCAAGTTGGTAAAAGTCGTTTTCCAAGCTCTGCAGTTTCACATTTGAATGAAGCCCAACGGTAATTTTGAAAGTGTCTAAATAGGCTACTCTGGAATATGCTGGGTTACAGGGTTAGTTATGATGCCTTCCCCTGAGATTTGGCCAAATTGCAGTAGCTTCCTTAATGTTTAGACAATAGGCAAAAATACCCCAAGACTTTATAGACATCAGATTTAACGGTTGAGTGAAGGGTCAGGTGGTCATTCGACCATTACATTTTATAAAAATTAAACAACTAACAATAAACAAACTTCACCACATGGAGAGGGGAATGGATTTCGTCGCCGATGTGGTGATGTTTCACAAACGATCGGTTCTTTATCCGATAAACTCGGCTCCTTCTCTTCCATTACAAATTAAGTTGCCTACCTCCATTAGGTAGACATTGACAATCGAAGAAACGATTGTCGCCTATAAGCGAGAAATCTAAGCTGGAGTTCTTTTTATCTAGCAATTTCTCCCATTTTCGTAAGATACCCTTAATATATACAATGTTGGAATTTTTCGTAATCATAGAGACTTTCGTGATTCCCGAGCTTGATTGCTCTATTTATGGAAGTGGATTTTAATTGAAATCCTTCCCATTTCATAAGGGAAATTGGTCTCCGAATGTGGTCCATTTTCAGCACAAATTTAACCTAGCAATTTGGCATTGTTTAGCAATGCTGAAAAGGTGAGAGAAAATTTCTCTCAATCAGGATACCGCGTCCGTGAATTATGTGATGGGCGGAGCTCTATAAAGAGGACGCGGTGCTCTCTATTTTGGGTCACCAAAGCCTACTTTACCCTTAGATAACTACCATCACCATTGAAGAGAGCAAAGGTTCGGAAAATCGAACAAACGACAAACGACGTTACCGCGGATCGATCTTGCGTAGCAATGGCTGGAGGTACATATTTCGATTCTAAAATGCTTACATTTTTTTTTTATATGTCTATCAACCATCTGGTTCAAGTGGTAGATCGATTGTCATTCACACCCCTCAAGTTCAACCGAGTGTTAGACAACCAACTACTGAAATTCTACAAGCTGCTGATATCAGTCAAGTAGATCAGCTGTAAATGAGGAACCACAAGAAATTGTTGAACGACAAGTTCCTCAAGAGAATAATAATATAGCATTGAGAAAATCTACTAGAATAAAAAAATCAACAATTCAATGATTATGAAGTGTATCTACAAGAATTGGACTATAACATTGAAGTCGAGAATGATCCTACAACGTTTTCACTGGCCATGAGTTCTAAGGAATTGGACTTGTGGTACAATGCCATGAAAGATGAGATAGACTCTATGGCATCTAACTGAGTCTGGGATTTCGTTGAGTTACCCGATGGCGTAAAAGTCATTGGATGTAAATGGGTCTTTAAGACAAAGAAAGACTCACAAGGAAACATTGAGAGACATAAGGCAAGACTCGTTGCCAAAGGGTTCACTCAATCGACTACACGGAGACATTTTCTCCTGTATACAAGAAAGACTTTCTTCGAGTGATTATGACATTGGTAGCTCATTTTGATCTAGAGCTACATCGAATTGATGTGAAACGACATTCCTTAATGGTGATCTAGAGGAAGAGGTTTATATGAAATAACATAAAGGATTCTCCTCTAAAGATGGTGAACACTTAGTTTGCAAGTTCAATAAATCCAGATATGGATTGAAACAAGCTTCTCGTCAGTGGTATTTAAAATTCCATGAAGTTGTCACTTCATTTGGCTTTGAAGAGAACATCATGGATCACTGTATATACCACAAAGTCAGTGGGAGTAGAATTTGTTTCCTTGTACTGTATGTGGATGACATTTTTGCTTACGACTATCGATAAGGGTTTTACTATACGAGGTGAAACAATTTCTCTCAAAGAACTTTGATATGAAAGATATGGGTGAGGCATCTTATGATATTGGCATCAAGATCCATAGAGAATGATCTCAAGGCATTTTTTGATTGTCTCAAGAGACCTATATCAATAAAATTTTAAAGAGATTTCGGATGAAAGATTGCTCACCAAGTGTAGCTCCCATAGTGAAGGGTGGCAAGTTTAGTTTAGACCAGTGCCCGAAAAATGACCTTGACCGTGAACAAATGAAGAACATTTCGTATGCTTCAGCTATTGGAAGCCTTATATATGTATGCTCGGGATTGTACCAGGCTTGACATTGTATATGTTGTTGGAGTGTTAGCAGATATCGAATAACCCAAGTATTGATCACCGGAAAGCAGAAAGATGTTGATGCTACTTCCACCATGGAGGTCGAGTTCGTATCTTACTTTGAGGCTACCTTGCATGGTGTATGGTTGAAATGTTTTATTTCTGGTCTGAAAATCGTTGATTCTATTTCCCAGCCGTTGAGATTGTATTGTGACAATTCAATTGCGGTATTTATGGCTAAGAACAATAAGAGTACGTGGAAGTCGAAGTAAGCACATCGACATCAAGTACCTAGCTATAAGAGAACGTGTTAAAGAAAATAAAGTGGTCATTGAGCACATTAGCACTAAGTTGATAATCGCCGATCCTTTAGCTAAAGGCATGCCACCAAAGAATTTTAAGGATCATGTAATGCGAATAGGAATTGGTTCCATAATCTGATATCTCGTTGTACGTACATAGTTTCAATGAAACTCTTATTCAGTTTGATGTCTTCTCATATGATTTTGTGCACATATTTATTTTGAGAAACATCTTAAGTTTGGACCCAAAATAAACATATGGTTTATTCATAAGTTAACCGCTATTATTGAGAGACTTGATGTATTGTTAGAACCGACAAAATCGACCTGGCCCAGCCAACCCGACTTTAAGACGGGCTGGGCTTTAGTTTTGGAGGCTCGATGCAACTTTGGGCTAGGCCGGCCCGGCTCGATTTTAAGACTCGGCCCGATAGGCCTACGTACGGGCTGACAAAAATGTCAAAATTAGTGCAAATTAGCCCGAAACATTGCATCGGCCCGCGGGCTGGCCCGGCCCAACCCGATATTTAGAGAGGCTGGGCTTTAGTTTTAAAGGCCCGATATAAATTTGGGCGGGCCGATTTCAAGGCTTAGCCCGATGGGTTGGGGTTGGCTGACCGGCCCTATTGCGAGCTCTATGTATTGTGATACATGGAAGATAATACTCTATATAAGAGGACCTATCGCCATGATTCATATATCTAGTTTCTTGTTATGTTGGGTAAAATAGACCACAGATACTTTCCGTAATCACGAGACTTTCGTGATTCCCAAGCTTGATTGCTCTATTTTTGAAAGTGGACTTTGATTGAAATCCTTCCTATTTCATAAGGGAATTTGGTCTCCAAATGTGGTCCATTTTCAGTACAGATTCAACCCAGTAATTTGGTATTGTTTAGCAATGCTGGAAACATGAGAGAAAATAATCAGGTTACCGCATCCGTGAATTCTGTGATGGACGGAGCTCTATAAAAGGGAAGCGGTGCTCTCTATTTTGGGTCACTAAAGCTCGCTCTTACCCTTGGATAACTACTATCACCATTGGAGAGAGCAAAGGTTCAGAAAAAAAAAAAAAACGTCGTTACCGCAGATCGATCTTGCGTAGCAATAACTGGAGGTACATATTTTGATTCTAAAATGCTTCTACTTTTGTTTTTTTACACGTTCATTATGATCGTAGAACATGCTTAAGTATTATGGGTTTTACATACAATACCATTTTTAATTATCAAAAAATGTGTAGAGCTTAATTCAATGAAGTATCAAAGCCTATTAGCTAAGTCTCAATGATCAAATATTAAGGTTTACTGCATTTTCTTTTTGGCTAATTACACCAATCACCCATGTACAATTGTTCTATTACACAATTGTTCCTCGAACTTCAATTTGTCAAAATGATTATTAATATTATTATTTTTGTTGTTGTTGTAATACTCAAAAATGAATAATAATGATCATAAAAATAATTATGATGATACCGTTAATAATAATAATAATCATGATAAATCTTATTGATATTTCTACTAATATTAATTAATTATATATGTACTAGTGCTATTTTTACTGTGATTATGTATTTTGATGAATATTATCATACTCCTACTAATTTTATTATTATCATCATCTTCATCAAGGATGATAGGAAAAATGAACTTTGCATTGAATGAAAGTTCTTATCCAACGGTATTAAAAAAAAAAAAGAAGAAGAGGAAGAGTTTAACGTTTAGACCTTTTATTATAAAATAAATAAATCTTGACCCACACCGAAGTTATAGAGATGTTAAACGGACTAGCCCTAACGGGCCGGGCTAAACGATTCAATTTTTCGGCCACTAATATTGCGTACCTAACCCTAATCCTAGCGGGTTTCGGCTAAACGGGCCACTATCGGCCACGATTAAAGATATAATATAAAAATATTTTGAAATAGTGAATCGATAAATCATTCATAACTTTGATAGTTTCTTATGTTTTTCAAAAGAAATATAAACTAGATATTTTTTTACATCGATGTCTTATAATTTCCAACTTATTATTCTCAAAATAAATAATGTAATAGCTCTACTTATTAGTTTTTTCCAACATTTTTGTTTATATTTCGATTTATTCACAAGTATACAAAGAAGACATGTAGTGCAAAGAATAAATGTGTTTGACTTTGGATTAAAAGTTGTTGGTTTTATTCTCATAGTGGTTGTTTTATGTATCTCTTAAACTTTTACGGCCTAATTAATATTACGTGGCGGGCCAACCTCGAAACTCCGGGCCAGCCACTTACGGGATGCGGGTTAAACGGCCACCTAAAAAGCCTTGATTTTAAACGGGCCAAAAACATTAAGCCCTAACCCTATTTTTTCGGTTTAAACGGGCCAACCCTACGGCCGTGGCCGTTTTAACATCTCTACGAAGTTACATTAGATCCGCTTATAAGACTAAAATCATCATGTACTAGTATTAACATCGATCATCTTAAATATGATGGTTTTAATAGCATTATTTTTTTGTGTTAATTGTACTTTACCATCACGTGGTTTGCTCAATGTTGTATTTTGGGGTCTATGGTTTCAATTTTTGTACATTTAGATCTAAGGTTGCAATTTTGTTGCAATTGAGGTTCAAATGGGAGTTTTCGTTAATTTTTGGATGGAAAATGTTACGAGACATCAACATGCATTTTTGTGGGATTATTTCTGTATTTTAACACTTGGTTATTAAGGGTATTTTCATCCATCATGAAGACTATATCAAACACATAAATTTCAATGTCAAGCATGAAAATAATCCCACAAAAATGTATGTGGATACATGACAACTTATCACCTAAAAATTAACAGAAAGCCTCCTTTTGACCCTCAATTGGAACAAAAGTATAACCTTAGACCCTAATATGCAAACATTAAAATTATAGATCTTCACATGCGACAATGAGCAAACCACAAGACGATAAAGTACAATTAACCTTTATTGTTTTATTAATTTTACTATGGTTATTACTTTGGTGTTCATTATTATTTGTTTGGATTATTATTGTTACTCTTTGTTTTGCCACCTAATTTAAGTCCCTCTACATTTATATATTCGTTTAGTTGCCAATGGTGTCATTTTCTGTTGAATATCCTTTTTTCTTTTCTTTTTTGGATTTGTTGAACATGTGGCTTAGCTAAAGAGTTGGCGGCATCTTGGATATTTCTTTAAGCACCAGCAGAATCTTAAATATGAATTGTGACATTTTAGAGTTCAAATCAACTGTACCACTTTATATATGTTATTTATGTGTCATTAGGCTAAAATTAAAACACGAGCCTTGTACTTTATTGAGTCCATGTTCTGATTTAAATTAGTAGCACGCTAATGACACACACAAAATAGCACAAGTGATGTAAACTCGGCCTTATCGGGTTCATAAACATGTGATACACATTGTATGTATGCAGTAAAGTTTTTGTATATCAAATTTTCTTAATTAAATGGTACACACTGCAATTTTCATATAGCTTAGATATTACTCCTCACGTACAATTGTAGCATCTTTTAATGTATTATTATTATCTCTTATTTACATAGGTGCTAAATTACAGCCCCCCTTTTAACGAATTCGTTAAGTTTTTAATGAAATTCTGAATTTAAGGGGTTAAATTGAATTTTTTTTAACGGATCCGTTAGTATAAGACCACCTAATCTGGGCGGTTTTTCAATTTTTCAAAAATTTTTTTAAAGTATTGGGGGCTTTTTGCGTTTTTTTAAGTTAAAAGTGAGGAGCAAAAGAATCACTTTCCAGAGAAGGGTGTCATTTAGCATAAAGGGGCGTGTTATTTAGCAACTCTCATTATTTATTCTTTGTTCAAAAACACAACTTTGAAGATCGAACTCATCTTATGTAAAATTTTATAAGATCGAACTCATCTTATGTCACTTAACTGAATTTTTTTAGATTTTCCTTTGAAGATGCTTTACTCTGGTAGTAACTGATTCTGCCACCTAACCCAGCTAACCAAATCCCATCCCAGGCAAAGGCCAACCAACACCCTGCCAAGTCATAATAAGGCTGGTAGCAAAACAACAATTAAATCTCAGAATAAGGAGTACTCCATTATTTTATATATATATATATATATATATATATATATATATATTCATGTGAATTGTGCCTCTTTTTGTTTTTGGACCTTTTCTAATATAACTCCAAATGAAATGGACCTGGTTATCTAACAAAGTCAGCAACTTAAATTCTATGTTTTGGACAATAATAGCCAGTTAAAAAAAAAGGATAACAAAATCATAGACCTAAATCAACATGAAACACAAAATGATAAAAAATTATTCTCAAACCCCCAAAATCAAAACCAACAAAATTGTTTAATCAAAACCAAAATCGAAAATTATTCTTTTAGCTTGAGAAATGCTAGTTATATTATTTAATCTTATTCTTAAAATTTCAATATAAGTTGTACATTCTTCCATAAATTAGTATCATTGCTAGTGAAGCACGAGTTCCAAGATAATGAATTAATTTCTAGCTTAAAGCAACAATAGTAGCATGCATTCAAAACTACATTAATTAATTTAGAGATAAAGGTAATACAATATGTGAATTGATTTCTACTCCCTCCGTTCTACCTAAAGAGTCCACGTTTGAAAAGTCTAATAATTAAGGGATATATTAATGTTATTGGAGTTGATCTTAATTACAAAAATAATGATTACAACCCAAGTAGAGGGTAAAGATGAAAGATTATAAAAATTGTAAGCATTATTTTTTGAAAATGACTCTTTAAGTGAAACATCTCAAAATAATATAGTGGACTCTTTGTCTAAAACGGAGGGAGTATATTGGAAGAGCAATGTTAGGGATCTTTATTTAAAGGCTTAAATCACAATTTGGTCACCCTACTTTGACAGAAAATTCATTAAGCTCACTTTACAATTTTTTTTCTCAATTTCATCACTATACTTGGCATGTTGAGTCAATAAGCTCACCGCGCTTGACTTCCGTTAGTTTTGTTGGATGGAGGGCTGCAAAAAGACCAAAATGCCCTTTACCTTAAATCGCTATTTAGTCACCCTACTTTGACAGAAAATGCATTAAGATTAATAGTATAAAATTTTGTGTATAAAATATTTAAAATAATCAAATCAGTTAAATAAGTTATTTCAAATATAATAAAATAACATAATTTTAGACTAATTCTTAAAAATATTAAACAAAAATTAGGTTAACTTATCAGAATTCTTAATCAAAATTAATAAAAGATTATGTTGGTCTTTTCTAAAGCAATAAATTCTTTGGCTTGACTTTTTTTTTTTTTAGATTTAAAATATTTTTTGGTCCCTTGACTTTAGTCCAATTTTTTGTTTGGTCCTATCTCTTCAAAACATATTCATTTGGTCCTACATGTTGTATTTATCGATTAAATTCCCCCCTCATGACGTTATCGTTAAAATTCTAGTCTAATATTTTTAAAAATAACAAAAATACCCTAACGATTACAGTGAATGTTTAAGGGCAAGTACATTGACAAAATTACCCTTAATTGCTATCCTCGCATACAATTACATTACTCTTTTAGCAAGGGTATTTTTGTCATCTTCTTTACCAGGTTAGACTAAAAATTTATTTTTTTAAATTGTTTAAATAAAAAAAATTGAAAACAAAACTAATTTAAAAAAATCTGTTGAAAACAAAACTAATTTAAAAAAATATGTAGCACCCTCCCTCTCTCTCTCTCTCTCTCTCTCTCTCTCTCTCTCTCTCTCTCTCTCTCTCTCTCTCTCTCTCTCTCCTCTCCTCTCCTCTCTTCAAACCTTTCCCCCAAAATCATACTATCACCGGGCAAAAGAAACCATGATGCTTGTTTAATGATTTCCAAGATCAAACTCTTATACAAATTTCCCCAAAATTAAACTCTTATACAAATTTCAAGACCACTACGAGAATTAAAGCCTTATGACTTCTTCAATGATTTCCAAGATCTGGACTTTCTACGCCAATTCAAGTAAAAATAAGGGATTCATTCAAGAAAGGGAAATTGAATAATTACATAGCAGTTTGTGATGTCTCAGGTTCTGGAAGTTTTTGGTTGAATTCTTGAAGTTGCTGTTGAAGTGGGGTTGAAGGAAGATCAGTTGATTAAGAGGGTTTTTGTTTTCAGCGATATGGAATTCGACGAGGCATTTGCTAATCCTTGGGAGACGGACTATAAAGCTATAAATACTGGCCGTATCTCTGTAGAGAGATCTTAGGATCGTCGGCGAGCTTGAAATCAAGCTCGAATCCACGTGACTGAAGGGGATTTGATGAAGATGGAAAGAGAAGATTTGACGGCCAAGTCGTCGAGCAGTACTAGAATGCGTCGATTCGTGGGGTTTTCCGGCGAGAATGAGTGACTAAGAGCGAAGTAGAGTGAGATCAAGGCGATGAAGGTGGTGATGGCGAGCTTCGCCATTTTTGCTTAGGGTTCTTTCTCGAGGTTTAGCCTTGACTGACTGAATATTAACGAGTTTTGGTTTTTACGATCTCTCTATAATAATCTCTCTAATTAAGTTTTGTTGAGAGGAAATAGATGTGTAAAATTAAAGAGAGAGATGAAGGATTTGAAGATGGAGATGGAAGATTTGAAGAGAGAGAAATTTAGCTGGGTTTCAAGAGGTTGAAGACAACCTAATTTTTGAATTGATCAATTGATCCCCTGTATTTTGTATTTCTCGAAAAGTTGGTCCATAGCTTTTTAGTAAGGATAATTTAGTCATATTAACAAAAAATTGGACGGAACCTTTAACGGTAACGCTAACCAAGAAATACAATATGTAGGACCAAATGAATATGTTTTAAGGAGGTAGGACTAAAAAAAATTAGGTTAAAGTCGAGGGACCAAAAAATATTTTAAATCTTTTTTTTTTGTATAAAACTAATTATATTAAACAAATGCATTAAATTATTATAAGATAGTTATTATTGTAGAATAAAATAAGCTTAAAATATTATTATAAATTATTCATAAGTAATTATAGATATTTAAATAAGGGTTAATGACATCACTAGAAAAAATTCATTAAGTCAATCATGTGGTACATGCCATTTTTCAAGAGTATTATGGAAAATTCCTAAGGAATTTAATTATAACAAATTTTTAACTTAATCTAATTAAAAATATTATGTGGGTGTTTGATCTTTTTCCCTAGTTGCTCAATTTTTTGGTTTTTGTTTGTTCTTGGTTGCAATGAATTTTAATATTTTAGTAATGACATTTTCGGGCTTTTAGGATAATTTTAAACTTTTTATTCAAAATCAGGATGGAGTGATGAACTTGATATTTATGTCTAAGTGTAGTGATTAAATTGATAGTTATTAGTAAGGGTATTTTCGGGATTTAAAAAAATAATAAGTTTTTCATCTAAAAATTTGGATTGAGTGATTAACGTGGGATTTATGCCAAGTATAGTGATGAAATTGAGAAAAAAAATTGTAGGATGAGCGTAATGAATTTTCTGTCAAAGTAGGATGACCAAATTACGATTTAAGCCTTATTTAAAATAACACGCGAATTAAAATAGTATGACTCACCCGCCCGGACATTATTTATTCTTACCATTGTTACCCCTAGTAGCTAAATCGCATGCATATCACGGGGTAATATATAGTACAGTAGTATTAATTCGAGCGAGCATGGTTGGTTGGTAGGTAGCTACTTTCACATGTCCACGTCTCTACACTTCCTTCCCGCGGAAATATTAAATACAGTCTTTCTTGGCCCATACACTCTGGAAATTTGTCGAAAATTTAAATTATTATAATTAGGAAAACCCCCAAATATTTCAACTATAAATCAATACAGACCATATTTGGGATTTCCCAAGTTTGGACCGAACCCACCCTTCCATCAGAAATCTTCTTCTCTCAACGGTAATCTTCAAATTTCTCTCTAATTTCAAAGATAATGGTTAATTCTTTCTAGATCCTAATTTGTTGTTGATGTAATTGCATTGCTTTGGTGTTTGTTGATTAAAACTCAATTATATTTTTTTTCAAGAATTTTATTGTTTGATTATTGGAATTTTTTATCTGGGAATGTGGATCTGAGTTGAGATCTGATTTGGATTTTTGAAAACGCTGGTTGAAGAAAAGGAAAAATGGCACGCAAGAAGATCAGAGAGTATGATTCAAAGAGGTTGTTGAAGGAGCATTTCAAGCGGCTCGCTGGTTCTGAACTTCCCATTAAATCTGCACAAGTAAGTTCAGCTTTTTTAGATCTCTAGCTGTTTCGCTTTATTGGTACCCAGTAGCAAAGATGACTGATGTAACGGTCTCACCGAATAATTTTCCGGGCTCAACAGATTTTATCACTCTCTCTCTCTCTCTCTCTCTCACCCACACACACAGACACACACTCCCACCCACACACACCCACCCACGCACACACAGACACACCCACACACACACAGACACACACAGACACACCCACACCCACCCACACACACACACACACACACACACACAATGTTGATCATTGGGAAAGTGTTAATTGCAAAGTTTTGGGCAAATCAATAAAGGACTGAAGAGGCAATTGTAATTTGGAATTAGCTGCATGAATATATTTTTGCTGCTTGGCTCCACTGTCTATGAAATTATTACTAGTATTTCTATCTGAGATTTGATTTCATAGAGAGAAGAGTGCATCGTTTGAGATGGAAATCTGCTAAATCAGACCGGTGTTCATGAAGTCTGATCTATATTTTTTTATATTTTTTTGGGTTTCCCAAAGGTGTCCCCGGCCTGAAAGTCCAAGACTAATCCTCTGAGCCGGGTAGGACCACGAGTGGCGTTAGAAGTTTTCCCAACAAGTTTTTAACACAACTATATGTTTTAGTAAATGGAATTGGGAAAATTAATTGATTTGTTTGATCTGGAGCAAGACCTTTGTAATTCTTCAAACGAGCTACTAGAAATGGACAAAAAATAAGCCTTGATCCAAATTTCTGTCTTTATCATGTACCACATCACTCATAGTTGAAAATTGAAATGGACCTAAGTGGGATCGGGCATGTTTTAATCTTGCAGTTGAGAAGTTCTAGCAATGCTATTTATATTAAATCATGAATTAATTCTATCTCTACTTTGAACCTGGTAAAACTGAATAGAAGATTGGCGACAAGGAGGCGTTATGTTGTTCAAATGATTCAAATGAAATGTAAAAGATATGTTTCAATTCTTAATGTTATACCTTATACTTTGAAGATCATGAAAGTGGAAGATTGCTTTAATCTAGTGAAACTAAATGAATTACTTCAAATGAACTTTGCTTGTATCTTTTTCAAATTATTGAGATATGTTGCATCATAAAATCAGTATTGTAACGCTCTTAAATTGAGTAACTCAGTTAGTTTTTAATCAAAAGTTACTTTTTTACGTGTTATTTGGCTAGGACTAATAATTTTATAACTTCTATATATGTCAAAATTGTATATGTCACGTTTGTCCATTTTCTAAATTCAATATAAAAATTAGTAGGAGTAACTTTTTATTTGGCGATATTTAAATAAAAAGTTTCCGTGGAAGTACAATGAAATACAATTTTTTATTTAACAACAATTGCTTACTACGTAGTGCCTTAAATCTATTAAAATTAATTTCATCTTGTAGTTAACTCGGCCCCTCTAAGGACAGAATCCTAGCTTTGCCACTGCTTGAAACTGCTGTTTTTTTATGATTTAGACTGGGTGTACTATTTAGAGCAAAATTTTGTTGTTATATTAATTTTGTTTCGTATATTTGGTGTGGATTAGGTAACAGAAGCAACTGACTTCAATCAGCTAGTAGAAACAGAGCCTTGGCTCTCTTCGGCAAAACTGGTTGTGAAACCCGATATGTTATTTGGAAAGCGTGGAAAGAGTGGACTTGTTGCCTTAAATCTGGATTTGGCCCAAGTTGCCGTTTTTGTGAAAGAGCGACTTGGCAAAGAGGTAATTGCTATATTCTGTTACATCACTTATTTCTGTGGTTTAACCAGTAAGTCAATGAGCTTACACATTGACCACCTTAAGCCTCAATCTCATTTATTAGCCTAGTTAATCTAGTTGGAAGAATCTATTTAACCTTGAGAGATGCTCATCTCAGGCCAAATAGCAACTACTACTCCCTTCTGCCCCAAAAGTCCACTTTCATAGTCAAATGTATTAAACTTGTTCCATAAAACCCTTAGTTTTAATGATTAAAATGACCACCTCAAGCCTCAATCTAACTTATTAGCCTAGTTAATCTAGTTGAAAGAATTAATTTAGCCTAGAAGAGACGCTCATCTCAGGCCAAATAGCAACTACTCCTCCGTTCTTCCCCAAAAGTCCACTTTGATAGTCAAATATTTTAAACTTATTCCATTAATACCCTTAGTTTTAATGATTAAAATGTTATTTCTTTAATTTGAAGCTTAATGCAACAAAAATAAATATGGAAACTCATAAAATTTGTAAGCTTAGTTTTGATACAAGTCCCAAAATAGAAAAAAACGACTCTTTGAGCAGAAAGGAGGGAGTATAGAGTTACACTTATTCAGGATAGAGGTAGAATTTGTATTTTCTGTTACATGTTTGTAGCATGTACTTTATTTCGTTTGATAGTTTTGATCTTATTGCTCATATTTATCTCGACTTTGTAGGTTGAGATGGGAGGATGCAAAGGACCCATAACAACTTTTATTGTCGAACCCTTCATTCCACACAACGAAGAATTTTATCTTAATATTGTCTCAGACCGACTTGGGTGCAGCATTAGCTTTTCGGAATGTGGAGGAATTGATATTGAAGAAAACTGGGACAAGGTACAGAAAATAATATGACTATATTGTTTATTTCCACAAGCCTGTAGAAAACTCATCATGTATAGGTTCATTTAATTTCTTATGTCTCATGTCATGCATCATAAGTTGAATATTGACAACTTTTCCCATCCGTTAATCCAGGTTAAGACTATCTTTGTCCCTACTGGAGTGTCTTTGACACCAGAGGTAACTGCTCCACTTGTTGCGACCCTTCCCTTGGAGGTAATGGCTATTAACAGAAGGCTTCCCACGATTTTTTTTATACCATTTACTTTAGATTGTTAGCTACAATTTTTCAGCATTTCACTAAATATCTGATCTTGAGGTATTTTTCATTCTGTTTAATGATTCAGATCAAAGGTGTCATTGAGGAGTTCATCAACGTGATTTTTTCACTATTTATAGGTTTGCTCAAAATTCTAAAAAAATACACCTTTTCTTTTTCCTTCTTTTTTTTTTCTTGGCTCAAGTATTTAGAGCATAATGGGAACAGTCTGCCACTAATCTGCAAACTTCTTCATGCTGTTAGATCTGGACTTCACTTTCCTGGAAATGAATCCTTTCACCTTGGTCAATGGAAAGCCTTATCCGTTAGATATGAGAGGAGAGCTTGACGATACTGCCACATTCAAGAACTTCAAAAAGTATAGTTCGTTACTTCCTTATTTTTCATATATGTCGATTCTTATTGATGAGCAATATTGGTATTTGTTATTATCTTACATTGCTGCTAATTCTCAGGTGGGGCAATATTGAGTTACCGTTGCCCTTTGGAAGGGTTATGAGTCCTACCGAAAGCTTTATTCATGGTCTAGATGAAAAGGTATGAATTTGCACAAGGAATCTCCACACATTTGAGATCTGCTTAAACCACAAATGAACTTATCTTTAAGAAAAAATAAATGAGCCACTGAAAATTGGAGTTATTCAATTTTTCCACTATTCTCAATTATTTTGAATCTCTAAGCATTGTTAAACTTGTTATTTTCTGTAGACTAGTGCATCTTTGAAATTCACGGTTCTCAACCCAAAGGGGCGAATTTGGACTATGGTTGCTGGTGGAGGTGCCAGTGTCATCTACGCAGATACGGTGGGTATTTTGTTTTCATAAACGTTGAGATCATGCTATAATGTTTGCATTTTGTATTACGTGCTAGCATTAGTTCCTATAGTTGAGTTTTTGTTGACCAGGTTGGAGATCTAGGCTATGCTTCAGAGCTTGGAAACTATGCAGAGTACAGTGGAGCACCCAATGAAGAGGAGGTCTTGCAATATGCCAGAGTTGTAATTGATGTAAGGACTATAATTTTCTCTACCCTGACCTATTGTGACTGCATTACCAGAAGCTGCACATTCTTCCTCTACTTACATCCTTGGTTCCATTGAAAGAGTCCACCTTAAAGGTCAAACATTTTAAGGATTAGAATAGTTTTCCAAAATATTCTTTTTTTAAGAATTAAAATAGTTCTTCTAATGTTAAGCGTAATATAATAAGGATAATTTGGGATATTAGCTTAATTTTTCAAACAAGACACTTGGAGTGGGAATGTAAAAAATAGAATGAATGACATTGTTCTAATTTATTTATGGGGCTATGGACTGATACATCCTCCTCAGTGTGCAACTGCAGATCCTGATGGTCGTAAAAGGGCTCTTGTAGTAGGAGGTGGAATAGCTAACTTTACTGATGTTGCTGCCACCTTTAATGGCATTATCCGTGCAATGAAGGAGAAGGTAGTTTATTCATTGTATGCAATGTCTTTTGAACATCATTTCCTCTGTCAGCCAACACGATTGGTATGTTGTTTTAATAATCAGGAGGCAAAGCTGAAAGCCGCAAGAATGCACATATATGTGAGGAGAGGAGGTCCAAATTATCAAAGGGGTCTTGCAAGGATGAGAGCACTTGGAGAGGAAATTGGCATCCCAATTGAGGTACAATTACTAATACCTGTGCCTAATGCTCAAAAAGGCTTTACAGCATGCAGAATGATAACAAGGAGCTCTAAATAGAATCAAATACCATCCAATCACCCAAAGAGATTTCGAGTCATTTACTTAGTTTTTGCTTACATTCTATCGTGTAGGTATACGGACCCGAGGCAACAATGACTGGAATATGCAAACAGGCAATCGAATGCATCACCGCAGCTGCATAGATACTGCAGAGCTGAAAACCAATATCCGATTCTTCTTTAGCCTATCAAGTTCTGTTTCCCTCATTATTTTGCCTCTAAAATCAAGCATTATTAGAATGTTGTAGCTGAATTTGTTGTATCTTGGTATTGAATATGAAACTGCTAGTGGAATGAAATTTGTTTCCTTATTTCGAAATAAATATCTATTAATGTTGCATTCTTCTTTCAAGCTACAACAGATAATGCCATGTTTTTATGGATGCCAGTACCCTAAATTTAGCGTCATCTCAGGGTTGTTGCCAATTTGAGACTGTTTTCAGGCATAAAAGATGCGTAATTTTTGCCTGTTTTTGTGCTTGCACACAAAGGACCAACCGATGTGTGGCTAATAAACGTCCTAGAGGCTATAGCACTAAAGAATTTTGATGAGAACATTTCGGGTGATTAGAAGTGGCAATAATTGCTTATGTTCTTTTATTTGCTTATAGATTTTACTTCAATCCTTATTATTATTATTTAATGCTCCTTTATTATTATTAAGGTGTGACTAGAATAAATTGTTTGAACACCTGACCTCAACCCTTATTATTATTATTTAATGCTCCCTTATTATTATTAAGGTGTGACTAGAAAAAATTATTTGAACACCTGACCTTTTTAAGTATCAGGGTGTCGTCTCTGGTGTGACTTGAACACTCGACTTCTCTGTTAAGAGAAGTGAGTAATACCTTAAGTATCAGGGTGTCGTCTCTGGTGTGACTTGAACACTCGACTTCTCTGTTAAGAGAAGTGAGTAATACCAGTTGAGATAGAGCTCGTTGGTCTTAAACCATCTACACCTAAGTGAGTATAGAACACATCTATTTAGTAATGGAATCATTGTAGCTCACTAATTTATGTTGCAAAAATGAGTTACATGGATGCCTACCAAGAGCACCTATTACAATTTTAATTTTTAAATTGGGATCAATAGTGGTTCCCCACTTACCCCTTTGGTGACTCGAACCCACGACCTATCGGTTGTAGATGAAGCGTCTTACCACCTAAGCTGCACTTACTTGTCCTACCAAGAGCACCTATCTATTTAATAAAATAGAAATCTACACTTTTACCTAAGATAATCTACGGTCCGTTCTTAAATAATTGTTATGTTTGATTGGTAGATGAAGACAAAATAATTTACTATTATAAATATTGATATAATATTTAATTTTTTTTAAAGACAATGTGCATGTGAGACCATCTTTAATGTATATGAAAAAAAAGAAAGTAAAGTGTTCTACTTTTCTAAAAATAAGAGTTTAGAAACAAGACATTTTTTTTCAAATGGACAAAAAAAAAATAATAATAATAATAATTTAAGAATAGAGGGAGTACTCGACCAGTGCACAACGACCCCAGTCGATTCTTAATTCCCTCCCCTTTCTTTTATTCTCACGATGCCTTTCCATCTCTACTTCTGCGTTGCAACTACAATAAATAACCAAGTACACAAGCCAAAATCTCTACGTTGACATTTCAACTGTTTCAAACAAGTGTAATACTTCTTCTGTTTCAATCAAAGAGTTTACATTTGAAAATTTTAATAATTGAAGGATACATAAGTGATATTGGATTGGACAAAATTACAAAAATGCGTGAACATAGTCAAAATATTTATAGCATATGTGAAGGGTAAAATTAAAAAATTTATGAAAATTGTAGGTATAAATTTTTAAAAATAGAATAATTGACTCTTTGAATGGAACAAAGGGGGTATAAATATTTATAGTTCTCTCTACTTGGACAGCACAAGGCTACAAGTCCGTCGAAAAAGACATCTTTTTCTTTAATCCCATTTTGTTCAATGTTTTACTGTAAAATCTTCCTAATGTTAATGCTATTCGTTTGTTTTCAAATAATTAAAGTATGATCTGACATTTTTTCCATTCCATGTTCGTTTGGTCTTTTTTGATGAGATTTTTTAATTTTCTCTATATGTTGCTTGCAAATTAGTTCGACAGTACAAATGAAGTTGCAGTTGATGAAGTTTCAATTTTCAAATTAGTCTTGTGTACTAATTACAATAGAAGAGACAAGCTTTAGTTGAAGTCTAATGCAACTATGTGAAAAAGTGTTTTATGATAACGACTTACGTATCTAATGAATAACATTAATATGTGTTTTAGTGGAATGGTTTTAGTTGAAATAAATTTTTGTAATGTTTATTTTTATTTGATAATTGTATGTTAATAGGCAAATAGGCGTTCAAGTTCATTTATGGGCTGCTTATATTACTTACACAACCATTAAAACCCGCAGCCCAAAAGGACTCTGCCTATACCCATCAAGCCCGCCCGTTGGCCACCTCTATTGGTGACAACGTTTCTTCATATATGGCCTACCCAAACCCTCAATCTTCCTATATGGTTTCACTTGCTCCAAAACATCTTATATGACTTCTTTTAATGTGAAAACCACAAAATACTCTCTCTCTCTCTCTCTCTCTCTCTCTCTCTCTCACGGTCGTTCGAACAACTTACATGGTCGTTCGACGAATGACGCACGCACGACCCACGAATGACTCAGCAACTCAAGGGTCATTCAAAGATGATAAAGAAGGGTGGAAGGCGTCGACGGCAATGGAGACGATGTAGGGCGGAGGAGGGCATCATGAGGAGGAAGATAGCGCTGTGCTGTGAGGAGGAAGAGAGGAAAGATGTAAGAGATGAAGAGACATGCTCTGAGTTAGGTTGTGCATTAGTATTGTTTTGTACATCGCGATGCAAGTGTAATGTTGTGCATCGCGATGCACAAAAATAGTATTTTTTTAGTACAATTTTGTGCATGGCGATGCACACTTTGATAAATCGCAAATGTAATGTTGTACATTAGTACTATTTTGTGCATTGCGATGCACTTTTGATCCATCTCAAGTGTAATTTATAGCGTGCAACAAGTCTAATGCACAAATAGTATTTTTAGTGCATCACGATGCATCAATTTGTGCATCGCGATGGATAGCGTGTCTGTTTTGTGTTTTTTAAGGGCATAGACGATATTTTGCAACAAAAGTGTCTCTTTCCGTAAAATTTCATCTATGCCCTTAAAAAATACGGAATGACATGCTTGCATTGCAAAACAAAACGATGCATCGCAACACATCATGATGCACAAATTACACTTGTGATGCACAAATGGTGTGTATCGCGATACACAAAATTATATTAAAACGTTCTGATTTTGTGCATCGCAATATACAACCTTTTCATTTGAACCGGAAGAAGGCACTCTGTTGCGAAATATCGTTTATGAGCTTCCTTCTAATACATACGCATTGCATCGGTTTTCACACTACAAAAACAAACTAACCAGTTGAATGCTTAACACAAACACACAGCAAAAAACACTCTTCACTTCAAAAAAATCTTAAAATCCTTCGACGATTACCCAGCAAACAAGCTCCGGCGATTTTGCAAAAAAGATTTGAAAACTTTATTGTTAGTTATTATCAAACAGAGCAAAAATGTCTTCTCAACTACAAAAGAGCACCGACAAGAAATCAACAACCACCAGAACCAACAAAAATGAAGTATCAGGTTAGTATTGTTGAATACATTTTAGGGTTTCAAAAATTGAACAAAAATGTCCTAAATAGATTGAAATCTGAATAAATTTGCATATAAATCTGAATATAAAACAACGTTTATAGGGTTTCAAATTTTTTGCATCGTAATGCAAACTTTTGTTATTTTTGATGCATCACGATGCATTATTTGATGAATCGCGTTTACTAAAAACATAAAACACCGTTTTGTAGGGATTCAAATTTTGTGCATTACGATACAAAATGTTGTGCATCGGCATGCACAAAAGTAATGCATTCCAATGAACAATTGATGCATCGCGATGAATGACATATGCATAGTATTTTACTTATTTATTGTAATTTTTCAGTTGTGTGACTATAACCACAATATACGTGTTATGCAAGTGTGAAGGATAGAATAGTTTACAGATGAAGTATGCAGTCCCTCATCGACCAAATTAGAAATACTCCCTCCGTCCCTAAATTATTGTCTGGGTTGACCCGGCACACGGATTAAGAAAACTCAATTGACTTGATTATTAATATTGAAATAGTATTGAAAAAGTGTGTTGTTTCCTTTAATGCCCATGTGTATGTGACCCATAATTAAAGTAGGAAGAAAAAGTAAGGGTAAAATAGTAAAAGTGATGTTCTAAAAAGGAAAGTTTCAAACAAGACAATTATTTTAGGACGGACGAAAAAGGAAAGGAAGACAATAATTTAGGGACGGAGGGAGTATTACTTTCAAGGAAGACCATTTAACAACATTGAAGAAAACACCATTCTGGTACATCATATATAGAGAGCATTCTGGGTAATAACGTCATGCGCAAGCATTCTAAGAAGGATTACTCAATAGTAAGGAGTATTGCCAAATGCTACCTTAAAGGACAGAGGTGTTTCCAAATTGCTAGAAAAGAATTGAAACTTAGGGCAAGAGATGCCAACATAATTTTTGTAATCAAGGATGAAGAGGAGGAAATCAACATCTCCTTTTAGAAATTGGAGAGCACCGATTTCCTCCAAAGGTGATTCCCTAAAAAGTTGTTGAAAGAAACAAAGGACATTAAACTGAAGCCAAAAATGATCCTTGATAGAATCAAGGAAAGGATAGAGAGTGTCGATCAAATAGATGTCAACTGCGTGGCTGGGTTGACTACACTGCTTGTCCTCGCAACGTTGCTGGTTGCGACCAAGACCTCATATATACCTTGGGCGTACACAAGCCTTGTCTCCGACATGAACAAAATATCAAGCTACAACTGGTCCAAACATGTAATTGATATGCTGTTGGAGAGCATGAAAAATGCAACTGATGCAGGCATTGAGAGATGTGTGCTGCTGCTGCCAGTAAATTTAAGTTCATTTGATATTATTATGTATAATTTCTGTGTATGATGCATGTAGATTTGGTCATATTAACAGTGTTCAATTTATGTATGCAGTAATGGTTGTGCGAGCAGAGCAACATTGTACTCCCGATGCGCAAAAATTATATCCCAAGATTTGTCAAATGGGATTTGTCGGCGCTATCGAGAGTACTCAGTGAATCAAATTTCATTGGGCTCATGAACAACCAGGCGAGTGATTATATAAAATGGCACATTAGTTTTCTATTAGAAGTAACAACATTACACATGCAATGCATAAAAGTGTGCATCGCGATGCACAAAGTTTTACTATAAAAGTACTATTATTGTGCATTGCAACGCACAACTTTTATTGTTGATGCACAATATTGTACTGAAGTATAAAAAGTACACTTTCGATGCACAAAAGTGTGCATCGCGATGCACATAATTATACTAAAAAAGTACTATTTTGTTGCATCGAGTTGCACAAAAAAATCTATATTCTATGCACCTTCTCTAAGAATTTATATTTTTATATTTTTGTAGAGGTTTCATGGTGTTTTGTAAAGAACACAGAATGAAAAGGCCCTCCTTTGGGAAAAAAGAAGAAATGAGATGGATATCCTTTATGAGGCTGCAGTGATAGATGCCCTCCAACAAAATGACGTCAATTTACCTCATCCAAATGAAGCTGTGGATGCAAATCCACAAAATAAATAGACTACTTCAGAAGCTGCAAGAAGAGATGACATGGTTGACCAACAAACTACAATGAACGTTGTCATGGTTGTTCTGGATGACGGATTATCCATAATCGAAGTCAAGGACAACGAAATTGAGATCCTGAGGTCAGAATTGGCTAGAAAGGATGCACAAATTGAAACCATAGTCAAAGAAATAGACAGCCTGAAATCTGATATAGCCAAGAGACAAGAGCAACAAAATTTCAAAATAAATTAAGCTAATGCTCAAATTGAAGATCTCAAAATGATGCTATTGCAAATTACTGAGGAAAATCAACTGATGAAAAATGAGAGGCAACAGGCCCTCATATCAAATGCAGCTGAAAAGGGAAATGGGGATGAGGTGAATGAATTGGAGGGTGCAGCAAATGAAACGGTGGAGGAACGTACCAAAGGGGCCAAGACTCCTTCTTCCATGGTCAAGAGAATACAAAACCAAAAAGACTGGAAGAGAAAGAATCCAGATGACTCCTGTATCAAAACCGACAATGCAGCAGAGCCTATAAAGAAAATGAAACAACCAAAAAAGAACAATCTCCCCAAACTTATTAAACTGGACGCTGAATCCAAATCTATACTGACCAAAATTTACGCTCAAGATGATGAAGACCAGTAAGTCAAACTAATATTGTCGAATTTCAATAACATAACATTATTATCTGTATTGTGCTTCTAATAACATTAATATAGGTTTTGTGGTGAATTCCTTATTATTATTGACATCAATCTTTTGCAGGGCAATTGTTTATAGGGGTGGAAAGATTGAACCAATCGTTCGTTACTCTGTTATCCAACTCTTGTTGCAGCACAAAATGCTGGAGACAACGTATGTATTCCAATTTCTACACACTAATATTGATTTTAAATGAAAAAAGATATCAATATTACACTTGCGATGCACAGAAGGTGTGCATCGCGATGCACAAGTTTGTATTAAAAAAGTATTGTTTTTGTGCATCGTGATGCACAACCTCTATTTCACTTACGATGCACAGAAGTTATGCATCAAGATGCACAAGTTTGTACTAAGAAAGTACTTTTTTGTGCATCGCGATGCACAACCTTTATTCCGATGCATCATATTGTATTGAATGTATTGTTTTATTAAATGCAATGAACGAACTAGTTTCATTTGCAATGTTATTTTGTTTTTCTCAGCACATCGACGTTTGGAAGTTGATTGTGGAAAATGTTATCAACAGAAACAAGAAAGACAAATACGGAATGATTTTTAATTCTACTTACTGGGTAATATTATAATCATAATCCTTTACTATATAAGTTTCTAATTGATTATTGTAAACTAAATTTGTATACGTTACGTTATTTCGCTGTACGTGGCAAAACAATCAACCATCAGCTTTTTCAAAGACTTGGCTACAATGCATATCGACAAGAAGTTGGAGGAGGCCATAAACTATGAACTATTAATTTTCCCAATAAACACAACAGGGCAGGGGGACTTGCAGAATGGTAATTGTTTGCATCGACTGATAATTGTTTTTGAATAATTTTCACGACATACATCATATGTTGAAGAAATGATGAAGGCATTGATCCCTAAATCTCAATTATCGTGATACCAACGATTAAGTCAGCTACAAGATGTCTGCCCAATAAAAACATGTGAAACATCACCGCAACAAGCATTTGGAACTGATGATTGCGTGGTGATCTGTGCATTTTGATTGAAAGGTTGCTCCGAGGCCACAAAATAACTATGAAAGTAAACGCTAGTTCCTGTACAAAATACAGGGCAAGAATGGCTAGAGAAATGATAATGCACGGAGAAAACGTTTGAGAAACAATACTTTTTATATATATTACATTTTTCGTGTTATTTCTCTCTTTTTATGAATCTGTGCTGATAACATTGTGTAATTTCTCTCTTTTTTGAAATTACACTTGCGATGCACAATAGTGTGCATCACGATGCACAAAATTTTACTATAAAAGTACTAGTTTTGTGCATCGCGATGCACAACCTTTATTCCCGATGCCACAACTTTTATTCTCGATGCACAACTTTTAAACTTAACAATTCTATGCATTGTTTAAAACTCTTTCAGATTCTAATAGGCGGCTCATTTAAATACAAATAGGTTTTAAAAGAGATAACAGTCATTGATATGATAAATATCTTTTACAATTCTACAAGAAGGATAAATGCCTTTTTAAATTCTAAAAGAAGTGACTGTCCAATTTTGTGCATCGTTTAAAAGAACAGTCATTGATATGATAAATGTCTTTTCAAATTCTACAAGAAGTGACTGTCCAATGCCTGTTAAACGATACAACCTTCAAATTACGTATAAATATGGGACGCCTTGGTATTGTTTAAACAAAATCCACCAGCAAAAACCAAGCAAATTGTAAACATTTCCCTCATCAAATACAAAATACAAACCAAAAATGTTGACACACGAACCTTATGAGATTCTATTGGTTATATTCCAAATAATTGCTCCATCGTCATTCAGAGACGTCCTTAACCTCCAACAAATTTGTAGGAGGTTTTACGATGCTGGCAACGAGGAAGTAGTCCTTCAGAATATGTCTGCGGAAGGTCTCTTCCCCCGTAGGTGGTTTTTGGGTGAAGCTTGGCTATAAGCATACGATCATTTATGCACAAGATTAACTCTTGTCAGAAACAGAGGAATGTTCTACCAAATCGTCATTCCCATATTCTTCTCCAATGGAACACTCGAAGAACTAGCCATCGCATCATCATTGTGGGAGTATCTTGCTGGGATGGATACTTTGAGGCCATGCACGCGTTGGGCGTTCTTTCGGTGTTACATTACATAGAAGCATCACAACTTGGCATGGAGTTGCTAAGGAACTGTCTGCTTGAGAAGTATAACACATATTTGTGAACTTCTCATGACATAATAAAAAGGGTTCAACAAAATTCTTGGGCCAGAGTTGACGCCATTCGATGTCATCGAGTCTTTTTGTGTAACAGGATAGGGTCACCCCATGTACATAGACAAGGTTTTCCTATTCCATACTACTAAATTCATACCATAGAATGCCAATTGTGTGCTATGGATTGTATTCTCGATAACTTTTGTGATAACAGTAGGAATTAATAAAAATTACAATTATTACAGTATCAAAGTGTTGAAAAATTATTAGAGTTTGTGCTTCGCGATGCACAATACTGAAATAGTACTATTTTTATGCATCGCGATGCACACCTTTTTAATTCGATGCACAATTTTCTACTAAATCAACAATATAACATTTGCGATGCATAACAGTGTTCATCGCGATACATAAAAGTGTACTACAAACCACTATTTTTTTGCATCGCGATGCATACTTTTATTCCGTTGCACACATATGAAATGAATGTATTCTCTTATTAAATATAAAATAGATTACTATTCTAGTTCTTAACCCAAATAAAATTAACGGATGAAAAATTTTGATTTTGGAAAGCAGTTTGAAGAAATGTACAAATTACAGAGCAGCTTGAAAAAATCAATAGATGAAAATCTACGAAATACAGCAGTTTCCATTGAATCAATTGATTTCAATTTCACAATGAAGATGATTATTGCAACTTGAAGAAACTCAAAAAATGAAATCGAATTAGTAGAAACTTTCGAATGTGATATGGATGGAAATTTTGATAAAAAATCTTGGTAAAAAATCGCAATGGAAGAAAAAAAAATGCAACTAAAACGTCATATGTTAGTACGAGGGCATTTGGGAACAAATTGTCAATTTATCACTTAAAATAGACTTAAGCTGTTAAAAACAATTATAGTGGACTTAAGCGGTTGAAAATTTCAAAAAGGGGATCGACTCACAATTTTTTCAAATAATTAAGGAATAATTGCGGGCCGGTCCCCTTTTTGAGATTTTCAACCGCTTTAGTGCCTCATTTTTGTTTCTAACCACTTAAGTCCATTTTAAATGATAAATTGACTAATTGTTCCAAAACTGCCCCCGTAACAACCTATGACATTTTAGTAGTTGCGTCTTTCTTTCCATTGCGATTTCTTATCAAAATTTCCTTCCATATCACACTCAAAAGTTTTTGCTCATTCGGTTTCGTTTTTTTAGTTTCTTCAAGTTGCTATAATCGTGTTCACTGTGAAATCGAAATAAATTGATTCAATGCTATAATCGTGTTCACTATGAAATCGAAATCAATTGATTCAATGGAAACTGCTGTCATGCTGTTGTTGAAATTTAGGAGATATAATTGTTTCTAACGTTTAAAGGTGGAATGAAATATTTTCGTATGCAGCTTATAAAGTATTCATTCAAGATTTGGATTTTATTTTATTTGTATTAAGAACCAGAATAGTAATTCGGGTTGTATTTAATAAGAGAATACATTCAGTTCAGTTGTGTGTATCAGGAAATAAAAGTTGTGCATCGCGATGCATAAAAACAGTAATTTGTAGTACACTTTTGTGCATCGCGATGCACACTGTTATGCATCGCAAATGTTATCTTGTTGATTAAGTAGAAAATTGTGCATCGGAATAAAAAAGGTGTGCAATGCCATGCATTAAAACAGTACTTTTTCAGTACAAGTTTGTCCATCCGATGCACACTTTGAAACAGTAATAATTATAATTTTTATTAATTCTTATTGTTATCACAAAAGTTATCGAGAATACAATCCATAACACACAATTGACATTCAATGGTATGAATTTGGTGGTATTGTAGACACCCAGAATTCGTACCCCACATTACATGAATTGTCTTATAAATAATTGTTTATTTATAGATGGACTAACACTTGTTTCTATGATTATTTTAGGGAATAAAATATCAAACAGGACTAACAACGTCCAACAAATATCAACAACTTCAGTTAGATCAACATCAAGGGTCAAAGCTGAAGATATAAAGCTTACAGGGTGCAAAACATAAAAGAAGATGATTCTAAGGTTGAAAAGCCAAAGGAACAACTTCAAGGTACAAAGATTAAATAAAATTGACGAGGGACCTGAAGCATAAAGAATGAAACATGAAGATTCAAAGTGTAAAAACCAAATGAATGCTTTTGTGCGCCACTTCCTCTCCTTGTGCGCCGCGCACCAAAAGCTGTAAAGTTTTGGTGCGTCATCTCCTTTTCTGGTGCGCCACGCACCAAACCAGCATTTTGTCTCACAAGTCAAGCCACCAGCTGCTGAAAACTTTGAAGGCACGAACGAAACTTCCTCCTTGCTTGGTCCCGAGAGTAACATCAAAATATCTCTCTCTCAGCCTCCTATATAAAGAGCTCTCAGCTCTCTCCCTCAAACACACCATCATCAGCTCTCTCTCTCTCTCTCTCTCTCTCTCTCTCTCTCTCTCACGGTAGAAAGAAAGAAAAGCTCTCTGCTCTCTCTTTTGCACTCCCTCAGCCCGAGAAAATAAACCGTTCTCTCCCTGGACAAATTTCACACACACAAATACACAGTGTTCTTTGAATACACCCAATATCAAAACGTAAGTCTTCCTTTCCTCGTATCGGGAGCAGTGGAAGCACAACGATCAGGCTATGAGCTAGCCTGATCAAATATAACACAATGGCCTATAACTTGGCACGAATTCTATAAAACGACAGAAGGTAATTCCTTCCGTTCATTATTTTATTTATCCGTTTCAATATGTAAATACGTTGGATAATTTGCAAATGTGTATATATTTATTTCAGTACATTTGATATATAAATACATATAGCATATTCATTAAATGCAAATATCAAAATGCTTGTTATTATTTTTATATAATTGATATTATATATATGTAATATATATATATATATATAATAGATACTTTTAACTAAAATTTTCATTTTAGTTATTTTTGTTAAATATAAATATATATTATATTTATTTTGTTTATTTTTTAATAAATAAAACATGTACACATTTTATAACGTAAACGGAGATATAAATCTCCGTGATCCGTTATCTTCCGTCACATAGTATCATAAACCCATAACATATAAATTCGAGCATGCAATCATAAGAGACCGAAAGGGCGAGTTGGGTACGTAAAACCTTCCCAACTCGTAACTTAGCCTCCGAACCCACAATCTCAGTTTTTCTCTCATTTTCTATATAAACGAGGGTGGCGACTCTGTTTTCAATATAAATGTGTTGTGCACATTTATCACACACTTTTATTTCGGGAGTCCAGAGCGAAAAGGCCCAGGAACGATCTGCGGATCGGGGTGCTCACTGGTATGGAATAGAAAAACTTTGTCTATAGACATGGGGTGATCTGTGTTGGAATTGTGATGCACACATTTTATTCTTTGATGCACAATATATTGTTGGATATTGGTTTATTGAGATTATATTTATTTGATGCACAACATTTTATTCCTTGATTTTACTAATTGTTAATTATTTATTTATGTGTTTTAATCCTTTTAAAGAAATAATATTTTTGGGAGTTTTAATAATTTTAGGGTTTATGAGGTTTATGAAGTTTATGAATTTTAGGGTTTATATTTTGTTAAGCCGTGCTGCGCCATATTGTTCAATGTGAGAGCCACGGCTGCCTTGAATTATTCTGGGTATGAATCCTTGATAAATGGTAAGCTTATTTTTTAGGTTTGAGTACTTGTTTTATTACACTAACCTATTAACCTTTATATGAGAAGTTGTTGTCTTATTAAACAAGATTTCTAGGTCATACTCAAAGCCTATATATACTAGAGGACTCAGCCTTAAAGACCAACGAAGTATTAAAGCAAAAGAGAGAATACATAGAGTTTTTACGAGAGTGTTTTAAAAGACTGTTGTTGCCTTTACGAATGAGCCCTTCAATGTGCCTTCATCCAAGGACTCATTCATAGTGTTTCCAGTGCAATTCTCTTTATTTTCACCTATCCCTTGTTTATTAGATCTGATAAGATATATCTTTAGTACTTTTGGGTGAGCTATTTTCAAATGAATGCATCAGCTACATGTAGAGTTTTTCATATGATTTTCACTAGTTGTTAGGTTTTTATATTTGTATTAAAATACAAGTTTTTATCTAGTGAAAGTTTTGTCATATTAACAAATCAACAAGTTGTTACTTGTTGATTAAATATCTACTCCTCTGTGTTAAATCTCGTACTTCTTCCTTATACTTGTTTTAATTCCGCTGCCATGTATATCAATGTGCTCTCCAATGTGTTATTTAGGTATTTCTTTACAACAAATAGATGTTAAGAGTGTCTTTTTGAATGGTGTATTGAATGAGGAAGTTTATGTAGAGCAATTTAAAGGCTTTGAAGATCCTTTTAAATCAGATCATGTCTATAGACGTAAGAAGGCTTTATATGGTTTAACAGGCTCCTAGAGCTTGGTATGGTAGGTTGATTGATTATCTTCTTAAAAATAATTTTAAAAGAGGTGAGGTTGATAAGATATTATTTATTCAAAAATCCAATAAAGAAATTTGTATTGCTCAAATATATGTAGATGATATTGTCTTTGGTTCCATATCTGATTCTATGCTAAAATATTTTGTTAATGAAATGACATCTACCTTTGAAATGAGTATGGTTGGAGAATTGACTTTCTTTTGGGGCATGCAAATTAAACAATCTAAAGATGGTATTTTTCTCTCTCAAATCAAATATGCTAAAAATCTTGTTAAAAAATTTAACTTGGAGAACGCCACTATAAAAAATACTCCTATGGGCACAAAAGATACATTGAATAGAGATGGTAATGGAAAAAGTGTTGATAACACTCTATAGAAGCATGATATGAAGTTTGCTTTACTTAATCTTATGTAGTGTGTGTGTGTGTGTGTGTGTATGTGCTAGATATCAAGAAAATCCAAAAGAATCTCATCTTAAAGCCGTGAAACGTATTCTTAGATATGTTAAAGGGACTTCTGAGTTAGGCATTTGGTACACCAAAGAGACTAATACTAATCTAGTAGGATTTAGTGACTCAGATTGGGTAGGTGATACCTATGATAGAAAAAGCACTTTTAGTGGTTGTTTTTACCTTGGAAATAATATTGTGTCTTGGTATAGTAAAAAGTAAAACTGTGTGCCTCTTTCTACTGCTAAGTCAGAATATGTTGCAGTTGGGAGCTGTTGTACTTAATTACTTTGGATGAATCAAATGATCAAAGATTATGGTTTGCACAGTGACACTTTGCTAATATATTATGATAATACTAGTATATCAAAAAATCATGTACAACACTCTGTCACTCTCGTACTAAGCACATTGAGATAAGACACCATTTCATTAGAGATCTATTAGAGAAAAATATCATTCGAATAGAATTCATAAGAATTGAAAATCAGTTAGCAGACATATTTACCAAGTCTTTAGATTTTAAGAGATTTTCCACCCTACGGAGATCTCTTGGCTTGTGCATTTTATGACATTGATTTTAAATGTGGCTACATTTGTAACCACATTCATTGTACACATTGTATAATCTTTTATTTCTTTCTTTTCATTTTTTTAGACATCTCTTTAAGATTGCATTGCACGACTGTTCTTCCTAAAAGGTTTTCTGAAATTTCACCATAAAAGAAACTCTTTTTCTCTACATATGAATTGATCTTTATGTCAAGCAGATACTGCTTCTTAGTGTTCCCTACAAAAAAGTTTAATCTCAGTTAGTGATAATGGAGTCCTTTGAGAGAAAAAGCTACCTTTAAATTATTTGATTAAAGCTATTCACATGGATAAAAATCTGCCATTGAGTGTGTTATTTTCATTGGTTCTGATCATGTGAAAAACAGCTGTTTATAACAAAGAGTGAAAGCTACCTACTGGATAAATCTTTTTTATAATGAGATACATTGATACTCAAAATATTGACTTTTCAATTCTGTATTCTTATTATATATGACTTTTTGGGAACAGATTTTCAATTCATTGTATGTTGAAGAATGTAGTAGGAAATGTGGTGACATTGATGAATTCATTGGAAGAAAAACAGTTTATCACTCTCTCACCTGTCTTTTTTTTAATATACACTTTCATACCTTTTAGACATATTTTAGGATATGCATTCTTGGTAAATATGTATGCTCCTTGACAGACAGTTTCTGTGTATGCTCTTGATTACTATTTTATCTTTTTGATTTATAATGTTTGACGTGCTATGCAAAGTGGACTGAAATACAGAATTTTAAATAGGAATTCTTGATAAATCTTTGCATAATAATTATCCATGTTTGGTAAGTGTATTGTGAAACCGTATTTCTTTAAATATTTGTGAATCCTAAGTTATTTTGGACTTCGGCTTCTTTATTTCCCTATTCTGTTTCACATTCCTTACTTGTTTAGGTTTCCTTTTTACCCTTGGTTTAGGTTTCTTTCTAAATCCTACACGGTTTATTTTCCTTTATATATAGAGGCTCTTAGTCCTTTTGTTTTATATCTCATACTTTCTCCTCAAAGATTTTTGTTTGTTTCTTTTCACCACCATATCTTCAAAATTTGTTTGCTAGAACACTGCGTTGCATCCTATGGATATAACTGATTTTCGTGTGCCTCCCATTCCCTGTGAATGTGATGGTTGCGTTTCCCGCAATTCTAGGATTGCTTGGAAGAATGTGCCTTCCAATGAAGCCTCATCCAGACGCTTCATTCGTTCTCCTCTAGATTACACTATTTCTGTATCCTTTCTCCGTGATCGGATTCAGTACATTGATGTGCAAATTGCTAATGTGTTGGAGCTCTATGATTTAGCAATAGAACAACTTCGTCATCTTCGCAATTCTCGTGAGTTGTTTAATGATTTGCTTCTTTCTAGCAAAATCAAAGGGAGAGAGTCTATGCATGTATATGATTTAGGGGGAGCTGCTAATGTTTGTGCTAAGGTTAATCCAGATAATGATGATGAAGATGGTGTTAAAGATGAAGATTTAGAAGACGTGACTAATGTTGCAGCTGCTTAGGGGATGCTTCATGTATCCCGTGGTGACAATTCTGGGGGAATTGATGACACTCCTACTCTTACTCCTGTAGACAATCCTAGGCGTTATCCTATGGAGATCTTTGCTGACCATGAAAAGCATTTTAGATCTTTCTTTAAAGTTTAAAATATGGATTATCTCTTTGTTGGTTTGGTTTATTGAGATTATATTTATTTAAAATTGTTTAGTTTAATTAATTATTAATTTTGCCTTTCTTGGTTTTACTAATTGTTAATTATTTATTTATATGTTTTAATCCTTTTCAAGAAAGGATATTTTTGGGAGTTTTAATAATTTTAGGGTTTATGAGGTTTATGAAGTTTATAAATTTTAGGGTTTATATTTTGTTAAGCCGTGTTGTGCCGTATTGTTCAATGTGAGAGTCACGGCTGCCTTGAATTATTCTGGGCAGGAATCCTTGATAAATGGTAAACCTATTTTTTAGGTTTGAGTCCTTGTTTTATTACACTAACCTATTAATCTTTATATGACAAGTTATTGTCTTATTGAACAAGGTTTCTAGGTCATACTCAAAGCCTATATATCCTGAAGGACTCAGCCTTGAAGACCAACGAAGTACAAAAGCAAAAGAGAGACTATACAGAGTTTTTACGAGAGAGTTTTAAAAGACTGTTGCTGCCTTTACAAATGAGCCCTTAAATGTGCCTTCATCCAAGGACTCTTTCATAGTGTTTCCAGCGCAGTTCTTTTTATTTTCACCTATCCTTTGTTTATTAGATCTGATAAGATATATTTTTAGTATTTTTGGGTGAGCTATTTTCAAATGAAAACATCAACTACATGTAGAGCTTTTCATATGTTTTTCACTAGTTTTTAAGTTTTCATATTTGTATTAAACTACAAGTTTTTATATAGTGAAAGTTTCGTCATATTGGCAAATCAACAAGTTGTTACTTGTTGATTAAATATTTACTCCTCTATGTTAAATCCCGTACTTCTTTAATTCCTTATACTTGTTTTATTATTCCGCTGTCATTTATATCAATGTGCTCTCCAATTTGTTTACTTCATTGAACTCATTGGTCAGTTCATTGGTGTTTTATTTTTTACAAGTATTTATTTTTCTTTATTTATTTGTTTATCTTGGTTTACCGTGGCTGCAATCCTTTCAACGATGCACAAAAATAGTACTTTTTAGTATAATTTTGTGCATCGCGATACACACTACTGTGCATCAAAAGTGTAATTTCAAAAAAAGTGAGAAATTACACAATGTTATCAGCACACATGCATAAAACTGCTGATATAATCAAGTCTAAATTATTTACATTCCCAGATATTTATAATTAGTATTAAAACATGTATTCAAATACATAGAAAATATAACACGAAAAATATATCTAAAAAGTATTGTTCTTAAACTTTTTCCCCGTGCATAATCATTGCTCTAGCCATTCTTGACATGTATTGTGCACACGAACTAGCGCTCACTATCGTATGTAGTTTTAGCGCTCGACGCAACTTTTCAATCAAATAGCACACTATCACCCCACAATTAAACGTCCTATCAAATTCCTCTAACCAAGAAACCCCTTCATCTTCTCAAGACTTCGAAAGACGTATAAATAATAACCTACCGTCAAACCTCCCTTAATATAATCCTTATTCCTTCAGCGTTTCTTCATCTTCCTTCCCAACTTTTCCTCACCATTACAAAATGAATCACTCTACATCATGTGTTCACAAAACCTGCTCAATTCAGACCATCGACCCATCTCCTATAATGAAATGCGACAACGAATAATGGTTTTTTTAGCTACTCCTCAACCAGTGATCCGCCGACCTCGCCAAATCAGTCGACGAGTAAGGAATCGCCTGCGAGATCCAAGGAACAATGTGTCAAACTTCATTCCCTGGACTCCTTCAACAAATCTTGTCTCAACTACTGCGACCAACACTCTCCCCGCTACCAACTCCTCAAATACTCCACTTGAACCATCTCAGACTCGAGAAGAGCATCAACTTGCAAATGACAACCCTGCACCAAGCCCAGCGGTCAATGTTTCCTCTGATTAGGAATATAAACCTTCATCCTTTACTCTGCGATTACTAGGATGTCTAGCTAGGTTTCTGTTTTGACAAACAATTTTCTTTTGTGTTATGTTTGTAATATATTTCTGTTCAGTTACATATGCTACTTTACTTCGTGTCACTTATCGTAATCTGTCCTAGTACATACTTTTTCATGCTTAACAGCTATTTTTAACATAAACATCTTTGCATATGCTTATATTCTTATGGATTCAACATTCCAACTTAAACATTTAACCCATTAACGAAAGAAAAATGCCTTATAGGTCATTCCTAGATGTATATCTCATGCATTCGATTAATGTTGACATACTTCTCAAATGACGTTGTTCTCTAAAACAAAAAGGACGGTAAACTTTCACAAAGATAAGCACACCCCAGTATGTCTATCTTTTAACTCAATTCACTAATAGGTAGAATACCTTGTCACACATATTAACTATAAAATTCATATATGTATAAAGAATGTTCATCTGCTCTTCATAACTTATGAATTGATCAATTGAATCTTTATAACCCATCCTATTATACTTACTCTTTTGTAAGATCTCGCTACAAACAATAAAACAAAATTCATCTCTTTACGACTTGCTTGCTCTCTTTATAAAAATAATTACAAATACAAGACCAATATTACTACTTTCTGAAATGTATACCTTATACATATCAAATAAAAGTCATTTTGACTAATTACCACTCTGAAAAATGCTATTTTGCAGTATATACTAGCTTTCAACAGAAAACTTATATCTCTCATCTGTACATATTTCCAAGGAGGAAAGATAACTTATTGGTACACACATTGTGACCATTAATCCATATTTAGCTTGTGACCATCAATCATTAAGAGCTTGTGACCATTAAGGAGGAGAAAATTAGTAAAATTGACATATACATACAAGCTGATCATTAAAGAGAAGAGACATTATAATAAAAAGCTGATTATTGAGCAAACTTTAGCTTGTGATTATCAAAGAATGGAGAAAGGTTGAAGTAAGATATTAAGGAGGAGAAATATACTAAGGAGGAGAGATTGTAGTAAGGAGGAGAGATTGTGAAATTACACATATAGCAAAATACAGAAAGAAAAGAAGAGAGATCGTACTCATTTAACATAAGTCGACATTAAGAATAGAGGAGGAATCGACATATTTATACAGCAAGGTAGAAAGAGTTGAGAAAATTTATAATCAAGAATAGAGGAGGAGAATCTATATAAAACTCAACATATACGAGCAAATAAGAATAAATTGTTAGGAGGAGATTGTAGTAATGACTTCCAAACAAACATGACACTCTTCACTGTCTAATCAGCTATTTCTAAATGACTATCACACTACGTTGATTTTATTCTTCACAACCTTTAAAAACATCTGATACTTAATCAATTCGATTAAGTACACTGATTCATAACTTTTTCTTGCTCAAGCTACTTCAGATCATACTTATTACACTGCAAGAAAAACATCTTTATGGCAATATTATCAATTATATCTCATAATTGCCTAAACATTATTTTAGTTATTGCTTCGTATTTGTACCTTCATTTATCGAGTCTGTAAATACGTAGCGATAGGTGACTATACATACACTATCACTTGTAAGTTCAACCTAGGGCATGCCTTGATATAAAATGATTATTCAATAGTGGCATGTTATTACTAAGGATTGAACATCTGCTTTCAAAGAGCTGTATGTATAAGTCAATTGTAGTAATGGTCCCAAGCAAATAGGAGGACATTGTTAGGAATATGCCTATAAATCAACTGATATATATGTATGCATATTCCAACACAATGATTTGCTTGTTCCTCATTACAACGCATGTTTCACAAGTGGCTAAAAGGGCTGCGTACCGATTAGTGTGGCAGCTTGTTGAAACAATGCATAGGTCATTAGACTAGGAAGTCTCTGTACATATCCGAGTCTTTGTTCTACCAAAGTGATGACAACTCTCATATGGATTAGCTCTTCATGCGCCAACAGACATGTTCATCGGCAATGTCTCATCAACAGTTTTACATCGGCAAATCTCAGTATCGGCCAAGATCTTCATCGAACAACCGCAGAGAAGGCGATTATTCGGCAGACATTCCTTCCGGCCATGTCTCATCGCAACCTCTACATCAGCTTTACATCGAGATCCCAAGATCGGCCAAGATCTTCATCGAACAACCGCAGAAGCCGATTATCCAAGAGGAACATCGGTCGTTACCCATAACGCTACAAGTCAAAATAGATCTGTTACAAGATCTTTCTGACAAGCACAAGATACGCATCGATGTCTGCGCCTTCACTATTACTCAGAAGACATTTCCTCTTTCGTGTACTGGTCTCAGTCTTCAAGGCTTTATCCCATAAAAGGCCAAACACAGTGCGCAACTACCCAGGCAAAGCATGATATGTCCAAATCTGTCAACCTGACTCACGGGTCAACTTCAAGACAAAAGCTTAATAGAAGGTCCTTGCCCAACAGATTCAACAATGCACTCTGATGCATTAAATTGTTCAGATTTCCAACGGGCAGATTTTCAAAGCTCCAACGACTAAATCATCTTCTCCAGCCTATATAAGAAGATTCTCATTCTCATCTCAAAGTGAGACTAAGAGAGAGCCTCCATGTGTGCATGCGAACACCTTTGAGAGGTTGTGGTATTGTTCTTCATTCTTTCATTCTTGAAACCACATAGGAGTGAGAAAAACACAAGTGTAAGAACAAACACTTTGTGTGAGAGAGATAAACAGAAATTTCAAAGGCTGAGAAGTCGTGCTTGATCAAAAACTTAGTTTTTGATTTGAGATCTTTATTCCTTCAAAAGACTCAGTCTCTTCAGTTGCTGCAATTAAAATCTTCAGCAAGAGACCAAGCATTCAGAGATTCGTTGAAGACAGTTCAAGCTTGAAGATGTCCGATGAAGAGCCAGAACTTAATAATCCACCTTGCATTCATATCAGCAGACTTATACTACATTATAAGTGTTGTCGATTGTGCAATAAATTGTCATCACATTTGGCCGAGTGCTCAGCACTCAGTTGTTCAAATACCAGCTATTTGAACAACGCCTAATATTCTCTTCTCACAACAAATCTATCGAGTTGAAACTACAGGAAGATACCTCAATTAATTTTGAGTACATTTTCCAATGTATTTTCGATAGATTTGATTTTGCTTTCTTAATCTCTTCTTTTTCTTTCCTAAGGAGATTGCTAGGTTAGAGAGTCTAGGTTGATGTATTAAGCATGTTTGCTCTTGAGCAAACCTCTGCTGAATTTTAATATAAATCATATTTTTATTACATTCAGCCTTTACTTATCTTCCATGTAATATTTTACATATCTTGTGCAATCTGATTATGGAAAGTAATTGATGCATCTAATACAAGATTTTAATTAACTGTTATGAAAGACTTGTACACATTCTCTCACAGTTACTTCAATCTAAATTGTTATACTTATGCTGTTTATTCTTCCGCTGCTTAAACTCTTACCTACCAGCCAAGTATAACAACATCTTCTTATTCCCAGTTCTTCAAAACTGCCGATACACATCGTTCGATATAACAACATCGGCTGAGTTGCTAGAACTAGGAAGATGACCTATTCTTGTTAGGTATTTCATCCATGTTTTCCGACATATAAAAAAAAATTAGGGTGTAATTTTTAACAATACGTAGTATAGGCTATTCACCATCCCTCTAGCCTATACTCTGAGCACATCACCATAGACCTAACACATATCTTTACATTGATTTCATAATTTCTTAATAATAAAGATTCCTAACTATTGGTAATATTGTATGAGATGGTCGGCGTGCCAAGGATTCTTCAAATCCTTTCCTTCTTGATCTACCTGTCGATAAGTGCCTTCTCGAACAACAGCCGTTACTCTGTAGGGACCTTCCCAATTTGGTGACAGCTTATTTCTGCTCGCATTTCTCCCTATTACCTAGATCTTTCTGAGTACCCAATCTCCTACTGAGAAGGACCTTGGCTTGATCCGTCTGTCATGTTGGCTCTTAGTAAGCTTTTTATAGTTGGCCATTCTCATCCTCGCTTCGAGCCTCCTTTCTTCAAGTAGATCTAGGTCGAGCCCCCGCCTCGAAACAGTATATTATCATTTTATCGGGAACGTTCTGGAGCTCCTCGGCAACCACCCTGAACCTTTTCAGGTAGTCTACCAAGGGTTCATCTTCGCCTTGCTTGATCTTAGCGAGGTCGGATTGACTCTTGGGAATATCACCGGCTGCGGCAAATTTGCTCAAAAACGCCGCCTTGAATGCATGCCTGTCTGATACAGAGCCCTTCTCTAGTTCTTCGAACCATTTTAACACTGCCCCTTTAAACGTACTCAGGAAGGCCATACACCACATGTCTAATTTAATAGAGCAGATGCCCATCTTTGCTTCGAAACTGGAGACATGCTCTCTGGCGTTTGTTTTCCCCTCATATGGTTTTAGTGTGGGAAGCTTGAGGCGCAGGTCCGGTGAGATCTCCCTAATTCGTTTGCAGAATGGGGCGAACTGGTCCCCTGGCTGAGCAGCTGCCTTGCCCATTTCCAGGGCGTCTAATCTCTCTTGGAGCTTCTTGAGGGGATCGTCGTTTGATCGTGCAGGCTTGGTCCCCTGATCATGGCGAGGAGGATGCTCATTTCTTCTCTGGCGCATATGGGAAAGGGTTTCTGTCCGAGCATCACTTCTCTCGGGTGTGGTTGACCTAGCTCTTTGGGATGACCTCCCTTTAGTTTGGGGTTCTCGTCGTCTCCTCCCAGATATTTCACGGGATGGCGAGGACAAAGAAATTCTATTCAATGCACTTTCCCTTTGACGAGCTTCCGCCTCTCCTTGAGTCATCCTCTTGGGTGAGCTAGCGCGTAGCCTGTCATGTGCGCTGACCCGAATCCTGTCGTGAGCACTAACTCTCTGAGCCTCTCCGACCGGCCTTTCCACCCTTACATGGATGCTTACTCTCGTCGAGCTGGAGCCTGAAGTACGCAGACGAGACCGATCTTGCGATCCCCTAGCTGGATTTTTAGGTCGAATATCTTCTTGTCTTCCGCTCGCCAGAGGAGCTCGTATTCTTCGTGCTAATTCGTACTCGTGTAGTTCCAGCTCCCTCTGTCTCTCGAGGAAGGACTTCACTCTCCTTATGTGCTCGAGCTCGGTCAAGTCCCATTCCTCCTGGGTCCTTGGTTCAAGTCGAGATGGAGATGCGAGATTTATACGTGCTATCGCCCCGGTGGCTGCATTACTACCAGATGGGCTTGCCCTCTGTTGCCCACTCTTAGTTCTTTGTCCTCTCCCATCTTAGGCTTTTCTCTTAGCCTTTTGTTGAGCAGTTTTCTGTGTCCTCGCACCCTCAGGGGCTTTCATTGGCGTTTCTAGAACAGGCACAAAGGTTGTTTCTAATAAGTGTTCTTCAATTCGTTGAGCGGGAGACTCTCTTTGAGGAGTTATCAAAGGAGTAGAGGGTGGAGGTTGTTTGGTAGGTAGTTGTTTACTAGCGGCCATTACCTTTTGCTAGGTCCCGGCAACGGAACCAAACTGATCACGCCAAAAAGTTGTTTAATGATCACGTCAGGTCCACGTAAGCAGCTAGTCTTCGGTCAGGATGCCTCGGCTCCCAAAAGGCTTCAGTTGCCGGGGATCTGGCTGTTGTTGACGAGTTGTGCCTCCACCTGTTCTTGACAAGAAAACCACCGTTAGGTGTGTCGAGGGTTTTCCCGACTCTGACCCTCCGGTGTTAGAATCAGTGTTTGGAATAAATGCTCAGATGATAATTGGTCTCAACTGACCTCCTAATAAATAGGTGTTATAAGTTTTGGGCAGCAAGGAAATAAATGTGAATATAGGTCTTAGTGTGTGGTTGGGGTAAATGTCACTTAAAACTTTTAATGAAGGAGATACCTTGCTATTTATAGTGGAAGATGAAGTGTGGAAGAAGATATGTTTTGCCACCTGTTACTCCGGAAAGGGACTGCTCATTAATGAGCCTGCATCTTCTATCCATTCAATTTAAGACAATGGAAGCTTCCTTTGATAAGGGAGGAGGCCTCATTAAATGTAGCCGCGATATCTACAGTGAGTGTAGCCGTGATATCTACAGTGATGGATATCTATGCCCAATAGGAATGTTTTGCTTCCTTTAGTCCTCTTGTTGGCATTTAAGGAGGTACTAAATGATGACAGAGACAGCTGCCGAGGATAGCTTGATCGCTGGCGAGGTAGACCTCCAGTCCAGCGAGGACAATGATGACCCAGATCGGCTGCTGATTATAATGCTTGGACGAGGATGGGGCCCCGAGGAGGACCTTGACTTCGCTCTTTTATTCATGATCCTCGCTTACTCGATCCGACGATCTCGAGTTTAAGGACCGCGAGGTCAACTCGAACCATGGGTCCCCACCTGAAGTTGACATGGCGGTAACGTGGCATGACCTTTTAGACCGATCCTATCATTAGTGAACCTGTTAAAAAGTATGAGTGATGTAAACAAATAAATACACCTTTTATCCCTAAATTATGTCTTTTTTTTTTTTTGTCTATTTCTAAATAATTGTCTTGTTTAAATTTTTTTTTGGACATTATTTTTATCATTTTACCTTTATTTTTTTTCTTCGTACTTTAATTATAGGCCACATACACATGAATATTAAAAAAAACTACACACTATACCAATATTAATAATTAAGTTCATTATTTTTTTTTAATTCGTGTGCTGGATTAAAAAAGATACTCCCTCCGTCCCTAAATTATTGTCTTGTTTTCCTTTTTCGTCCGTCCTAAAATAATTGTCTTGTTTGAAAGTTTCTTTTTTAAGACAACACTTTTACAATTTTACCCTTACTTTTTCTTCCTAAAAATTACACACTAAATTAATATTGATAATTAAATTAATTATTTTTTCTTAATTCATGTGCCGGATCAAACAAGATAATCATAGAGGGAGTATATATTATGTAACTAATCCTAATTAATTGAAACAAAAGACAAGAGTGGAGTTAAGTGGACCGGGTATAAATTGGTTCAAACCTCCTAGTTGAAATATTTATGGGTGAATTACAGGCTGGTCCCTTTTTAAAAGTTTGTAATCGCTCCAGTCCAGTCATCTTTTTTTAAAATCGGAAAAATACATTTTTGGGGCGAAAAGACGATTATACCATTAATGAAATAAAAATACGCGTAAATTTGTAACTCTTTGCATCGCGATGTCCCAAAAAGATCATCGCGATGGCCATCATCATCGATCATCGCGATGCAGACATCATTCATCGCAATACAGACATCATTCATCGCGATGCAGACATCATGCATCGCGATTCAGAAACCATGCATCGCGATTCAGAAATCATGCATCGCAATTCTTTACAAAATTACATGTCTATCATCATTGATCATCGCGATGCAGACATCATTCATCGCGATACAGACATCATTCATCGCGATACAGATATCATACATCGCGATTCGCGATTCAGAAACCATGCATCGCGATTCAGAAATCATGCATCGCGATACAGATATCATTCATCGCGATGCAACAATTGGTGCATCGCGATCATCGCAGTGCACTTTAGGAAACTTGATATTCGTTTACCTTTCGGGGGCGTTGCCCCCGAACCCCTACGAGGGACGCTGTCCCCTCGACCCCTGCAACCTGACCGGGCAGGTCGAACCTCGTTGCGTTGCCCAACATACTGCGATTGGCGAATTAAATCAGTCCAAGAACATCATCCTCTGTTTTCGGACAGCACACTGTCAAGCTTGATTTGAAGCTCAAAACTAGTATTTTTTGGTAAAAAATTGTGCACAAATATAGTACTAAGTTAGGATAATAATACGAGATTAATTTTAAACAAATTCGAAGCTTAAAACAGATATTTAAGTGGCCAAAACAGCTCAAGAAGAAAGAAAAACGGGATGAACTCAAAAAATTTGAATTTGATCAAATTCGTGTTTTATGCATAAAAATTAATACCCAAACATGAGGAAAGATGAAATTATTTATACATTAATTTGAATCTCAAATCTGAAGCAACGATGTTGTTGAGGGTATTTTAGAAAGAAAATTTTCAAAATGTCTTTTAACGGTTAAAAAAAAAAAGTGTACAGAAGAGAAAAAAATTTTAAAAAGTGATGCAACCAGCAATTTCTCCAATATTTATCGGTGAAAATACTGTTCCGCCAACCTTTGGTTCCAACTTCCAATCATTCAAACAACCAAGGAAAAAAAAATGAGGAAAAAGAAAAAAAAGAGTGACGCAGTCACTATCCTTCAACAACTTTAATCGAAACACAACAAATGTGGGCAACCCAAATCATCATCTCAATCTTTTCCCCCACAAATCTGCAGATACACGTCTAATCGAGAATCACGGACTCTGATATGACTGTGAGTCAACTAATTTCCACCGTAGACGATTTAACTGCGAACTTCCGGCTGTCCGTCACCATCAGCATTGCCTTCTTCAGCTCCTCCATCCCTACCTCCGAGCACGAAAACACAAACCTTTCACACAAACTCCGATCATTCACCACCGCATTGCTCACGCTCCCCCACCGACATTCGCCGTCAACAAACTCGCACGTGACCACCTCGTGAACTCCCGCCGGTTTGTATATATAAGCAAAGTTTCCCGCCAAACGAACTTCGATCGACGAGATTTGAAAATATTCCCCTTTCAGTTTTTCAAGGAGTACAGCTGGCATTTCACCAACGTTTTCGCACTCGAACGTCTTGCAATTCACTTCCCAAAGCTTTACAGTGTTGACGCCGCCGATGTCAGCGGTCAATCCGATCAATATAAGACGGCCGTCGATGAATCCGGTAACGGAGTTGGAAATGCTCAGATCCGGAAGAAGATCGTACGGTCCGCACCAGGTGTCCGTCTCCAGATCAAACGTGTGAGTCACGCCGTTGACGGAGTGCTTCTCCGTCATGAAGAGTTTGTTATTGTTTACAGCGACGGAAAGCCAGGCGGACGACGCGGAGGCCTTGAGAGACGCCGGCATTGATTCGCACGTGGTCCACGTGCGAGTACGGAGGTCGTAGATCTCGACGGCGAGTGGATCGTCCTCAAAATCGAACGCGCCGCCTGCAACGACAACGCGGTGGCCGACTAAAGCGACGATTGGATCAATCCGGCCAACGAGCGGAGCGGTGGTGTGGTGCCACGACAAATGAAGCGGATCGAAAGAGAACGAGAAATCGGACGCGGAAATCATGTAGACGAGGTTTGACTGCGTTGACCGGAGGGCGGAGACGTATTTGATTGAGGGCTGCTTGATCTCGATCCAGATGTTTGACGCAGGGTCGTAAGCGTGTGCGGTTGTGGCGTACGGAGAGCGGCTGCTTTGAGTGTAGACGATCAGCCATGGCTTCAGCTTGTTGGAGTTGCGAAGGGACGAATAGACTGCGCGGCTCCATGATTTGGAGACAATGGAAGCGGGCACAAGGTGGATGAGTGGTAAGTGAGAGATAATGGTGTCTAAGACGTCTCCATGGATGGGAGCCGGATGGAGAGTTTCTGGTTGTTCTTCAAGCTCGGCGGCCGCCGCCACCGCCTTGCTAGAGGTTGCCATTTAGGAGTTTGATTGTTTGTATGGAAAAAAGACAATCTCATAGCCCACTATTTATACTGAAACAGTTCCATATTCCTATAATTGGAATCGAAGTTTATTATGCGTACTTCTTATTCTGTGCTCTTCTATTTGTACTGAAACAGTTCCATATTCCTATAATTAAGTTTTCTTAATTCGTGTATTGGGTCAATTCAGACAATAATTTTCTATAATTAAGTTTTCTTAATTCGTGTATCGGGTCAATTTGAGACAATAATTTAGGGACGAAAGAAGTAAATAAATTGAGCAGTTTATGAGTAGTGTGGGTTTGGTTCATTGAAATTTGATTCAATTAGAAATAAATTAAAGATATGTTTGGCTACTTAATGTTATGCTTTAGAATTAAAATTGGATGAACAATTTAAGTTTCACAAAATTCAAATTATATACACTAGTAAATAATGTACGTACATAGTAATATATATTCATAGATCAAAGTTTATACTACTTGTTCCACCCGTTATAAATTAGAAGTATTAATAATGCGGAGGCGCCACTCGTTCGTGATTGAATACACAAATTGTAGATCATAAAATTTGAACCACACCGTGATTCAAAGAGTACAGTATTAATGTCAGATTTAATATTTCATTAACAAGAAGTATTAATAGTTCGGAGGTATTAATACTTCTTTAACTACGCCATGATTTGAATTTTATTATCTACAATTTATGTATTCAATCACTAATGAGCACAGTCCATCCCACCCAAATTCGTTCACAAACAAATAATTTTGAGCGGCTTATGTCTCCCATTCAAAATAAGTACTCCACTCTCCGTTTCAGCAGAGAGTTTATTTTTGACTTTTTTCAGTTGTCAATTTAATTAAAATTTTATCAATGATTTATACTCCCCTGTTCCACTCAAAGTGTCCACGCCTGAAAAATTAAATAATTAAGAGATATATTAGTGTCATTGAAGTTGGTCATAATTACAAAATACTTAAGCACAACCAAGATGCTTACAACACAATTAAAGAGTAAAGATAAATGGTTATGGACATTGTAAGCATAATTTTTGAAATTAGATTTTTTAAGTAGAACATCCCGAAATGAAATATTGGACTCCTTGCTTGGAATTGAAGGAGTATAAATTTATTTATTTTTACAAAATTATAAAAGTTGTAATCCATAGTATTCTTAATGTAGTTTTTAGTGAATGGAATTTTATTTTTGAAAAACATAATTAAAGTATGTTCAATTTTGATTTGTGATGCTACACAGAATAAGTGGGCTGCACCGGGAGTAAGTATGGATATCTGGGCTTTTGTTTAACCTGCCAAAATAAGTGAAACACTAGGGTGAATGCAGGGGACAAGCCCTGGGAAGGCACTCCGATGTGAGAGCAAGTGTTTGACTCAAATCACAAATGGGAAGAGTGTATTTGCTTGTAAAATGTGCGTACCTTTGCTTGGATTTGGTCCCAAGCTTTTATAGGGTCAGCATTAGATGCTCATTATTCCAGGGATTGTAACAATCGCAACCGTCAAGTAGTGGCCATGAATGCCAGCGTATTGGGCGTAAATGCTGATGTAGTGGGCGTAACCGTCGGGCACGCCCAACTGACGGTATTCCGCCGGGTGGCCACTTCCTCATGTTACTCAAGGGGGGGACGAGGAGGGTTATCCTGCTCGTTGCATCCTGGCCTATGCGGGCAGACTGTGCATGTCTCCTGGGCGGCTGTCAAGGCTGCTCGGCAATGTACATCTGCTCGCACCGTGATGGGCCTCAGCCCATACTAGAACTTGGGCTTGGATCTATAGCTGATTTTCTGGGCCTGGCTCTTCAGTGGCCCCCTGCTTTCTACTCGCGGAGTATTCATGCTCGCAGTAGAAAGCATTGCCTCAGGTTCTGTTTGCCATGCTGTGCCTTGTCGTCCACTTAGCTCGTGTCCATGGTTTTGTATCACTTCCCTAGGAGGTACTGGGGAGGGAAGTGTATGGGTCGGACAAGTGTCTGCGTTGCCTAGCCGGGTACTGCGTCCGTCAGAGGGAGTCGCACCTTTTTGAGGCGTGATGATGGCTAGGGGGTAGGCGTGTGGCCTAGGGGGTAGGCCTGGAGCCGCTAGTAGCCCACGTGAGCAATGGTTAGAATGACGCAACCGCTGGGGAGCGTTCCCTCTGGCCTATAAATACTTTGTTCTTTCCCCCTTTTTCTTCTTTACGAATTCTCAATCTTTTCAAAACATTCCCAGAGCTAAAACCCTTTCAAGACTTCTCTTCTAAAATCACCACCGCTGCAACTTGCTTGTTGACTTCGACGCCGTTTTCGCCATCGCATAGTGATCCAAGACCGCTCGCCCGAACGTTTCATCAACCAGATTAATCCTTTTCGCACGAAAACATGTCTCGTAGTAAGTTTCTCCTCGCTGAATTTAAATTGTCTATGTCACGTGCTTTTCGGCCTTTCTCTTGTGTGTGGACCATAGATAGAACCCTCCATTAGAGTCTGGATCGAGGAACCTGGGGATCACCTAGCCTGGGCGATTTTCCCCTTTTTGTGAATATCAGCCTAGGTTTTCTGTCCTTTATGTTATGTCCCACAGATAGTGACCTATGTGTTTCCTCGATCATTGTAGGTTCTGATTCTGAGGCTACCAACTCCCAGGAAGCCTCATTTGCTCGGGTTGAGCTTCATGATTTATACGTTTTACTTTTTCCTGAGCCACCCGTTTCCTCCTTCACACCGTGACTTTTGTCTTTATCTTTCCCCTTCTTGGGTGCCCTCTCTTCGATCGTGGTGACATAGCTTTGTGTTCGGGTGAACATTTCACCGCGATCAAGAGGTGGTCGCAATCCCAAGTCCGTTTTCAAGAAACCTTTATTCAACACCCGCTTGGAAGCAAATGGCGACCTCTCGGTCAGGCAGGTTGTCGCGCTACCCGAGTGTCTTCTTGAACCTAGTGAAGTAATGCCCGGTGGATTCGGTGGTCCCTTGTCGAATATTGCAAAGATCCATCCTAGCTTTTGGTGTGGTCCCTGCGGTACTAAACTCGGTCATAAACTTTTGTTTCAAGTCTGACCACCCAGTTATAGACCCACGGGGCAATCGGCCATACCATTTCACTGCCTTCTCTTTCAATGTGCTCACAAAAGCTTTGCATTTGAGAGCTTGGTTGGTTGTGACCATGTTGATTTGGTTTTCAAAGCTTATCACATGGTCGCGGGCAAGGCCATTCCCTATGTATTTGTCGAACACAGGTATTTGCATATTCGGATCTGGAGGGGTCTGAACAATCCAGTCTGCCAGCGGAACATCCTCCTCTGAGGGTATATCTAACTTTGTTCGCTCTGACTCCAGGGCGATTAGACGTTGCTTAACTTCTTCGAACTTGTCCGACTCTGCTTGCGTGAGCGATTGCCGGGGTATCTGTTTTTCTCCCTCAGGATGGCCGCTATGAGCACCTCTGTCCGATCCTCTTTTAGGCGACATGCGCCTAGGAAATGGTGTGCGTTTTGATCGGTGGGATCGGGCTCTGCTCTCTGCTCGTCTGCCTCTGTCCATTGTTCCTCTAGGCGACCTGTGCCTGGGGGATGGTGAGCGCCTCGACCGATGAGAATAGTCGGCTCCTTCCCTTCTTAATCACTGAGAAGCCGGCAAGGACTCTGCTTCCTCGATGCGTGCACGATTCTTCCTCTGTGGACCCTCCGGCATCGTTAATCGGCTATGGATGTTTGGAGCTCCTCAAACTCCCGAACACATTAGTGCCTTGCTCCGGTTATCTCGCCTGTTCTCCTATTGTTCATTCCTCCTGTTAGCTCCGATACTTGTCGGATTGTTGGGAGGCTCCTGGCGAATTCCATGGCTGCCTTGCGTCTCGGAGGGGGCAGGATGAGGAGCGCTCATGGAGGGGATGTCTGGAAAGAGCTGTTCCTCTACTGGCACCATGGGCTGCCCCATGGCAAGTAGCTGTTGATTGAGCGCATACATCCGGCTCAGGTATTGTACTTGGTTCGCCAGTGCGGCCAACCGAGCTTGCTCAGTTAGCGGCGTGACTTCGAGAGCTGTAGCCTTGGCCCTTCAAGCATTGATCTGGTCCCGGAGCTCAACCCCTGCGTTTGTTCGAGGAGGTAGGGGAATGTTAGACAGCCCTACGTGGCCCGATTGCGTTGAATTCGCGTGGACCGCCGCCGATTGTGGCCTGGTCATTCGGGCATTCGGATTTGGGGGTGCACGGCCTTTGGGTTGTTGTGGAGGTGGTTGTGTAATTTTACCGCCTACACATTCCAGGACCGGCTCCTCGACCAAAAGGTTGTTTCCGTTTAGGACCATGTTTCAGTCGTGAGTATTTGCGCTATAAAGTTTTCAAGGGAAGAGAATAAATATCGTTCCCAGCAATGGAACCAACTAATGATGCACAAAATGTCCGGCTTACGGGGGGTGCCGAATGGATTGTTGTTGCATCGTAAATTTTGGATATCTAGCGTTGATTGATCTGCAAAAAAGCCACCGTGAGAGGGGCGGGGAGGGTTCTCCGCCAAAACCCTCCGGCGTGGTCGTCAGTACCTTTGCCGTAAGAGAAAGTGTATACTCTTTATAAAAGTGGCTTACCTAGGGTTAACCTGAAGGGTAGTATATAACTATATATAGTAGAATAGACCCTTACTCATTGGGAGCCCACTTGCTTGAGTGAGGCCCGTACCATTTTGAGGGGTCCAAAATATGCATATCAGTAAGTCCCCCTGAAGGAAGGTCATCCCCTCAACAAAAAGGGCGCCTTTTCTGATAAGACATAATTGTTCCGGAGAGCTTTCCCAAAGACATGCTCTTAACGGGAATCGGAAGTCTTACGCTCACAGGGGTCTCCCCGCTCCTAGCAGTATGGTTCATGTGGTGTCACACTGGTAGCGGATTTTTGCACTTCCTCAGCCTCGAACCTGTGTGGTTCATGTGGTGTCACACTGGTAGCCTCGAACCTGTGTGGTTCGTGTGGTGTCACACTGGTAGCGGGTTTTTGCATTTCTTCAGCCTCGAACCTGTGACCTCCAGGTTAAGTATACAGATTACGTGAAGAGAGTACCACTTGAGCTAGTTAGCATTCAAACATTATTTTTGTAAAAAAAATGTATTTTATGCCTGTATTTTAAACAAAACACACAATCAAATAGGCTATAAATTGGCTCAAAACACCTTACAATTTACATGTATTATTCTAAATATTAAAGTACAATTGACACGTAACATCATTTCATTCTAATAGTATAACACGACGATACCATCGATTAAGTTCTGGATAAGCCTTGGAACCAATAATATAATAACTAACCAACGGCTGTTCAACAACTTTTCTTATCTACCTTTGTTGTGTGGCAAAACAAATGAAATAATAACAACCCACAACTTCCGCCTTCCTCAGTCCGCATTAATGAAACAGGTCCAATACTATCAACATAGGGATAAGATAGAAAAACAAACGACAAGTTTTTCTGAAAAAAATTAGATAAGAAATCAGGCACAACCATATCTGCTTCGGATAAAGCATTCACGAAACTCCACTCACTCCAGGGATTTTCTGTAAAATGTATCTCTTTGACTCGATTCATCGTGTGTTGGTTGGATGAGCTATAAAAGAGTACACTTCTGTATTACGAATTAAGATCCGTAAAACAATCTAACAAAATACCTACTCAAAAATATTTGAGTGTAATGGTAAAATATTCATGAATTTTTGTATCTTTGCACTATAAAAATATTCCATATTAACAAATTTGTTAGTATGAAATATTTTTATTGGCCACGGATGGAAAAAAAAGGTTATATTTCCTTAATACCCAATATTTGAAAGGCGCTAAAATGCAGCCTCTCCTATACGCTAAATGCAGCACTCAGGGCGAAATTATTAACTTGTCTTTTTTTTTTTTTTTACTGTTATTATTATGTTATAATATACATTTTAAAAAAAAAATCGAAGGGACATGCGCCTGGTTCAGGAGCATGTACCCTTATTCTTCATTTTTTAATTATTGCACTTTTCACCCTGAATTTGTAAAATTTTGAAAAATACCCCCTAAGTTTGTTAATTTCGTTAAATTGTTTAACTTAATAGAAATTTGCACTATACCGAAATAAAAAATTTAACGAAATTAACAAATTCAAGGAAAAAGTGCAATTTTTCTAAAATTTACAAATTTAAGGGCTAAAAGTACAACAATTAAAAAATGAAGAACAAATGTACATGCTCCTAGACCAACGCATGCACCTCTGATTTATTTATTTTTTTTTTTGTAAGAATATACATTATAACACAATAATAGATCAATATATATATATATATATATATTTAGCATAAAATATGTCAAAAATATACATATTAGAAGCAAATAACTAAGCAAAAAAAGTAAATTTAACACAAAATATGTCGAAAACATAAACATTCGAAGCAAATGAAAGTAAGGGTTTTAAGTTGAAAATTTTCTATATATAAAAGATGAGGGTAAATTAGTAATTTTGCAGAAAAGGGGGCTTCATTTAGCGTGTAGGGGACTGCATTTAACGCCTATGTGTTCTAACAAAAAAAAAAAAAACTTACATGAATCTCGTCAATGTGGTTGAATATGGAGCAACAAATTTAATTACAAGGTGCATTGTATTTTAGTCTATAGGGAAAAGAATTTCAGTTTTCATCGTGCAGGTATATGGAATGAAAGTTTCAACATAATTAATAGGGCAAACTACACAAATGGTCCCTGTAGTTTTAGCGTTTTTTACATTTGGTCCTTATACCTCGCAAATGGTCCCTGTACAGAGACATTTTACCCAAATGGTCCTTCCGTTAAACTCTGTTAATTTTTTGCCGTTAAATGCACACATGTGACACACGTGCATTTATTGATGGGTAAAATAGTCATTTCATCTTACAAAGTACAGGGACCAATTCTGAAATAATTAAAGCCAAAGAAAATCAACCCACCACTGTTCATCTTCTTCTCAATTCATCCATTTTCATCTTTCTTGATTTTCATCTTGATTTATTCCTCAATCACCCTTCTTTGTCTGTCATAGGAGCAATATAAACCCTGATCTAATCAGTATGTATGTTCACCAACAACCCTCCATTTGCAACGATCGAGACTTCAGCAGTTGCAGCGGCGACGACAGAGCTTCTCGGTCTTCATGGTCTCTCTCTCTCTCCCCCTTAATTTTGTGCATAAAAACGAGTGAAGACCCATTTTCCCCACCAAACAATGGTGGGCTTGAAAAATTGTGGCCGATTTTGTGTTGCTGCGTTAGATTTCACCAAATTCGAGCCTGTATTTACAAATGATGTATAATTGCAAAAGAATGAAAGAAAAAGGAATGAGGACGGGAGATAACAACAGAGGAATCAAGATGATGATGATGAACAGGGGATGAAGCAGACTTGGCATTTTTGGAGCTAATGCAACCCATTACCCCCAAAACCCATCAAAATCGACCGATTTGAGGGGTGAAGAGACACCAGGACGATCGACCCAGACGGGAAACTGGGGTCTTTGGATGGGGGATGGGGGTAGGGGATCGGAATTGCTGGCTTGATTCGCCGTGGACCGAAGAAAAGCAAAATCGATGTACAGAATATAGCATAAATCTTTCCCCAAAAAACCAATACCAATAGGCTTATCAGAAGCAAACACAATCCAATAGTTGAACTGTAATATTGGTCTATCTTCTGTGCTTTTGATTCGCAATTGGTTTATTATTAGACTTTACAAGTGGAGCAACATATACGGTGTTGGCAACAAGTCGTTGACTCCCTTCTTGTGCGCCGTCAGGGTTTTGAGGTGTACGAAGGGGTCGGCATCGTAGATGGAGACGGTGATGTCGTCGGAGGCAGAGAGGAGGTTGCGGGGGAAAGAGGAGAGAGTCGGAGGAGTGTAGAAGGAGGGGGCGGTGACAGTGGCTCAGGGGTCGTTGAGTGAGCCGATTTCGGAGCAGGTGGAGAGGTCGTAGATCTTGATGGTGTCGTCTGAGCCACCGGATGCGGCGGCAGTGCCGGCGACGGCGACGGATTTAATTGAGGAGAGTAAAACCTAGGAGAAGAAGATGGGTATGGGAAAGATGGTTTAGGGCTTTAGAAATTTGCAGGTTTGACCATTTTGACCACTTGTAAGTAGAGAGCCAATTTTAAGTGTATTTAATTGTATTACCTCCAGTGAGGTAACAAAATTATGTACATATATGCACCAAGTTAATATTAATTCTTAATTAATCAAATCAAGAGAGCCAATTTTATAATTTCACAATTGGTCCTTGTACTTTTAAAAGCAAAATGACCATTTTACCCTGTCCAAAATGCACGTGCAATGCACATGTCAAGACTTAACGGAAAAAATTTAACGGAACTAGACGGAGGGACCAATTGCGTTCAATTGGTTGGTACAAGGATGACTAGCAAAAATTTTTTTGTACAGGGACGAATTGCAAAAAATACTAAAATTACAGGGACCATTTGTGTAATTTGCCCTAATTAATAATCCCTTCATCTTAAATAAATAGTTTATTTTAATTTTTCAAAAAAATTTAAAAAAATAACTTTTAAATTATTTTAGTACATATTTACATAATAATTAGTGGTGTACGTCCACATGTCCACATTATGGCGTAACAAGTGCATATTACATAATGAGTCATTTAATGAGTTTGGTAAAAAGCTATAATAATAGTACAAATATTACTCCGAAACAAAAATGATGAAATTTAATCGAATATATGCCACTCTTTTTAACAAACGTTAAAAATCTTACATAATTGCAGAGTTGACTTAATTCTAAAGAACACTAACATGGGCTATTATATAATACTCCATAAGTCTAAAAATGAGTGTTTACTTTTATTTTATTTTTATTTCTAAATGATTGTCTATTTTTGTATAAATTTACTAATTTTAATTCGAACACTTATCATTTTCTAATGTAGATAAATAATTAATTTCTTAAAAAAATTATAAAAAATAAATTAATGATTTAGATTTTATTAAAAAACTAAATTTTAGTGATTTAAAATATTTATTTTCAATAAATAATATGAAATTCATAATAGATTTTCTTTAAAAAGTAATTTTTAAAAGATAATTCATAATTATTAATTAATTTTTTTAAAATTTAAATTTACAAATTTTATTTCAATGGTTTAGATTAGTTTTTTTTATATAATAAAATTGGGTGAAAAGCATGACTACCGCCGGCTAGAGGAGGCACTCACCAGCAGTGTCGTCGCCGCTGGGGCGGTCATGCATTTTACTTTTACCTAATAAGAATTTCTTCCTATATATATATATATATATATATATATATATATATAGCTATTAAACAAACAAAAATTGAAAACAATTGGCAAAAATTTATGAGTGGTGCCTATTAGAGGCAACACTCACAAGCAGTGGCGTCGCCACCAGAGCAGTAGTGTTGGTGATTGCCAGTGACCAAATATTTTCAGCGTAGGCCTGTCAAAGGATCAGATTTGGGTTGGATATGCCAATGCTAAATCTAAATTCAATTTGTTAAAAAATTATCGAATTCGGATTGGATCGGATTGGATCAAATCAGATTATCTCTCGGATATTTCAAAGCTCAATTCATATCCTAAATTTTTTGGTTCGAATCGGATTCAGATTTTTTTTGGATTTTATTTGACCCTCATAAAATATTGAATAAAAATAATATCAAGATATCTTTTATTCAATCAAAAGTCAAATAAACATGAAAAAAATTATATTCCCTATTTAGACAAACATAAACAACAATGTTAGTAAGATATAATAGTGCGCTGATGGATTTATATTTAGTTGAAATAGTAATTATAAATGACTAAAACCCCAACATAAGTAACTTTTATATATAATATTACTATATTTTATATCAGATTGGATTGGGTTGTTAACAGGTCGGAACACCCTTAATCGAAATTTGATTTGTTAAGCTATCGGGTTATCAGACTCGGATCACAATCGGATAATCGGATTGAAAAACTCAATCCATATCCTAAAAATCAGATCAGATTCGGATCAAAATTCGATCCATTGACAGCCTTATTTCAGTAGGGTCACAAATTTTAATTATTACAAAAAAAACTTAGAAATCACAATTCATTACTGGTCTTTACCTCATTATTGATGCTTTGAGTGTTCTAAGAAGGGGAAAAAAAATAGACTGACATCCCTATCAAAAAAACACAATTTTGTAAGGTAAAAATACATATGAGTGGAGTCCTGGTCCCCCCCCCCCCTCAAGTTGTGGATCCGCCAATGGTGAGTGCTGTCGGTAGCCGGCGACAGTCATGTTTTATCAAAAAAAAATCATTTTTTTAAAATAATTTAAATTGTAAAACAATGATTGCGCAAAAAAAAAAATTCTTTCGGGAAAAGAATTTAGAACATACTTTTTTTAATTAAAAATCTTCAAAGAGAGTTGAGAGAGATTCAAGATAGAGAGTGAAAGCTAAACTTTAGAGGGAGTGTGAGAATGATAAAATTTAAGTTGTGAGAATGAAAATTTTATTTTTTAAAAACTTAAGAAGCAATTAAGTCTTTTAACCAAAAAAGGACGGTACTATTTAATAAGGAGAGGGGGAGCAATATTTAGTACAAATGTACAATAACAACCTTATCTCTTGAAATAATATGCACACAATACATGTCCATTAATTGTAAACGTCCTGGCAATAATCAACATTTTTTCAATCGTGTGGCTAGATTAGGCCTTGGCCAAAATTAGATCCAATCCATTAGAATTTATGACCATCTTTAAAATGTGAAAGGTCCAGTCTACAATCAACCTGGGCCCCAACATACAGGGTGAAAAATGGACCATCTTTAAAATGAAAAATGGACCATCTTTCAGTTTTTCTTTTTCAGTTTGACACGTTTTTTTTTTGTTGCTTTAGTTATGAAAAAATACAGTGTAATTTAATTTGAGATAATTACAAAATAAACCTTGTACTAATTTCGAGATTTCAATTTAAACTATGTGTTTTTATTTTTTGCAAATTGAATCTTCACCTAAAATTTTTAATCAAAACCTTCCGTCAAGTTGCTGTTAGATCAACTGACGGAAGGATAACTTGGCATCCACGTGGCTCTTACATGGAAATGGTGGGAAAACCTTCCGTCAAGAGCCACGTGGATGCCAAGTCATCTTTCCGTCAGCTGATCTAACAGCAACTTGATGAAATGTTTTAATTAAAAAAAAATTTAGATGAAGGTTTAATTTGCAAAAAATAAAAATACATGATTTAAATTGAAATCTCGAAACTAGTACAAAGTTTATTTTGTAATTATCTCAATTTAATTTTGATCTTTAATTTTTGAATAGGAGTAGCACCGACGACGGACAGAGTAAACGAGAAATTTATTTTATCTCTTAGGACAAAAAGAGGAGTTAAATAAGTTAGAATAAAGTTGAAATGAGAATAATATATATATAGTACTCCTCCGTTTCTATATTATTGTCATGCTTTCTTTTTTTTGTCTATTTCTAAATAATTATTTTGTTTGAAACTTTTATTTTTAAGACATTATTTTTATTATTTTATTCTTATTTTTTCTTCCTATAATTATTAGCCACATGCATATGGGCATTAAAGAAAACTACAGACTATATTAATATTAATAATTAAATTAATTATTTTTTTTAATTTGTGTGCTAAATTAAACAAAACAATAATTTAGGGACGGAGGGGGTATCAGATTTTATTTACATTCAATAGTAAGATGTTGTTCAGTAAAACGGTAAATTACTTTCTGTTATTGCTTGTCGGCACCACACAACACACAAATGCAACCGATCTCCACGTATTGCAGAGATTTCCAGATTCCAAGAAAGTAAATTACTACCTCCGCTTTAAAATAATTGTTGTTTAAATAAATTTTTTTATTATAAAATAACAATTATTTTGGAATAGAAATAATAAATATAGAAGCCATTTAGTAGTTAGGATTAAGGTCAGATAAAATTAATAAGTCAAATAATCGAATGTTTGGTACACAATAAGCGGTCGGGACTAATAATACAAGCTATCCGGATAAAGTCTTTATCCCCTCACTAATAATACTAATAGAGAGGGTGGTATTATTAGCACTCTCACTAAAAAATACGTTACTAACATTTTTAATTATAAAACTACTCCCAATTTATAACTTATAAGTGATGATTAATAACGATGACGCTAATAGCATTCAAATTAATAATATTTTTTACCACTACCTAACTACCAAACAAGTTCATAGAGTATGAGTTGAGGTGACTGCTGAGGGAGTAATAGCCATGGATTTTTTTACCAAGAAAAATGCTAGGTTTACAACTCTTTCTACAACCATTGTTACAACCAAACCTTGATAAAAGGCAAATGTGTTTTGGAGAAAGACAATTTTACCCTTTATTAAGGCTTAGTTGTAATAATAGTTGTAAAAAGAATTGTAAACCTAGCAAAGTTTTTTTACCAAATTACACTTTGTCTAGGTCATTCATTGGACTATAAAACAAGCGACTGGGTCATTTTGGGAAGGAAAATGATTAATGAGAGCATTTCTAATTTGGGACTAATGGCGCATTAATTATTGGACAAAATTCGGGCCGCTCTATTTTATACAATTTTCAATCGCTTTAGTCCACTATAATTGTTTCAAACTAGAAAATAATATTTTTGTTGCGAAATGTCATCTATGCCCTTAAAAAATATGGAACTACATGCTATACATTGCAAACCAAATCGATGCATCACAACACATCGCGATGCACAATATTAAACTTGCAATACACAAAAAGTGTGTATCGCAATGCACAAAAAGTATGCATTGCGATGCACAAAATTTTACTAAAATATACTGTTTTTGTGCATCGCAATGCCCAACCTTTTCTTTTGAACCGGAAGAAGACAATCTGTTTGCGAAATATCGTATATGTCCTTCCTTCTAACACGTACACATTGCATCGGCTTCACACTCCAAAAATAACTACCCAGTTGAATGCTGAACACAAATACATTGCAAAAAACCCTATTCACTTCAAAAAAATCTTAAAACATTCGGCGATTACTCAGCAAACAACCTCCAACGATTTTGTAAAAAGATTTAAAAATATTATTGTGAATTATTATCAACGAGAGCAAAAATATTTTTGCAACTACAACTGAGCACTAGGAAGAAAGCAACAAAGCACAAGAACAAATAAAACACAAAAACAACAAGTTGATGAAGTATCAAGTTAGTATAGCTGAATATATTTTATATTTGGATTTTTTGTTTACAAAATCCTGAATATATTGAAATCTAAATAAATTTGCATATAAATCTGAATATAAAACAGCGATTGTAGGGTTTCAAATTTTCTATATCGTAATGCAACTTTTGTTGTTTTTGATGTATCGCGATGTACTAAAGTGTGCATCGTGATGCATACAATTTTAATAAAAAAGTACTATTTTGTTGCATCATGATGCAAAAAAAATCTATTTTCAATGCACCTTCTATAAAAATTACATTTTTATGTTTTTGCAGAGGTTTCAAGGTATTTTGCAAATAACACAGAATGAAAAGACACTCCTCTAGGGAAAAAGGAAAGAATGAGATGGATATCCTTTATGAGGCTGCTGTGGATGCCCTCCAACAAAACGACTTGATGCCTTATCCGAATGAAGGTGTGGATGCAAATTCACAAAATGAAAACACTGCTTCAAACGCTGCAAGAGATGACATGGTTGACCAACAAACAATAATGAACATTGTCATGACTGTTGTGGATAAGCAATTATCCATAATCGAAGTCAAGAATAATGAAATTGAGATCCTGAGGTCTGAATTGGCTGGTAAGGATAAACAAATTGAAACCATGGTCAAAGAAATAGACAGCTTGAGATCTGATATAGCCAAGACACAAGAGCAACAAAATGTGAGCACAAATGAAACTAAGGCTCAGATTGAAGATCTCAAAAGGTTGCTATTGAAAATTACTGAAGAAAATGAAATGATGAAAAATGAGAGGCAATAGGCCCTCAAATCAAATGCAGCTGAACATGAAATTGAGGATAAGGTGGATTATGGAAACGTAGAAAATGAATTGGAGGGTGCAGCAAATGAAACGATAAAGGTACGTACCAAAGGGTCCAAGACTCCTTCTTCACTGGTCAAGAGAATACAAAACCGAAAAGACCAGAAGAAGAAAAATTCAGATGACTCGTGTACTGAAACCGATGATGCAGTAGAGCCTAAAGAGAAGACGAAACACCAAAAAAGAATAAAATCCCCAAAGTTATTGAACTAAATGCCTAATCCAAATCTAAACTGGCCAAAATTTACACTCAAGATGATGGAGACCAATAAGTCAAATTAATATTGTCAAATTTTAATAACATAACATTATTATATGTATTGTGCTTATAATAACATTAATATGGGTTTTTTTAGTGAATTATTAATATGGTGCTCAATCTTTTGTAGGGTAATTATTTGTAGGGGTGGGGAGATTGAACCAATCGTTCGTTTCTCTGATATTCAACTCTTGTTACAGCACAAAATGCTGGAAAATAGTGTATGTACTCCACACATTGAAATTGATTTCAAATGAAAAAGATACACTTGCGATGTATAGAAGGTGTGCCTCGCGATGCACAAGTTTGTACTATAGAACTATTTTTGTGCATCGTGATGCACAACCTTTATTTTCGATGCAACATATTGTATTGAATGTATTGTTTTATTAAATGCAATGAATGAACCAGTTTCATTAACAATGTTATTTTGTTTTTCTCAGCTATATAACTTGATTTCTTGTTTACAGCATATCGATGTGTGGAAGTTGATTCTGGAAAATCAAGTCAACAAAAGCAAAAAAGACAAATATGAAATGGTTTTTAATTTTGCTTGTGGGTAAATATTATAATCCTAATTCTTTACTATATAAGTTGCTTAATTGATTGATGTAAAATAAATTTGTATACGTTATTTAGTTGTGCATGGCAAGACAATCCACTGTCAGCTTTTTCAAAGACTTGACAATCATACATATCGATGAGAAATTGGAGGAGGCCATCAGTTATGATCTATTAATTTTTCCAATCAACACATTGGGCAGGGGGACTTGCTGTCCAGTAATTGCTTGCATTAGACCCTGCTGGTTTTCAATGAAAACAATAATTCATGGATAATCTACAACTCGTCGATCAACAAGATAGAGAAAGATTGACACTTGGAAAGGGCAAAAATACTGGTGAATAATGTACCCCTGTCTATTAAAAATACAACAAATAATCAACTGATAATTATTTTTGAATAATTTTTACTACATGCATCATATGTTGAAGAAAAGATGAAAACATTGATCAATAAATCGCTATTATCATGATACCAAAGATCAAGCCAGAGACAAGATGTCTGCCCAATCAAAACATGTGAAAAATCACCGCAACAAGGAGTTTACAGCCAAGGATTCAGGGGCTACTGATGGGATCGGTCTAAAAGGCCATGCCACGTCACCGCCATGTCAGCTTCAGGTGGGGACCCATGGTTCGAGTTGACCTCGCGGTCCTTAAACTCGGGATCGTCGGATCGAGTAAGCGAGGATCATGAATAAAAGAGCGAAGTCAAGGTCCTCCTCGGAGCCCTATCCTCGTCCAAGCATTATAATCAGCAGTCGATCTGGGTCATCATTGTCCTCGCTGGACTGGAGGTCTACCTCGCCAGCGATCAAGCTATCCTCGGCAGCTGTCCCTGTCATCATTTAATGCCTCCTTAAATGCCAACAAGAGGACTGAAGGAAGCGAGACATTCCTATTGGGCATAGATATTCATCACTGTAGATATCACGGCTACACTCACTGTAGATATCGCGGCTACATTTAATGAGGCCTCCTCCCTTATCAAAGGAAGCTTCCATTGTCTTAAATTGGATGGATAGAAGATGCAAGCTCATTAATGAGCAGTCCCTTTCCGGAGTAACAGGTGGCAAAACATATCTTCTTCCACACTTCATCTTCCACTATAAATAGCAAGGTATCTCCTTCATTAAAAGTTTTAAGTGACATTTACCCCAACCACACACTAAGATCTATATTCACATTTATTTCCTTGCTGCCCAAAACTTATAACACCTATTTATTAGGAGGTCAGTTGAGACCAATTATCATCTGAGCATTTATTCCAAACACTGATTCTAACACCGGAGGGTCAGAGTCGGGAAAACCCCCGACACACCTAACGGTGGTTTTCTTGTCAAGAACAGCTGGAGGCACAGCCCGGCAACTGAAGCCTTTTGAGAGCCGAGGCATCCTGAGCGAAGACTAGCTGCTTACGTGGACCTGACGTGATCATTAAACAACTTTTTGGCGTGATCAACTAATTCTATATTTCTTAAGTTTATTACATATTAATCATAATTTTTGTGTTTCAGCTACACTCATCTTTATAGGAAACAAATATTCTTTCTTAATTGTCAACCTTCAGTTCCATAAAATAACGCGGGTTTAATGTTTACTTTATAAAAAGGAGAAATTGCTCGTCGGTCCACTTTCTCAAACTTTTTTTCTCTCCAGTACACACTTTTTTTTTTTAACCGCTAAAAGGCATTTTGAAAATTTTCTTCCTAAAATACCCTCAACAACATCGTTGCTTCAGATTTGAGATTCAAATTAATGTATAAATGATTTCATGTTGTTAATATAGTCTTTCCTCATGATTGGGTATCAATTTTCATGCATAAAACACGAATTTGTTCAAATTCAAATTTTTTGAGTTCATCCCGTTTTTCTTTGTTCTTGAGCTGTTTTAGCCACTTAAATCTCTGTTTTAAGCTTCGAATTTGTTTAAAATCAATCTCATATTATTATCCTAACTTAGTACTATATTTGTGCATAATTTTTCTACCAAAAAACACTATTTTTGAGCTTCAAATCAAGCTTGACAGTGTTCTGTCCGAAAATAGAGGAAGATGTCTGTATCGCGATGCATGATTTCTAAATCGCGATGCATGGTTTCTGAATCGCGATGCATGATGTTTGCATCGCGATGAATGATGTCTGCATCGCAATGATCGGTGATGATGGACATGTAATTTTGTAAAGAATCGTGATGCATGATTTCTGAATCGCGATGCATGGTTTCTAAATCGCGATGCATGATGTCTGCATCGCGATGAATGATGTCTGTATCGCGATGAATAATGTCTACATTGCGATTATCGATGATGATGGACATGTAATTTTGAAAAGAATCGCGATGCATGATTTCTGATGTCTGCATCGCGATGAATGATGTCTGCATCGCGATGATCGATGATGATGGACATCGCGATGATCTTTTTGGGACATCGCGATGCAAAGAGTTACTGATTTGCGCGTGTTTTTGTTTCATTAATGGTATAATCGTCTTTTCGCCCCAAAAATGTATTTTTTCGATTTTAAAAAAAGATAACTGGACTGGAGCGATTACAAACTTTTAAAAAGGGATCGGCCCGTAATTCACCCTTTAGGAAGAAAATTTTTAAAATGTCTTTTAGCAGTTAAAAAAAAAAGATGTACTAAAGAAAAAAAAATTTACGAAAGTGGACGGCCAGCAATTTCTTCTTATTTTAAGTTTCTTTAAACAACTAACGATTGAGCCACTAGGAAAAGAGTCCACCTGCAATGCATGTGGTGAAGTGGGTTGTCATTCTTTCATTAACTATGCATTTGAATATTAATTAAAAGATTCGATCTATAACATTGATCCAGCTGAGGAAAGTGGGTGTGTTCATTAATTCTTTTTGTTTGTTCAGTTTTTATTTTTTAAATTTTAAAATCAAAAATTGAACTAAACTAAATAAAAATTCAAAAAATAAACAAAATTTGAATTGGTTTTTGATTTGAAAGCCAAAACACAAACCGAACCAAAAACTATATTGAAATTTAGTTTGGCCAACCAAACCGAACTAAAAACCGAACTCTAAGTCGGTTTTGATTTTTTCGGTTTGAATGATCGATTTTTCAATTTAATTTTCTGATGAAACTAAATATTGAACACTCCTAGAGGAAAGAGCCTCCGCAAGAAAAAAAGAAAACTACAAATTGTTAAAAAAATACATGTAAAAAAAAAATAGATAATTTTATTTCAATGGATAGTGCATAATACAAACTAAAAGGACAGTATAAAGGACATTGCAGTATATCAGAAATTTCTGAAGTAGTAAAAAATGAAACATGTGTATGCTCTTTGTAGTAAGGCGACGATAGCTTCCTCTGTAAATTTTGTCAAACTTCAATTATAAGTTTTGCCAAGATTCTAGTATAAGTTTCGTAAAATTTCCATGATAAGCTTTGCTAAGCTTCCCCTTTAAGTCTCCTAAAGCATCATTTGTAAGATTTGTTGAAGCTACTCCTATAAGCCTCGTACCTAACTTCCCTTGAAAGATTCTGAGTTGGTTTCTGGCCAAAATGAACATTCACAAACACTTTCCTTGGATGTCTGTTGCTAGTCAATGACAATAAACAATATGGTTAAAATGTGTTCTAAATCAATATGTACAAGTATCTGCTTCATTGATCTTTCACAAGTCACAACAAACCTAATAACAAAGAGTAGTAAGTGTTACCAGCAACACAATGTGTCTGGTTGGAAGTATTAGAAAACGGTGATGTTGTCAATGAACCCTGTTGAAAATCAAAGAAATATTGCATAACACACTAACCAAAAGTTTGACATTTACATTATTACATACATAAAATAACTGCAAATCAAATATTATACCTGTTCCAAGTATCAGGGGTGGCAATGACTGACATGATACGATAGTACGTCACAGTATGACACAATGTACGACACAGTTATAAACACGAATTACAGAGAGAAGTGACATGATAAGGCACCCCACGACACAAAATACGACACTAAAGCACGAAATTGTAAAATTAATTAAAATAATATTTATTGTTATATTTATGATCAGATAAGATTGATTATATGAAAACACGATAGTGAGACATGAACACAACACGATAACACGAATCGTCATCCCCTATAATATTGGTGGTTGGATGAATTTACTCCCAGGTGAAAAAAAAATTTTAAAACAAAACAAAAAACTACCAATATAATGGGAAGCATTTTCAGTACTTTAATGAGTGTCACGGGAACTTGTTAACGAACTTCTCTCCAAGCAAAATCTAAGGTCTTTATTTCAAGTTTTCAAACTCTATCAGTCCTTTTTGCCCAATTGATTAGAAGTAGGAAATAGGAATGGCATGGCATAGATGTTGAAAAGGCGTGGCTCTTGAGTCTTGACTTAGTTAAGCTTTTAGGCCCATAATTGATAAAGAAGTTAGGTTGGGTTGAGTGTTGGAGCTTGGACCACTTACTCAATGGGACATTATGAATAAGTCCATAATTTTCCTTATAATGTGTTGAATGGCCATAACAATCTCCACCGGTTACAAATTATTTGAGTACGCTTATATAATGTAATCATCTATAATCATCTATCTAGTAAAAAATATTAGACACTTAGAAAAAAAAATTTTAATTATTCTCTAATACAAACCTCTAATGCTAAGGTGGAGATGATGTGACATTTAGTTGGAAAGACATTCCTCTACTTCTAGAGTGTCACCTAGAGCCGAAAATTAAGCTCTGAAAACTGATGTCTGAAAAAATAAAGCTTAAAGCATTAAGACATCATCTTTTGACTTAAAATTTTGGCTATTTTTAAGAATTACTTAATTTATTAAGTGATATAATATTGCATTATCAAACAATCTTATTTTTAATATCACTTAAAATTTTTCTAATTAAGCTCTTAATTGGGTTATCAAACAAGCCTCTAGAGGATGTTTTTTCATTCACGTCATTTATCGTCAGTTTTTATTTTTATTTTTTACCGTCAATCAGTTACAGTAGGAGGAGTAAATTTTTTTTTATATAAATAATTATAAAACAATGACACGTCTGAAAGAATGTTCTAAAAGAAGTCTTGCATTGGAGCACATTTAGAAGGATGACTCTCTATCTTTTAAATTTTTTGCCACATATGAAAGAGGTCTTTTTGTTTAAACATGTCACATAAGAAAAATTAGGTAATAGCAATATAGGATGTAGCCTATATTAGGGAGAGACCCACTAGAAAATGTTCATCTCATCTGTGCTCTTCCTCTTCTTTTTCTTTCACTAATCTTTTTTTTTTTTTTTGTTAAGGTTATGTCATAATCCGTTTCGGCTAGTTAGAGTGGACTGATATATCCTTTGCAGTGTGCAACTGCAGATCCCGGTGGTGGTTGTTAAAAGGGCGCTTGTTGTAGGAGGTGGATAGCAAACTTACCTATGTTTGCTAGCTGCCTCTTTCAGTGGCATAATCTGTGCATGATGGAGAAGGTAGTTTATTACTCCGTCCGTCTGAATTGTCTTATTCGTTTAACATCATTTCCTCAGTGTGCAAAGTGCAAACACGATTGATCTGCCGGTTGAATAAACACGACGAAGCATAGCTGAAAGCCGTGAAAAATGCACATATATATTTATATGTGAGGAGAGGAGAGGAGAGGAGAGGAGAGGTCCAAATTACCAAAGGGGTCACGCAAGGATGAGAGCACTTGAATAGTAGTTTGGCATCCTCATGTAGGTTTTGCTATTATTGTACCTAACACAAAAAATTAGCCCTCAAATAATTTACCAGGTCGAGCTTGGATATACCTAGCTAGGTCTATTATTGTTGAAGCAATATTCAAGTTATTTACTTTCTTTTCATGAAAAGAATAGGTCTATTAATATTGAAGCAATTCCTGAGATTCAAGTTATTTACTTTTATTTCATGAAATGATCAAAGTCGAGTTTGGATATAGGTCTCTTGGCTTAAGTAAAGCTCGACCTAAACTCGATTACTGTTTTAAAAAAAATAATAAAGGTGTCTCAAATTCGGTTCATATTAATAAAAAGATTATGATATTTAGCTTTTGTGAAAGTAATTATTATAACATTATTATATTAGGATTCTAATATAACTTGGTCAGGAAGTGTTGACCGAAGTTTTGGCATCTTCTCGACGGAGACATTGCATAATCCTAATTGCAAGAGGATTAAGTATTTAATCTCATGACTAATCCTTTCTATTATATAAGGCCTTCACGTTTAGAGCGTCGAGGCGTGAAGAAGTCGAAGACGATTTTGGCACAATTGAAAAGACGGACTCTGTGAGATTGTGTGTCAATCCTTCCTTGTAGTGCGTGACTATTTTGAGTTGTGATACTCTCTGGGATCGTGTCAATCCTTGTAAGTAGGGTGATTACATTAAAAATTTTCTATTGTAATTCATCATCATTTATAGTGAATTTGTTGCTTAATTTCTTATCGTTTATAATGAATTTGTTCGTTTATAGCGAATTTGTTGCTTAATTCCTCATCGTTTATAGTAAATTTGTTGTTTGCCTTATAGTGAATTAAATCACGTAAATCCTCTGTTCACCTATGTTTGATTCCATTATATTTTCTATTTTCTTATCATTATTTCTTCAAATACTTGATACTTTTATTTTTAACCAATTCGCTTCCGCATTAAAAATAAAAATTTGAAATTCTTAATCCAAAAATATCCTAATTTTCATAACAATTACAATTAAAAAGCTACCTACTCATTGCTCGTTTCGTGAAATAATCAAGTTGAGTTCAAACACAAGTCTCTTGGCTCGAGTAAAAGCTCAAGCTCCACCCGAACTCGATTAAAATTAATGAGCTTGGCTCAGTAAAGCTCAAGCTCCACCCGAACTCGATTAAAATTAAAAGAGCCGGACTTTAACACTCAAAGCTCTACTCTTTTAATAAGGGATTTCAATCAAAAGTGCCTTGAACAAGTCTCAGTATCTTGGTCCAATTATAAGCGTTAGTATTTCTTTTCCTTCAGATAGCCAGAAATAGGAAAAATAAATGCACTATTGCAGACCGGGAAGAACGCATTGGCTGACCATTCCAAAAACTTTCCATTAAAAGCCCCTATCAACTCAACAACGAACCAAATATTTATACACGGCTTTCCTTTTCCCTTTCCTTTTTTACAGATGAATACACGCGCTCAAACTATCTATCAACAACAGTACAACTATTTCCACAAACCTCAACTGCAACAACATCATACCAGAATCAAAGCCATTCTGTCATCGAGGCCCAGACAGTTCCATTGCTTCTACCACGAGCGATGATTCTTCTATATAGTCTGAATATCTTTGCGGAAGATTCTCAAACGCTCGATACCTTGGTGTCTCGACTGTTGTTTCTGAGGACTCCCATCTCTCCACTAAGCCTTCACCTTCCAACATCCTTAACACTTCTGACATTTTTGGTCGATGAGAAGGATTAAATACTGTACATAAAAGCGCAACCTGAACCATTTCTTCTAACTCAACCCTATCAAAATTGTTCTTTAGATCTTTATCCACCATCAGGTTTAGCTTTCCATCCTTGTGGAGCTTCTTTACCTGCAATTAAGTTGCACAAAAAATTTAACCCCTTGTAGACAAGTGTATGAATGGGAAAATAGCCCATTTAGCATACTTTCATGCTTTTGAATAAATCTCCCAGTTTTGGCACATTGAAATGCATACTTAAGATTGGTTTTCAAAGTTCCCGTAAACCCCAACGCCGTCAACAAAAATGCCGATGCAACATTAGTGGGCCCCATTTATAACACAAATTTGCTTCAATGTAACCCAAATTTTCCAATGTGGCAGATACATATTCGAAGGAAGAGAGAAAGTGGAGAGATTACCCAATCAAGCATTACGCCTTTTGGTTGGCTGCCCTTCCAAAATCCAAAGCCTTCTGGCCCGTTATAAGCTCAAGCAGTAAGATCCCGAAACCAAAGACATCAGTCTTGTCTGATGATTGGCCAGTCGACAAATACTCCGGAGCAATGTGGCCCACGGTGCCACGGACAGCTGTGGTCACGTGAGAATCCCGGTGGTCCAAGAGCTTTGCCAACCCAAAATCTCCAACAACAGCCTCAAAGTCTTCATCCAGAAGAATGTTAGCAGCTTTGACATCACGATGAATAATTTTGGGATCGCTTTGTTCGTGCAAATATAGTAACCCCCTTGCTGTACCTAATGCTATCCTTTTCCTCCTTGGCCAGTCTAAAACCGTCCTGCCATGGATGTGATCTGGTAAAGAAAATAGGGCACTTTAATCAGTAGCTAAATACAGTGTATGCCCCTTTCAGATGTGGTTTCCACATTACGACAAGGTAAAAAGACATTTAAAGCATTGTTAACAAGGGATATCTCTTTCTCAATAATAATAATAATAATAAATAAACAAGTAAAACAGGAAATATCTCCATATTGAATGAGAGATATTCCCCCATGAAGAAGAGTCTTGCCTGATAGGCATGCGAGATAGTAAGAGTAAAAAATGGTAGTGTGAAACAAAAGTAGCTGACCTCTTAATCTAGAAGCTACGCTGCCATTTGGCATAAATGGATAGACGAGAAGTCTTTCATTTTCAGTTGAGCAGAAACCCCAAAGCCGAAGAAGGTTTCGATGGACAGCCAAACCTATCGTTTCAACCTCAGTCTGAAATTGAATTTCACCACCAAAAGTATTGTAGTCCTTCAACCTTTTCACAGCCACCGTAGTACCATCATTCAATGTACCCTTGTACACAATCCCAAATCCACCCCTCCCTAAAATATTCTTTGCGTTGAAATGGTCAGTGGCTGCTCGAAGTTCCTTAAATGAATACCTCCTCAAATGGCCCAAGCATACCTCTGGATCATATTGATCTGCATTAACATAACAATACAAGACCAAAATTAACAGCTTAAAAGACTTGTATTAACATTGTTATATAAGATCATGTTTGATCGAAAAATTCAGATTTTTATAAAGATAGATGACACTCACCATTAACATCAAAGAAAACCTGCTGATTATGCCTATGCCGCCACCATATAAACAACCCAATAACAACTATAATTAAGAAAGCAGCACCAAAACTAGTACCAACAGCGATAGCCACAGGGTGATTTTTCTTCCCAGATTCCAGTTGACCTGGTAAAGCAAAAATATATTTAACTGTGTCGCCAAAGTGCCGCGGTACAATATGCATATAACAGTAACAAACTAGAGCAATTATTTATACACACCGCTTACACCATCTGGTGGGAAGGAAAGAGGCTCTGGATAAACAAATGAACAGTTGTTTTGAGAATTTTGCCCACAAAGCAAAGGGTTGCCCATAATCCTGGGGAAAAAAAGAACAACAAAAATAAACTCATTAGTCTCATTATTAATTAAAAAATCTGCAAGAATTTCTGATCAATATCAAAATAAGGTGAAGAAAGAACAACATACTTGAAAGTTCTTGCTGATACTTTTGGCAAGGGACCACTTAGATTGTTGAATGAAAGGTCCCTATAGGTGGAGATGTAAGTTAAACCGAAAATAGCAAATGTCAAAAGAGGAAACATGAGATTTAACTCTCTTCCCTATCTCAAAATTTCAATTTGTACAGAAAACGAACAAAATGGTGCAAAAGGGAAGTGAGCATACACAAGAGTTAGGCCTTCAACTTTTGATAGAGAATCAGGAACTTGTCCAGTAAGGCTGTTGTTGTTTAATCGTCTGCCTCAAACCAAAGCACAACATAGAAGGAGTTAACTTGAGTTTCCTATTGCAATACAGTAAAAAGATCTAATTCCAGTAATAGTAAGTGAGAGAGAAGTTCATGAAACTTACAAATAATTTAGGTTCTTGAGATCTCCAAGAGAACTAGGCATCTCACCATTGAACATATTGCTTGAAAGGTCAAGTGTCTGAAGCCTCTCTAACTTCCCAATTGTAGTAGTGATTGGACCAGAGATGGCATTATTCTGTAGCGTACTACACGAACAAGCAAAAAATTTGAACTGTGAGATAATATAACTGTAATCAAAGTATAAGATCAAAACTGAGATTCAAGAATAAAATAGAGAAATAAAAGCCAATTGTGAAGAGAACATCATGAAGGAGCTGACTTACACAGACTGCAAGTTACTAAGGTTTCCAATCCCAGGTGATAAGGTCCCGGATAAATTCTGACTAGGCAGCCCACTGGAAGAGAAAGAAGGCCAATCAAGAATGAGTTTCTAACTATGCGTTGCCAGATTTGCAGAAAGTTAATGCTTTTAATCAAAGAACCAATGCATGTAGTAAGTAGGAAGGTGAAGGAATTAGAATCTCACAGAGCGGAAACCGAGCCATCAGAGCAAGTGACCATCCTCCAACTACAAGGATCAACAGAGGTAATATCCCAATTCTCAAGCACATTATGTGGATCAATTAGGTCACTCTTTATGGCCATCAAAGCCACAACTGCTCCAAAATTGAGGAAATAGGGGAAAAGATCAGTCTTTTATATCAAACTAAATATTATTCTATTATCTAACTGTTCTTTAATCATTGAAAAATATAAAGAGTGAAAACCCATGAACTCAAACATGCAGTTTAACTTGCAGAAAAGACTAATTGATGAGAACCTCAGTCCGAAATTTGCTAATATGTGGCTAGTCTAAATTACTTGGGCTTGGCTAATGAATCCTTTTACGCCGATTCGATTTAGTGTTCTTGTGAACAGTTAAACAACAGTAATAACAATGAGGGAGAAAATCCCAATCAAAAAGTAAGGATAAGCAAAAGAGGAAACCTTGTTGCCAATGAAATTTAATATAAATAAATAAATCCAAATTTAAAAAAAAAAAATACACACCTTCATAGTTCACACCAGAAGGAGAAAGAGTTGCAGAAGAACCCTCCAACCATGTCAAAACCAGCAGCCCCATTGTCAATAAAATCAAACCCTTCATTTCCATAACTTCAACAAAACTTCAAATTTTATGCACAAACATCACCCATCACTTATCATAATCACCATAAAACAGAATCAAATTTCAGAAATTTGCCACCTTTATAAAGTAATATTATCCAAAGAACACCTTCAAGAATCAGAACCCATTTCCACAATCTTGAAACTCCTTTACCTTCACACAATCTTCAAACAAAATCACTAACTGCTCCTCGAGTCAATTGAGCACAATTTGTACTAAAAAATATGAAGAGCACAAAAACTAAGGATTTTTATCCTCAATCACACACACACACACACACACACTTAGGCCTAGGCCTGAAATTCTGAGTGCCTAGAGATCTGGGAATGGTGTTTTGGGGTGTAATTTCTATGTTATTGGTAACTGATCCCCACAAATTCCATTCCTAAGTAGTATGTAGCTGGTTTTCAGAAAAATCCCCTGTTTCTTAACCTGTGAATTCCACCGTAATCAACATTCAACCCTCCTCTCTTCCTATATTTCTATCTTTCTCAATCTTGCTACCAAAAAGATACAAAAAGCCAACAAAGAGGCCAAAACATAATGCCAAAAGCCTTCACAGTTACAGATGTGGACACTGTTAAATCAAGGATTAAATTAAATTAAATTAAACTAAAAGAAAATAAAATTGGATTTTTTATTTTTACTTATTAAAGTAGTATTTTTTTTGCGAGTGATTGGACTGAAGGATGGATGTGTGGGACTAATCAGAGCAGAAAGAACAATGAAGGGATGTGTAAAAGCACAAAAGCAAAGAAAATATTTTTGGCAGGTAAGGGTTTTTGACAGATCACGTGCTTGGCTTGTCTTCGTCCTTGTTGCCTTTTGAATTTTATACTCCTATTTTTCTGAAATAATTTTAAATGGTCTTGTTCTGTTAAAGCTTATGCTGTTAGGGCCCACCTGCTATGGTGCGCTATGTTCTCTTGTTGAAAAAACTCTCATAGACAAAATGAGAAATATTAGGTGCATATAAATAAGGATTAGAAAAATATTAAGTTTACAGTTTTTTCTATAACTATTATTATAATTAAATTTTATGAAAAATAAAGGTGCATTGGAAAAAAACAACTTTGTTATTTATTTAAATTTAGCTGTAATAATAGTTGTAGAAATAATTATAAATCTAGCAAAGTTGTAAGGATTAACATACATTATTTTTCTGAAACAAAAATATTCTCCTTTTTTTAAATATAAATTTGATGTATATTATGTTATTTTCTTATAATCATAAAACACATAATATAAAGTAATGTTTATTATTACGAATTACTAGTTTTATAACTTTTTAAAAAATAAAAAAATATACGTTAAATTTAAATTTAAAAATATTATATTTAACCAAAAAAGTAAAATTGGACGATAGTTTAAGAACGGAAGAAGTACAGCATTATATCTTTTTGTCTCAAAATAAATATTTTAAAAAAAATTACCGTTTCAAAGTAAATGTCTATTATTGTATTATTTTATTAAATTTACTTTTGCTGACTATTATGCTTTGTTGTTTACATGCAATACTATAACTTAAGTATTAATTAAGGGCATTAATGTTTATGTAACCAAAAAGTCAATTTTTTTAATTCCAGTAAAAAGCTAATAATGAACACATATTTTATGTCGAAGAAAGTATAAGATGGAAAATTTTGAGTAAAATCTCGCATAATTAAAGTTGAAACATAAAATATTTACTACAAAAAATGACAATAGAAAAGAGGATTATGTTTTTTGGGAAGTTAGGTGATTTTGACATATGAGTTTTGTTGTTAGTTTTATAATTCTTTTTCTTAATTTTTATTTATTTATTTATTTATTTATTTATACTTTTTCTATATTTCTCTTATTTTTAATTTTGACCATTATATATCACAGTAAAAAATTGAAACAAAAAATAAACCACATATCTACATTCTACAGACCAATAATTCCTATAGCCCCTAGTTTGTTGGGGGCAGTTGAGTCACTTGAGTGTTGACTGCTAGGTGAGGATTATAGGTAATTACCTAATTAAACTTTTTCTTATCTCTTGTCTCATCATTTTACGGATCAAAATATATAAGACGAAGTTTTAATCTCTCACAATTTGTCTCATTAATATATGTCTTAATCTCTTATAATTCATCTCACTAATATATGATGGATTGAATTATCACGATATTTTCTAAATTTTTACTTTTTTTTATTGTTTAGAAAACTCTTCTTTGTTGATTAAGAATATGGAGTGCATTAGGGGTAAGCAAATTTTTTTTTTTAAATTGGACTGAATCAATTCTTTTGGTTTGGTTCTTATTCTGGTTCTGATATTTAGTAGAAATGATAATTTAGTTTGGTTCTGATTTTAAAAATTATAGATTAGTTCTAAACCAGACCAAACCAATGTATATTACTTATATAATCTATATATAATAATAAATTAATGTTTAAAAAATATATTGCTATTTTCTAACCCTAAACCAAACCCTAAGTATAAAATAATAATTAGTGATATTTCTTTTTGTCGTTTACACACAAATACAGACTTGATGTTATCAAACTTACTTTTTTTTTATTTTAATTTTATATTGTATGAACTAGATTGTAATACACATGTCAAATATTTTTAATTGTTGAATGGTCACTATATTATCTTTTTTTTTTTTTGAAACCTTGTTTGTATTTTCAATATTTTATCATTATTGAATACTTTTTAATTATCGTATGAAATATTAGATTTTATTATTTATTTATCAGCTCAAAAAATAAAAAGGATTTATTTTTTCAGAATCAAAAAATATTGAGGACTAAAACAATTAGAACCGGACAAAAGTATTGATTCTCAAACATATTAGTTTAGTTCTGATTTTAAATTTTTTAAGAACCAAAATATTGATCTGATTCTACATCTTTATTTTTTTTTTAGCAAAAAATTGACCAAACCGAATTATTAAAAAGTATTGATTCTCAAACATATTAGTTTAGTTCTGATTTTAAATTTTTTAAGAACCAAAATATTGATCTGATTCTACTTCTTTATTTTTTTTTTTAGCAAAAAATTGACCAAACCGAATTATTATCACCCTAGAGAGTATACTATATTTGGCACTCCAACGTATAACACTAAAATGCGCCGCGGTGTTGGTGGTGATGAGATTGTCTTCTTGTTACTATTAAGTACATATTCTTTTATTGGATACATAATCTCTAAAATGCCCAAACCCTCACATGCCCCTCGATCCACTTCTTCTTCGGGTGTACCTTTGTTCAAACCCTATAATCAAATATGAGATCAAAGGCAGCTTAAAAGGTAGTCTAATGAATAAAATTCCGTCACCAGAGTTATTTACGGCAATAAATGAATTGAGCAGTTTACAAATAAGTTTGAGTTTGCTTAAATTTATATTAATTAAAAATAAATAGAGTTTGAGCCTAAATTTTGAATCTGTAAACACATCAAGTTTGAACATAAAAATAAAGCTTGAAAACTTACTTGTAAATAACTCGTTTAATTATTTTTTATAAATATTTATAAAATATATATTTCATATAATATTTCTTAAGTCTCGTTTATATGGGCCGCAGACAAATGTTTACCATTTAAAATTTTCTATGAAATATTCAACAATTAATGTCTAATACAATTCCTACCCTTTCTTAATAGTATTGAAAAATGGAGGAAATCAAGTAGTACTTATTTTGTTATTTTGAGAAACTATTTAATAAATATGCATTAGAGTTTTAAGGGGTCAAAAACTTTAAGACAACTAAAAAGGAAAGTAGGCCAATAAAATGAGATAGAAGAAGTACGGTAATATTTAAGGTTTAAAGTTGCTAAACCTTCTGCACCATATTATATGAAGTAATATTCAATCATAATATATATGAAATATCAGAATCAATACATAAATCAACGTATATTTCAATGAGTTAGAGAGACTAATACTTTTCTAATGATCACAATTGGTTCGACTTTTATTATCTACATTTTGCGTATTTATCGTATACAAATGAGCCGAGCTGAGTTTGCTCGCAAATAACTAAGATATGAGTTCAATCCGTACATCGATAATGCAATTTTAAATGGATCAAGCCAAGTCTAAGCAAACTCCAAGATGACATGAGCTGAGCCAATCTTGATCTCAACTTGGTTCATATTTTAACAATACCTACATGCACATGTAGTTTTTGAATTTCGTAGAAAGTTGGAGAAATTTTAGTCGTAATAAATAAATAAATGAGAACTATAGTATAATAATTATAAAACTCACAATCAAAATTAATTTTCAAGTTACTCCTATGTTAATTGTTCGATTGCTAATAGTTGTGGAAAACAAGGACTTAGTTGACAAATCATGTTCTTGCTAAGAGTACGCTTATAAGTAAATTTGTACGTAGTGGATGTGGATGGAGTTTTTAAAGAGTAATGCTACGGTAGAGGAGGCAATTTTCGCTCGTGTCCATATGTTCGTCCAGTTTGTCCACTAATTAATAGGTATGGACAGATTTAAAATTGTTAATGACTATAAGTAGGTATATTCATTTGAGATCACTAATTTTGGTGGGCATATATAAATTTAAATGGATACCTATCTAACCCATTAATAATTTATCATTAATAATCAGTGGACATGGTGAATAAAATAATGTCCCCACTGCACTCATCAGAAGAACTTGTCATTTTGCTTTGCACCCACCCACCCTTTTGCTTCTTTTCCAGCTGTGTTTATGTAAAAATTGAGTCTAACATTCATAATAAAATTAGAGGGAGTATTATTAGTTAAAATCATGGCCATGATCAGAAGAACCTGTCATTTTTTATGCATCCTGAAACTATTGTTTATTTCTATTTTTATTTTCCTTTTGTATGTACCTCGCTCTGTATTTATTATAGATAATTTGTGTAAGAGATTTTTTTTTTAATCAAAAGGAAATACTTTCTACATTCCTATATTGTCCTATTTGACTTTTAAAACTCAAATGGACTATTTTTCAAATAAAAATTTGGATAATATATATATTTTGTTTAAAATTATAGACACGTAATTTGTAATACTAAAAATAATACTACGAATTACGTATTTTATGATTTTATAAAAAAAAATAAAAATATATAATTCAAATTTTTATTTAAAAAATAGTCAATTTGACTAAAAATATTTAAACACGACAATAATTTAGGAATGGATAGAGTGCTTATTTTAGAACAACCTAAAATAAAATAAGAAATACTTATTCTAGAATTGTGAGAGTATTTGTTAATAATCATTAGTTATTAATACAATTTTAGTAATCGCACTCTTTGTGTTTATTTTTATTTTGACGGGTAAATGGGCGCCCATGTCTATTTGGGGCCCGCCTATTTATACTAATGTTATTAATTTAGCACTCACTTGTCCGCCCATTTAAATCCGTCGGCCATATGGGCGTTGCCCATACCCGCCCAGTCCGCCTGTTTGTCACCTCTATGCTACGGGTACCTAAAGAGTACCAAATATTTTGCACCAAATAATGTTGCAGCTGATGTGATACAAAAAAATTAAAAATTAAAATTAATGCATCATATCAACTATCACATCAGATAATATATCATTTGATGTAAAAAATTTAATACTTTTTAAGCACTCACGTCATTACTCATTTTTAAAATTACTAAAATAATGGAGATGCCTAAATGTTCTCAAAGTTAGAACTGCAAAACCAAGGGTATTTTTGTCGCATTGGGAAAGCTGAATATTCTCCAGTCTACAATTGCAATCAAATCATATTTTTATTCTTTAATTATAAAATAACCTCTCGAGGCTTTTTAATCAAGAAGGAATTTTAGTTTCTATCTTCGAGGCTTAGAATTTAAATTGCTGCTTTGGGAAAACCACATTGCCTATTTTGCTACTCCATCAACTGGCCATCTATTTTGGGATTGTACCGTACAATCTTGTGATGCAATTACAGAGGACTGAGGAGTGACGGTTGCTCTATGATCCTTTGAGAAAAGCATATTTCCAAGAAAAGGCATTGTGTTTTTTACCCATCCACCGAGAAATGTCTAGAGTGATTTAACTTTGGCAGTTGTTTATTTCTTAGAGGCACGATTCTTAAAGCGAGTTCGAACTTATAGTATTATTATTTTTATTAGTTTAAATTTATTTAGATTTCTACAATGTTAAATTATATTTATCTTTTTCTAAGTAATGATAAAAAATATTAAATTATCACCAATTTAATAATATTTAATCATCCAACGACTCTAATATTAAAGTTTGTAATAATACTACAAACTCCACTAACGTAATATCAATTGTCTATTTCTTTTATTATTTCATTTTTTGCTACTTTTCTCACCCACATTCTTTTTTTTCAATGATGGTTATTTACCTTGAAGATTTGAAAGGGCTATACTCATAGAGACGTGTCAACTTGTAATTGGACACAATGGCCTAAACATATTTTGTACATTATGCAATCTAGCATGATGGGATGATAGCTTTCGGAAAGCATTTTTCTTGATGAAAAGGTTAGTGCTGGAAAAGCAACACGATTATGTCGAGCAATAAAGATTTTATAAGTCCCTCAGACTATAGTCGATTTTGTCATATGCACGCCAGAAGTCTTTTGATAGATGTCGTTAGTGATTTATCGTTAAATTACTTATGTACATTACACATGTCATTTTTCAATAATATTATGGTAAATTTTTATTAAATAATTAAACGATAAAAAAAGAAAAAATTACAAATTCAGGCTTTCTTCTTCACATTAATGAGAATATCTTTTCTCTCACACATACACACATAGACAAACACACAAACCCCAACAGACACACACACAGCCACACTTATAAAATGCGTGAGATTTTACATATCCAGCATACAAATCAGGAAGCTTATTCATGTGCTTTGGTACCATCTCCGGCTCCAGACCCAACCGCCACCACTGCCGCTTCCGTCGTCGTGGTGTTGTTGGCGTTGCTGCTATTGCGGCTAGGAGAACTCTTTTTTTCGATTAGATCTATTCACCATCTTCTTCAGCTCTGTCAAATTTGAAAAAGCCACAGCAGCAGCTGCAGAGGAAGCCGAGGTTCGCGCTGGAGTTGGACGGACTCGCCTCTGGCAGATGGCCTAAGAGTCGTAGATTTGAGAATTTCAGATCCAAATCGATTTTCAAGCTTTGAAGCTTTGGAATTGAATGAGGGTTTGGAAAAGGCAATGAACCGTACTTACTACATTTGTGCCAAAGATGAAGGCTAGTTACTGTCTGCAATTGAGTCACAGTCTTGGTTTCGAGAGAGGTCGCGAAGTAGCTGTCTCAGAAAAGTCTCAAAGAGGAAGGGCTGTTGAAAGGCTTGGCTTGATAGAATTTCAAAATCAAGCCCTCACGGGTGTAGCTCAGTTGGTTAAGAGCTAGTAGATTTGGAACAGGACCAAGGATCGAATCCTAGCAACCGCAGTGTGGGGGTTTCATCCTCTTGTGGGGGTGGCTCCTTGTAGGTACTAGGCACGTGTTCTCCTAGCTACTTAATCGCTGAGTCACCGTGATTTTCCCTCTCACATTCTCATGGGGCTGGGGTGTGGGGGCTCTCGGGGGGAGAGATTTCCCCTTTTTTGGAATAGAATTTCAAAATCAAACTCAAAAGGCAAAGATAGAATTTCAAAATCAAAATCGATTTGGGCTACTAGGTTTGAAGCTTTGGTAGGAAAATTTCATTTTAGCCCTTGGTCACGCATGTGGGAGGCACATGGTTAACGGTAAATCTCTAACGGCATTAATTAAAAGGACTTTTGGCTTGCAAATTTGAAGTGGTAGAGACGAAAATTGCAAGAATTTTTTTTGAAGGATTAATGGTAGAATTGGTCATAGTCGAGGGATTTGTAAAGTCATTATCCCTTACGTCAAATGCTAGATTTAAGGATTTTGAAAGTGAAGATCCTTCTACAACACCAACATCAACTATACAAAATAAAGTAATGTCGCATCCCGAAAATTTACCAATAAATTTTGTTTACAACAAGCTTTTAGATTTTATACAATACAATTATATAATACATCGGTAGGTATACTGTACAATATTATGATATTTGTTATAAACCAAATTTATAAACAAATTCTGTTACTCTATTATTTTTCTAAAAAATAATACATTGTCATCGAAATTTAGGATCACCTTTTTAGTCGTTTAAAAAATGCTCCATTCATTCTTTAAAAATAATAATAATCACTACAACAAAAAATGTCTATTAGGACGTGTGACGCCCCGGGTTCGGGATTCGGTAATAAACCCCAACTCGGTGCGCCAAACTAAAAGAAACAACTAAAGTCCACCGAAGTGAACGAGCTACACGAGCTCAAAACCAACACTATGCAGCGGAAAACCACAATAAGTAAAAATATGAGTCTTTAAAACTCAAATAATAAAATAATAATTATAAAATCTCCTTAGCCAAAAACAAGCCGAAGAACAAAACTACTAGAAACCTCAACAATAGACCTCGACGGCTATCTGCTGAACCGGAGAAACAACAACATTAAATACTCGCGAGCTAACATGCTCACGGAAAACTACAATGATAAACGGCTCGACATCGAGTGTCGGCTTCCAAAATAGTATAACATTAAAGGAGTTACAGAACAATGCTACCCATAAGTAAAGTTTACATAACTTTACATCAACCAACGTCCTCACTGAACTAAGAAACTAAGAAACAAAATTATACACAAGCTCCGGAGAGCAACTACCCAAAAATCATTTTGCAGCACCCGCAAGTCTCACCGATCGCGCTATGTCGTCCTTCAATTGCAATCTAAAAGAGTTAACACAAGAAGAGTGAGTCTAAAAGACCCCGTAAGCCACTATAATGCATTGTATGCTATGAGTATGAATACAACAGTAAACCAAACTCTACATGTAGCTAGTCTAAGTAGCACTTCCGGCTTACCTAACATTTCAGCCACAAACCGGCAAGTCAAGGGATTATTCTAACTTGACCAACAATCGACAACTATCACATGCAACTAGATGACATGGCATGATGCTCAACACTAGGAATAACATGGTAATAACATTTATATACCATAACGATCATGTATCATATTGAAAATATACAAGTTACATAAATAACTTAGCACTTTGGTGTTCACATAAGTGCAACTTAATTAAACCACATCGTGAAGGATATTATTTCTCTTTCTTCCAACTTCACGTTGCTCCTGCAATACACGAGAAAACATATGTGCCTCGATACCCGTGTACGTAGTATCGACGTCCCCGACACAATCCCGTCGAGTTCAACATAGCAAACCAAAGTCGCGCGTATTGCTACAACAGTGGGGCTACATCCCACCTGCGGCAAAGTGAGGGTGTGTGGCCGTACGACGACTTATAGCGATTACGAATCCCATTCGTAAAGACTATAGGTCGTCCCACCATGACATTAACAACAACGACGCCAGCTGGACTCAATGCAATGCACAAGTAGATATTTACTCATCGTTCTCAACAAATCATCATGTGTTCCTTGAATCACATATCAAATCAACTCAATGTGTTTGTAAATACTATACACACAATCAATCATCAAAGTAGGATGATTGTCCTACGATCAATCATCAAAGTAGGATGATTGTCCTATTTCGTGCTAGAACAATCACAACATGTCCGTAATCATTGAACATATAGACACAACAAGACAATCGGCAAGGTAGGCCAATCGTACAACTCAACCACCGAACAGTGTCTGTGATAGCTAGACACATACATGAACCCCAATGTAAGGTATTTATACCTTATAATCAACTGTCAAACAAGGTCCATAATGTGGAACCTATATAACACAAGGACAGGTTATTCATCCTAATCCCAAATTAAGGTAACATGTTTCTCACATGTACGCAAACTCATAACCCCACAAGATAAGTCTGCTCGTACTTATTTACACTTAACTTAGGATCCCTATAGTATCCTTTAGTCACTCGAAATACTCAAATAAAGAGGTAACTAAGTACCATCAATACTTGTTTATACAAGAACATAGTTCAACTATTCAGCGTAATTTGTGGTCAACTGATGTTTGACTAAGTCAATCGAAGTCACAGTCCTACTAACTCATAAACCCATCAATTCATCATCCCCCATGGTAGGGAATTAATATATGTCACGTAGGGATTAATACTACCCGTTACTCGACTCCGTAGAGTCAACTATACCCATTAATGAAATTACCATGATAATCGACGTTCATTTATTACGTCATATTCGACTCCGCCAGAGTCAGTCATGACTAGTGTATATCTCATAATGACTCCGCTAGAGTCGTTACCAATATTAAAATGTCGGGACAAACCGTAGTATCGTCCCTATAAACTCCTATCGATTGCAATGTCCAACGCACGAAGAGTCTACTACTCGTAACGATTTCATAAGGTTTCCGCTAGTGCGTAAACGACAAAACCTCAATGCTTTGATATACTCGAACTTAAGAAATACATAGCGAAGTACAATTAAATTAAACAAGTCTTCGGTGACATTATGGCCGGAACCCAACTAATATCACACAAGTATGCTTCAACCTCAATGAGTTTCTATTACTCGGCATAATAATTACTAGGACAACCGCAACAACACAACAACCACAACAATAATACCAACAACATCAAGCTCCACGAGTCTCTATTACTCGAAGTCTACGAACTCAACAATAATTCATCAATTCTTTCTTTATTCCGAAATCCTTAAATCGAGCAAGTAACGAATTATAACCTAGCATCATTCATAGGGACGATTATATCTATTTCTCCCAATAAAAGTCACGAATATCATCGCTAACGCATCCTACATGCTTTACTCTTCCAATTCAACTCGTAAAACACACAAAGCATTATAGTTACTTACCTTCACCGCGAATCCACCACGAAATCAAGGGCTTATGGTGGAAATGTGCTCCTCCGCAAACTCTACACCGCTACGGAGTCCAAACGTCGATCCCAAGCTCAATCCAAGTCCGAATCAAGCTTCCTCTCTCTCAAAACTTCCCTATCTCTCTCTAAAATGTGAGAGAAGAAGTGGGGTGACAATTCTTCAACCGATCGGATGATCTAATCGGCTAGAAACATGCTCCTTGTCGCCCTCTACGCTACGGCGAAGACGGATCGTCGATCCGACTAACGGAGCTCGAGATATCACGATTTCTTCCTCTACTCTCTCTCCTCTCTCTCTTCTTTCTCTCTCTCTAAAGATCTGGTTTGGAAGAGGATAATGAGGGAGAAAAGGGTTGGGTTTTTTCATTAATACCATGGGTAAGTGTTTGGTCCAATTTCGGGTTTGTTTGAGCATTTTAAACCACTTAATGATGTTAAAAACCGAGAAATAACAACCAGGACGACAGTGTCCGTCCTTGCACGTCCGTGTCAAGGGAATGTGCACGGCCGTGTCAAGGGAAGGCACGTGGCCGTGCGAAACGTTCTGGAATCTCTGTCCTATATACACACGGCCGTGCCAAGGAAAGGCGCACGGCCGTGCAACACCAGCACGGTCCAGTTCCGCATCTTTTCACTCCACTTCCTAGGTTTGATCACTTGGCCACTCTTAGGTGTGATTATACAACACTCATAACACATCTTAACGATATCGTGGATCGCATATTAAGGCATAATCAGTCTAACGATTCTTATAAGTATGAAACGGAATCATGAACTAAGCATAATTCAACTAACGTGCTACTACAACGAGTCTAACGTGTAAATCACGCATAACATAAACAAATCACACGTATGAGGGTTCGGGGTGTTACATCCTCTCCTCCTTAAAGGAATTCGTCCGCGAATTCAGGGATTGTATATTCATGGGCCATACATACATCACAACAAGGCTGTACCATAGCCTACTTAATCAAACCAATGTCGATAGTGAGTGAAAGCCTAACAAAAAAAAAAACGAGTTGGTCCAGCTTAGAGGTCATAGACCTCTAGTAACATTCACACACGAGGTGCTCAACGGTTAGGTATAATTTCGAGACATAATCGTTCTCGAGGTTCCATATAGAGACTAATTATCGTCCCCAATCAAGTTCACAATTAAAACACATCTTATAGAGTCATACTAACTCATCTCATATACATCTCAACGTCACGCTTCCAAGGCGTAAAACTCATTTTCAACTATCCGTGGTACATTTTCAACAATTAGTCACGGAGAATTCCGCGATAAACTAGGTTCGGGCTTATACGACCCTTAGGTTTGCAAAATTACACAGCGACATCATAAAGTCAAGGAACAAGTTCAAACAAATGGCATATCACTAAAGGTCACGTGAGTCACAGAACTCTGTCGTGAATAACGACGTTACCGGTTATCACGGGCCGACGAAATAAAAGATCAACGAAGTCGCAAGCTAACATGCAAGTGATGCAACTACTCATGTCGATAAGACACAAAGTCAACTTAAATAATAATAAGAGTTTCAAACTCTAAATACCTTCAACGGAGCGGATCGGTATCATTGGACACCAATACCATATACTATACGTGCTACTCGAAACATAGAGTGTAACACACTCTCAATGATTACATCCACAGGTCAACTACGAGATATAATATTCTAACGAACGAGTACCCAATCAGAGTACAAAAGGTAGTCCGATAACAGGGAGACAAATAAATAATAGAATACGTCACGATGAACATGACTCTTACGGATTCAATTACAAGGTCTCACCTCTAACCTTGACTCGCTCTATTAGAGTCTTGGGTCGGTGCAGGAGGGTTCGGTGGGGGACACTTGCTCCACTCGGGGTGTCTCACCTAGGGCCACATTCAGTTGGTCCTCAAGTTCTCTCAGTTCTCGCAATGAGTGTCTGAGTTGAAATACGATCGGGTGCATGACTGATATCCTTGCAGTCTTCTTAGTTCGTGCCATCCTGTTATGGTATGGAATAGAGACGTTAGATCTCTAAAGAAAAGTGGAATACATTAGGCAATTCGACTAAAGGCAAGCTTACCAACGAAAATTTCTCAATTCTCAACCCCAGGCGTTTAACACGTGCGTAGGGTCCTAACGTAAACCATCTTACTATGTCAATCGATACACACATAAGGTTATACCATCTATTCATATGTATACCCAATAAAATTCGACTGAATCATCATACCAAACTCAGTCTATAACACATCACACAAGGTAGACATCTCATGCTCACCCCAAGGGTGGCCAACTCATATTCAATATCTTTACAGTCAGGTTAATATACCGTTCACGTGACAACTTACAAGTCACAAATGGCTAATGACAAGCCTCCAACAATTCTTTGTTCCACCGAGCACAACGACTCACACAACCACCAATACATATCGAAGGATACACAATCCATACAAATGCACATACATGTCGAAGATCATAAATTCCATTTACTTGTCCATTTCGTTTGGTAAATAGGTAAGGCAATTTCAACCTATCATACTACCAGTTGGGTCTCGACGAATATCTCTTGACAACCAAATCAGGGGCCCTTCTGAAGTGGCTTCAAAAGCTTCCGTCGCAGGGCGTTAAGGATAAGTGATTACAAGTATGCCCCTTCAGATTCGGTCTCATGCACATAATTGTCAAATACAAGCAAATGTCTTAATTGTAACATATATTTCTAGTATGTACAAGTTTCGCATGCCATGATGTGATATGCAAGAATAGTCTAAGTTAGCACGGACTCATGTCCTCGCACTATTATAACTCAACAGTCAACATAAATCGCTAGTGGACTCGTGACCCAAAATCTTAGGTCTTCCACATGTATCCTCTCTAATGATTAATATTCACAAGCCTAAGACGTTTCCTTGAAGCGTCCCGTCTATACATCTTCACGATGAACAAGACCACCTAAGTTGGTCAAATCACAATATTAAACCTTTCAAGCGAGTCATACTAGTCGTCAACCTTCTAGCGAGGTCTTAATACATAGTCACAAATCTCCTTAGGAGAAATTAACGAACTACAAATCATTTGTCCCCGCTCTCATGAGCGTGAGAACTCAACCATCCCAGTCCTATATGGACTAACTCCAAAAATTTACCAATATCAACCCAACACTTATACTCAAGCACTCGACGTTAATCACTCAACCCAATGCCCAAACCACCTAAGCCGAGGATCCTATCCTGGCGAATAGCTAACAAGCTCGATACCAGCGTGACGCCCGGGTTCGGGATTCGGTAATAAACCCCAACTCGGTGCGCCAAACTAAAAGAAACAACTAAAGTCCACCGAAGTGAACGAGCTACACGAGCTCAAAACCAACACTATGCAGCGGAAAACCACAATAAGTAAAAACATGAGTCTTTAAAACTCAAATAATAAAATAATAATTATAAAATCTCCTTAACCAAAAACAAGCCGAAGAACAAAACTACTAGAAACCTCAACAATAGACCTCGACGGCTAACTGTTGAACCGGAGAAACAACAACATTAAATACTCGCGAGCTAACATGCTCGAGGAAAACTACAATGATAAACGGCTCGACATCGAGTGTCGGCTTCCAAAATAGTATAACATTAAAGGAGTTACAGAACATTGCTACCCATAAGTAAAGTTTACATAACTTTACATCAACCAACGTCCTCACTGAACTAAGAAACTAAGAAACAAAATTATACACAAGCTCCGGAGAGTAACTACCCAAAAATATTCTGCAGCACCCGCAAGTCTCACCAATCGCGCTATGTCGTCCTTCAATTGCAATATAAAAGAGTTAACACAAGAAGAGTGAGTCTAAAAGACCCCGTAAGCCACTATAATGCATTGTATGCTATGAGTATGAATGCAACAGTAAACCAAACTCTACATGTAGCTAGTCTAAGTAGCACTTCCGGCTTACCTAACATTTCAGCCACAAACCGGCAAGTCAAGGGACTATTCCAACTTGACCAACAATCGACAACTATCACATGCAACTAGATGACATGGCATGATGCTCAACACTAGGAATAACATGGTAATAACATTTATATACCATAACGATCATGTATCATATTGAAAATATACAAGTTACATAAATAACTTAGCACTTTGGTGTTCACATAATTGCAACTTAATTAAACCACATCGTGAATGATATTATTTCTCTTTCTTCCAACTTCGCGTTGCTCCTTCAATACACGAGAAAACATATGTGCCTCGATACCCGTGTACGTAGTATCGACGTCCCCGACACAATCCCGTCGAGTTCAACATAGCAAACCAAAGTCGCGCGTATTGCTACAACAGTGGGGCTACATCCCACCTGCGGCCAACAGGTGAGGGGTGTGTGCAAACCGGTACAGCGACTTATAGCGATTACGAATCCCATTCATAATGACTATAGGTCGTCCCACCATGACATTAACAACAACGACGCCAGCTGGACTCAATGCAATGCACAAGTAGATATTTACTCATCGTTCTCAACAAATCATCATGTGTTCCTTGAATCACATATCAAATCAACTCAATGTGTTTGTAAATACTATACACACAATCAATCATCAAAGTAGGATGATTGTCCTACGATCAATCATCAAAGTAGGATGATTGTCCTATTTCGTGCTAGAACAATCACAACATGTCCGTAATCATTGAACATATAGACACAACAAGACAATCGGCAAGGTAGGCCAATCGTACAACTCAACCACTGAACAGTGTCTGTGATAGCTAGACACATACATGAACCCCAATGTAAGGTATTTATACCTTATAATCAACTGTCAAACAAGGTCCATAATGTGGAACCTATATAACACAAGGACAAGTTATTCATCCTAATCCCAAATTAAGGTAACATGTTTCTCACATGTACGCAAACTCATAACCCCACAAGATAAGTCTGCTCGTACTTATTTACACTTAACTTAGGATCCCTATAGTATCCTTTAGTCACTCGAAATACTCTAATAAAGAGGTAACTAAGTACCATCAATACTTGTTTATACAAGAACATAGTTCAACTATTCAGCGTAATTTGTGGTCAACTGATGTTTGACTAAGTCAATCGAAGTCACAGTCCTACTAACTCATAAACCCATCAATTCATCATCCCCCATGGTAGGGAATTAATGTAACACCCCGAATCCTCTTACGCATGATTTACTTAGCTTATGTGTTAAACTTGTTTCATTAATATGCTAATGGAATTATGCTTTGCTTTACATGTTGATTTCATGTTTATGAGAATTGTTATGATTATTGTGTGTTGATAGATTGCTTGTTATGGTCTATGATGTTCATTTGATGTATTACAAGTGTTGTACGATCACACCTAGGAGTGCCCAAGTGTTCCAACCAATGAGATAGAGTAAAAATAGAAGTATGTTGACCAGAGTGTTTTGCACGGCCGTGTGCCTTCCCTTGGCACGGCCATGCAACATTGTCAAACCTTTCCAGAATGTTTGGCACGGCCGTGTGCCTTTATTTGGCACGGCCGTGCAAGAGAGTCACCCCTTTTTCCAGAACCTTTGGCACGGGCGTGCAGCTAACCTTGGCACGGCCGTGCGAGAGTGGCACGGCCGTGCAAGTTTCTTGACGCGGCCGTGCAAGTCGGGCTGGTTCCAAAAATCAGAATTTTAGAATTACTTTTGTACCCTTAAAACACACCACATGTGTGGCTCTCCTTGAGCCACGTCATTGCCCTTCCCAAATCTGAACATGGTCACTTAAATGGGTGGAGAGACTTCATTTCTCTCCACTCTTCCCTCCATTTCCACCATTGAAGCTCAAGAGAGTGTGTGTGGGAGAAAAAGTGAGATTGGTGTGTGTGTTTGGGTTCCCAGAGATCCAACCGTCCGATCAACGATCCGAGACCGTCATTGGATTGGGGTTGAGCTAGGGAACAACTTAGGTGGCTTCGATCTTACTTTTGTTGTGTTGATTTTCGTCACAAGGTAAGTTACTAAACCCCCTTTGTATGCTTAAGCTTCAATGTGTGTTAGAGCATCATTATTATTGTATGACTTGCTTTATATGTTGTTTTTATGTATAAATCCCTAGGTTGAGATGAGTACATTGTACTTGTACTATGGGTATGTGTTGAATGATGTTAATGAACAAGGTTGGCACATAAATGTTAGGGTTTGAACAAATAGAGAACTTGAGACTTGAAAATGGGTGGTCTTGCACTTAGCATTGAAACCCTAATTTGGTGAACTCTAGTAATGACTCCGAGAAGTAGATTTTAGGGAGGATTATGACTCCCCGGACCACATGTTAGATTACTACGAGGTTTAGAGTCCGAATGATCGAGATTCTAGTCCTCCGTACTTTGATACTGTTAAATTAGAGACTTGTGTATAGCTCTAACGTGTTGAATCGAATGTTTACATATTTGTTAAATGATGATGAGTGATGAAATAGAATAATCTACTTGTCATTTGTCAAGTTCACTACTTTTGAACTTGACGGTTATTTGCATTAGATGAATAAGAACATCTATTTGTGCATTGTGTAAGTCCAGCTGGCGTCGTTGGTCGAGTAAGGTAGGACGACCTATGGTCTTCACAAATTAACGTTTGTGATCGCCATAAGTCGCCGTACCGAAGTTTCACACACCCCTCTTCTGTTGGCCACAGTTGAGAAGTAGCCCCATTGTTGTAGCAATACGCATGGCTTTGGTTTGCTAAGTTTGAACTCGATAGGTTTATCGGGGACGTCGATACCACACACACGGGTATCGAGGACACGTTTGGTTATTTTGTGTATTGCAGGAGCAACGCAAAGAATGGACAAAGAAATATCATATCCTTTATAACGTGGTTTGTTACAAGCATTTATGTGAATATCAAGGTGCCATTGAGACATGTTACATGTGTATATCAATATGATGTTATCTGTTGGTTGTGATATATAAATGAGCTGAAATGTTAAAGTTATCGTCGAGCATTATGCCATGTCATATAGTTGCATTTAGTAACTTATTGAGTTTCGACTCACCCCGTTTGTTGTTTAATTGTTTTCTTTAGATTCGAGCCAGGCGGGAAGTTCGCGGTGAGGTCGATTAGTTCCACTACTTAGCTCGCAGGTGGTCTTTTGCTTTGTTGGTCACGGAACTCTTTTGTTGATAGTTAGACAATTCTTTTGGTGAGGACGACTGGTAAAGCAAAGTCATGTAGACTTTGCTTGGGTAGTATGTATACTCTGTTTGTACCTCTTATTCTTTTGGTAGCCGACACGTGTATGTCGAGCTCGTACACTCTATCAGATGTTTAATTTAGTTATTTTCCCAAGCATGTCGTAGCTTGTGGATTATGTGTATAGTTGGTTCCGGCATGTTGTGGCCGAGGTAGTTAATGTTATTAAAGATATTTCCTCAAACTTATACTTGTGCTTTGTTAGTTGGGTTCCGGATGTAACGTCGCCGATGATTGATTTTTCTTTATCAAAGTTTTTGTTAAACGGGTTTTGTGGTGCGTACGAATCGTTGCGCCACGTGCTTTTATTATTTTATCGTTTATTGTTTTGTTGTTTTGGCGCGTCAACCTTGGGATTCTGCATTGGAATCCGGGTCGGGGCGTCACAATTAATATATGTCACGTAGGGATTAATACTACCCGTTACTCGACTCCGTAGAGTCAACTATACCCATTAATGAAATTACCATGATAATCGACGTTCATTTATTACGTCCTATTCGACTCCGCCAGAGTCAGTCACGACTAGTGTATATCTCATAATGACTCCGCTAGAGTCGTTACCAATATTAAAATGTCGGGACAAACCGTAGTATCGTCCCTATAAACTCCTATATATCGATTGCAATGTCCAACGCATGAAGAGTCTACTACTCGTAACGATTTCATAAGGTTTCCGCTAGTGCGTAAACGACAAAACCTCAATGCTTTGATATACTCGAACTTAAGAAATACATAGCGAAGTACAATTAAATTAAACAAGTCTTCGGCGACATTATGGCCGGAACCCAACTAATATCACACAAGTATGCTTCAACCTCAATGAGTTTCTATTACTCGGCATAATAATTACTAGGACAACCGCAACAACCACAACAATAATACCAACAACATCAAGCTCCACGAGTCTCTATTACTCGAAGTCTACGAACTCAACAATAATTCATCAATTCTTTCTTTATTCCGAAATCCTTAAATCGAGCAAGTAACGGATTATAACCTAGCATCATTCATAGGGACGATTATATCTATTTCTCCCAATAAAAGTCACGAATATCATCGCTAACGCATCCTACATGCTTTACTCTTCCAATTCAACTCGTAAAACACACAAAGCATTATAGTTACTTACCTTCACCGCGAATCCACCATGAAATCAAGGGCTTATGGTGGAAATGTGCTCCTCCGCAAACTCTACACCGCTACGGAGTCCAAACGTCGATCCCAAGCTCAATCCAAGTCCGAATCAAGCTTCCTCTCTCTCAAAACTTCCCTATCTCTCTCTAAAACGTGAGAGAAGAAGTGGGGTGGCAATTCTTTAACCGATCGGATGATCTAATCAGCTAGAAACATGCTCCTTGTCGCCCTCTACGCTACGGCGAAGACGGATCGTCGATCCGACTAACGGAGCTCGAGATATCACAATTTCTTCCTCTACTCTCTCTCCTCTCTCTCTTCTTTCTCTCTCTCTCTAAAGATCTGGTTTGGAAGAGGATAATGAGGGAGAAAAGGGTTGGGTTTTGTCATTAATACCATGGGTAAGTGTTTGGTCCAATTTCGGATTTGTTTGAGCATTTTAAACCACTTAAAGATGTTAAAAACCGAGAAATAACGAAAACCGGACGAACAGAGTGTCCGTCCTTGCACGGCCGTGTCAAGGGAATGTGCACGGCCGTGTCACTCTTGCACGGCCGTGTCAAGGGAAGGCACGCGGCCGTGCGAAACGTTCTGGAATCTCTATCCTATATACGCACGGCCGTGCCAAGGAAAGGCGCACGGCCGTGCAACACCAGCACGGTCCAGTTCCGCATCTTTTCACTCCACTTCCTAGGTTTGATCACTTGGCCACTCTTAGGTGTGATTATACAACACTCATAACACATCTTAACGATATCGTGGATCGCATATTAAGGCATAATCAGTCTAACGATTCTTATAAGTATGAAACGGAATCATGAACTAAGCATAATTCAACTAACGTGCTACTACAACGAGTCTAACGTGTAAATCACGCATAACATAAACAAATCACACGTAAGAGGGTTCGGGGTGTTACAGGACGCCCGATTGAGTCCTTAAATATGGATTTATAGGACGCCTTATTTGATAGGACGCAAACTCGGGCATCCTATCTAAAGGGGTAGCAAAAGGTTAATGGGACTCTTAAGGGCGACCTAATAGGTAAAATGTGTTAGGACGCCTTTAACCGTCCCATAAAGATAGTTAATAAAACCACATCCGTGTCCTAATAGGGAATATTATAAAACGACTTATAGCGTCCTTAAAAACCCAATTTCAGAATTATTTTTAGGACGAATCAACACGTCCTAAGATGATGGTGTATGGCGTCCTAATATAGTATCGTGATAGGGCAAAAAGCGTCCTAATATATCATCTTGATAGGACCAAGTTTGTCGTCCTAATACCATACCGTGACAGGACGAAGAGAAGCGTCCTAATATATTATCTTGATAGGACCAAATTCGTTGTCGTAATACAATACCGTGATAGGACATGTTTAGGCATCCCAATAATATCACTGTATACAACGGAGTTGGGCTTCTCAATAGATTGATAGGACACCCATGCCTCTACAAATTTTGCTAATATAGTGTCCTAAAAAGCACTTACACCTCTAATTTTAGGACGATCCATGACGTCCTAATTGAATGTTTAAAAGAATATCTTCCAAAATAATGCTTCAAGAACTTTGTAAGAATCATTCTACCACTGTAATAACCATCAATATTCACATATCATAAAAAAAAAACTCTTAAAAAGAAAAAATAAAAAATTTAAAATTAACTCGTTAATATTAAAACTTAACCATTCATACAAATCATTACCAGCATATCCCAAACAGTCTTATACTAAAAGACTTTGACAAGCCTGGTGGGCTAACTATCCCACTAACCAACATATGCTAAGCAAAAATAAAATTAAAAAAACCACACAAAAGTTGAACCTAAAGTCTAAAACATAGTAAATGAAAATTAAAAGCTAACCAATATAATTACTCCATCAAACCAAAAAAAGCAACCACGTATTCGCGAACAACTTAACGCATGTCATCATTAGGCACCACCTGCAATTATTCAATGTGTATATATATATATATATATATATATATATATATATATATCAGTATTATGGAATGTCCACTTATAAGATACAACATAACCAAACACACTAGTTCAACATACCGTAATGAAATTGCAAGGCCATGCAATAGTTGCTCCAATAAAATCTCCAATTGTTACAAATAATCCATAAGGCCTGACCAAACGTTCATTTCTTTTCACAGGTACTTCAATGTGTACTTCACACCAATTTGGTCCGATTTCTTCGCCACCTACTTCTGTCGTCGGGTCTAAGCTGTGAATCCATCCTTTTGCTACAGTCTCGGAAGGATTTGTTATGCTCTTTAGATAAACTTCGACTCCATCCTAAATGTCAAATTCAAGAAATGCTTAAAACAAAAGCCTATACAGTCATATGATCAAACAACAATAAATACAGAACAACACATTTATTTCTCAATCTTCTTTCCTAGCATGTATATAAAGCCAACTCATAATACTCCAGAGGATAGAAAGAAACAAAGTTTAGAAGAAAATGAATATATAAAAAACTGATTAAAACATTAAAATTTGTTTACCCGAAGAGGTCGAGATTGTTGGGCTGTTGTACGATGGTCTCCGGATGCAACACCAGCACTTGAACCAACACCAACACTTGAACCATTAGAAGCATTAAGACCATTAGAAGCATTACTTCTCATCTCCATTACCAAAGCCCTCATTTCTGCCATTTCACTGCTCAAATGCTCATACGCATTCTTCCATTGCATATTCTCCCTATGAGATGTAGAACGACTAGGAACTTCACCCCAAACATCAGATGTGCGAACACCTAACCCATACATGCATGCACGACCTTGTGGATCTTTTCCTAAAACTTTAGAAAGTACATCATCTGGCCCGGGTTCATCAAGTGTCCCCTCAGGAAGTTGAGATTTTAGTTCTTGCATTTGTTCCTATAAAATAGGGCATACTAATCATATTAGCATGAAAGTAAAATTGCATAAATTACTTGAGGGGAATAATTAAGTAATGTTCACCTTTCTAGCCATCAAAATATTAATATTGTTAATTCAATAAAGATACTAAATAACATAAGACGGTCAATATGAGCAATTCACTTATGACTCCATTACAACCCCCCCTAGTCACTCATGTAGAACAATATACAGTAATGACTGTGATTGCCACAACCAAATGCCAAAAGTAAGCAAAAAGTAAGTTAATTACATAGAATACCAAAGTTACTAGCTGAAGATGTACTTGTATTTGTGTACCAATATTCAAAGATGCAATATCAACACAGTATATTAAAGTCATGTGAGCTCCATCAATAACCACATCAGCAGTCTAGTCTCGTAGAAACAAAATTTTTATAGCATAAGCAAACCACAAAAAGTGAACAACCAAATATCCTCCCCAAGCTGAAACCACTATGACACAACTTCTTCTCATCAAACATTCTTTGTGCAAAAGGTGTCAAAGTTTTTGTCTGATATGAGGGAAATACCCGCTACAACACGAATCAGTGAGACCAATAAGAATATGCACAAAGTAGTGATTAACTATGAGACATAAGATTATGCTAAAAAGATGGAAAAAAAAATTGTGAAAGGAGATTGACGGAGGAGAAGATATAACTTCTAAAAGTATAAATACTCTAAATAGATTATTGATAAATTTCTCATCTAAATAATGTAACTTTGTATCTCCCCAAACAGAATTATATAAAGTAATTACATAAATTACAATAGGTGGAAAGGATTTGAAAAACATACAATTGCTTTTGATGCTTCTTCATTTTTGGAGGCTCCATCTTTAGAGTAAAATGCAACAAACAAATCCATCCGGGGTGGATAATATCCCAGCTCTTTTTTCTATGCTCAAAACAACATAAATTGCATTAGCACAACTTAGGTAAGATAAACATTATACACAAAATTTAATGTTGGGATTCTTATACCTTTTCTTCACGAATTTGAGCGTAGCTCTTTTTGCCCGTGACCTGCACCATCTTCCTTTTTTCTCTATTTTCTTGATTCTTTTTGCTAATTATCTAAAGTAGTAAAGTAAATCAAAAATTCAAAAATGAGAACATTCTTAAAGTGATTATCTAGATAGCCTAGTTATTTATTTGAATTTGTTAGCCAAAATGTTATTATATTAAAGAGAAAAAGTCTTCATCTATACATCATATCTCATTGATAGTAAGTTATCAAAAACATTCGAGAAATCATACCTGAACTTCTTCATTATTCCAATGTTTAACAAGATTTGTCCATTGTGCTTGATGAACTTTTGGTGGTTTTTTCATAATTTGCTCTTGAAGTGGCAACATTGGATCGTAATAATGTTTCTTTATCCTTCCTCTCCAATTTCTCACCTTCTTTCCAAATGATTGCAGTAACCAACTCTCACAGCCAGGGGGAAGATCAAACCTTGACTATAAAATAATCAAGAATATAATACTTAGTTTCTAAAAATGAAAACTAATACTAATAAATAAGTTCGCAACTTACATTTAGCGTATCCAACAAATCATTTTTCAATTTTTTGTCAAATTTATGCCATTGTTTATCAACTGGGCAAAATTGCCCAGATCTCGCCATTGATCCCATGAAATGAGTCAATTTTGATGTGTTTTCTTCATCAATAGGCTGCCCCAAGTCATTGAATAAAACCTTTATCCGATCTCCTTGAGCTTGCTTCCAAATATTAGGCATGTACGTAGGACCTCGAACTCTCTTGCGCATGTTTCCAACGACTATTAATAAAAAACAAAAACAAAACAAGGGAACTGTATAAGCATGCACACCTACAACAAGTAACTTTAAAGTTTGAAAAAGTTTAACAAAGACATAAGTATAGTACATATTCAAGAAATTTTCTTGTACCTAGGGGTTCCGTAGGTTGATCAGATATTTCGTCCAATAAATCCTCCAAATCAAGCTGGCTGGCTTGTACCTAGGGGTTCCGTAGGTTGATCAGGCCATTGTCTCGGATCATGGTACCCAGTTTTCTGACCGGTTTACAGAGGCTTACGCAAATTTGCATGTGAAGCATTGGAAGTCTTCTATAGCATACCCCCAGAGAAATGGGCAGGCAGAGGCTACGAACAATAGAGTATTGCACGCTCTCAAGAGAAATCTAGAGGGGCGAGCAGGAAAATGGCTAGATGAGCTACAGGCTGCGCTATGGGCAGTCAGAACTACGGTCAGGGGGCCAACTGGAGAGACCCCGTTCACTTTAACTTATGGTTCAGAGGCTATGGTACCAGTAGAAATGGCTTTGCCCAGTTTGAGAGTAGCGCATTACGACGAGTAGGGTAACATGTCAGCTCGTCAGGGTGATCTGAACTTGCTCGAGGAGAAATGGATAGAGGCAAGGATGAGGATGGTAAATTACAAACAGCGGGCTAAAATCCATCACGACAGGAAGGTGCATAAGCGGTCATTCCAAATCGGTGATTGGGTCCTGAGAAAGGTTGAGGCAACCGGACAACGTGCAGATAGAGGAAAGTTGTCACCAAACTGGGAGAGGCCCTACCAAGTGATCCAGGTGGTCAAGGAGGGCATGTACAGGTTGCAAGCACAAGATGGAACGGCATTGAAGTACCCTTGGCATGCAGACCACCTCAAAAAGTATTACCACTAGATGGATAGCAGATTTGGCTTTTCATTAGTAAGGAATCAGATTTGGAGTAATGAAATTAAAAGTTGATATTGATGATATCCAAGCTATGAGTGTATGCACAGATAATAGACCAAGCTGAGTCCTGATTAAACATCTTTGATTGTTTGAATGTTCATTTGGTGGGCTGGTACCTTAGGTGAATATTTGATTCATTATATGCTCACAGGACGAGCTGGTGAGTTAGTTCAATCCTAAGGTCGAAGGCTGTGCTTCCAGGTTGAGCGGATCCATTGATTAGCGTTTAAGTCATTTGATTGCTCACAGAGCGAGCTCACGACTTAGTTAATTATGGCGTTCTTGACAATAGTGCTCCCTGGTCTAGAAAATCCCTTGGTTAAACATTTTAGGTCGTTTGATCGATCGCGACTTAATTAACTTCGAGGTTTGAGAAATTTTATTCAAAAAGAACAGACACTTTATTTAAACGATTAGAGGTTGGTGGATGACTGGCAGGACCAGTTCGGGGTGCAAAACAGTTTGAGAGTTTGGTGTTTATCATTGCAACGGTTAGGAAACGAATACATCACGGAGAGAACTTCGGAGAAGATGAGCAGTCTGGGTTCACTTCGCGGCAATAGAGACGACGACGGGATCAGTAAACGGAGTAGTGATTGCGATTCTGGGAGACAAAGAGAGCCTTAGAGAGGTTTTTGCTAGGAGTGTTTGGAAAACTTAGAGAATTCGTAGAGCAACAAGAAAGAGGAGAGACGGAGGCTAGGGCTTTATACCCAGGAGGTGCGCCAGCAAAGACGTGGGCCGCAGGCCTACTGTGTAGCCCACAGGCCTATGCCCATAGCCATCATGATGCCTCGGGAAGACGCGAAGTATCCAACCAACGCTCCCTGAGGCAGTCCAAGCGCCCGTCACTTACGGACTTTACACCTTCTCTCATCGACACCCCCCTGAAAGGAGGGCACAATAGTGCCGGTCACGAGCAAGATGGACAACAAAGAGCAGAGTGACAAGAAATGGAGCACTGGCAGATGCTTCCAGCTGCGAGTATGAATACTCTTGAGCAAAAAGCAGGGGACCACTGAAGAGCCAGACCCAGAACGTAAGCTCTGGGTTCAAGCCCAAGTCAAAGCGGGGACCAAAGCCCGTCTCATAGCAAGCAACCCCATATCGACGAGCAGGAAGGGTAGTCCATCAGGAGGCAGACGAGCAAGTCTCCTGTGACGGACAGAGTTCATCGGGCAGGTTGAACCTTCTCGCCCCGTCCCCAGGGTAAACAAAGCGACGTAGACACGTGGCATAACGTCACTAGATGGACGTGCCCGACGGTTACGCCCACCATGCCCACATTAATACCCACTATATCGGTATTCATGACCACGACTCGGGATTTATGTCTATTACTATTCCCACCATGATGAGCCATCAATACCGATCTTATAAAAGACTTGGATCAACTCCAAGCAAAGGTACGCGAATCATAACTAGCAATTACACTTTGCCAATTTGTGATCCGAGCTAAATACTTACTGTCACACCGGAGTGTCCTTGCGGGCCGAGTCCCTGCATTCACCTAGTGTTTCTTTACTTTTTGGCAGGTCACAACAAAACCCAGATATTCGAAGTTGGACCCGGCGCAACTCGTCACTTTCTGTGTAACATCAAAATATATTCCATTTGTTTCATTCAATGAGTTCATATTTGAAAAGTCTAATAATTAAATGATATATAAGTTATTTGAACATAGTTAAAATGTTTATAGTAATTTGTGGAGGGTAAAATTGAAAGGTTTCTGGAGATTGTAGGCATAAATTTAAAGTGATGAAACATCTCAAAATAAAATAGTAAACTTTTTACTTGAAACGAAGAGAGTATTTGATTGGTTAATGATCACGCAAGAAAGAGTTGATGGTGACCACGTCTGATCCACGTGTGTAATCGAGTAGGATTCCGGCTTGCGTTGCAGGGATGACCCTTGAAGTATGAACTGCTTGAAACCTGTGATCAACAAAGAACACCGTAAGGGGAGCTGGGTTGTCCCAGCGATAACCGTCAAGCGTGAGAATTAGCAATACTTCGAAGGAGAGGTAAAGCTAAGAGAGTATATAGTAAGCAAATAATTTACATGTACCTTATGACGCCTGTGAGGGTGTTATTTATAAGAAGATTATTCACAATCCTTATTGGTTTCAGACTAGGAGAGATATGATCAATTCCCATGTCTTTCAGATTACGATATCATGTCTGCTTAGGACTGAGGTAGATAGAGTTATAATAGGACTCTGCTTTACCGAGCTGTGTGGGGGTTCTGTCGAGGTCGGCCTGGCATGCGTCCAGGTCGCTCGTTGTCCTTGTGACCGGCCTGGGATGTTTTCAGGTCACACTGTGGGTCCCCGAGGTCGGCGTCCTGGGAGGGTCTGTTGACGAAGTAGGCAACCTGGTAGATCATGGTTACCAGGTCGCCGTATCCGAGCGGGCACATGTCACCTCGACGTTCGTCCACCTGATGCATCCGTTGTCGTGGTGTCTACCACATGTAAAGATTAAAGCCGGTGTCGTTCAACGAGTTGTCGACCTAGTCGCTTGTATGCCGAGGTCGTCCTTTGAGATGACGACCTCGTCCTTGTATGCCGAGGTCGTCCGTTGAGATGACGACCTGATCGCTTGTAAGCCGAGGTCGTCCTTTGAGATAAAGCTGTCAAAATGGTTTTAGCCCGTTAGGCCAGCCCGGACCGCCACACAAAATAGGCGGGTCGGGTTGGTAAAATATGGGACCATTTATAAACGGGTCAAATGGGCTAAGCCCGTGCCGGTTGCGGGCCAAGGCGGTCCGGTCCGGGTTAGGGCGGGTTGGCCCGCCAATCTAAGGAGCAAGGGTAAAAATGAAAATTTCAAAATTAAAAAAAAATCTAGGCATGACTCACATCCTGTGAGCATAAGAAGCTAATTCCTTTTTTTCCTTAATACTAATCCCTTGCAAATTTAAAAGCAGCTCCCATTTTTATTTGAGAAGACTTTCATTAATTTAATGTTCTCCTCTGTGTATTGTGTTAATTTAAAATTTTATTTGGAAAGACTTTCGTTAATTTTTGGGCTTTTTATATAATATTTATATCAAAATGACAAAATTTTAGTTTAATAATAATTATATTAAATTTTAAATTAATGTATTATTTTTTATGGGCTGACCCGTTTAACCCACAACCCGCGACGGTTTGAGTTGGGTTGACACATTTTAGGCCCGTCCCTTTAACGGACCACATCGCCAAATAGCGGGTTTATAAAGCCCGCGGGCTGGCCCGCACCGCCAGCCCGCTTTGACAGCGCTACTTTGAGATGACGGTCTGATACGACAGAGTGTTTAAGTTGAAGCTTGTTGAGGTCGACAAGCTCTCAGGTTGTTAGAAAGACCTCGGTGATCGTCATAAAGGATCCGCCTCTAATATGGGTCGGACAACGAGCTCTCCTCGTTTTACTTACTTGGCCTACATAGCTTGCCACGTGCCGTGATTACTTTGTCAGGTAGGACGAATCTGGTAGAGTCTATTTAGTTAATATGAAAACTAAGTTTTAAGAAAATAGCATGTATGACTTAATTTTTACACTTGAAAAATAAATAAAGTATCAACTAATAATATGTGTGATTCAGATGGATCAAACTTTTACATTATTTTTAGCAATATCGAGGTTCAACAATATGCCTCTGTTGATTTATACTTCATTCGTACCAAAATTCTGAACTGCTAAATAGAAAAGGAAAAATAAATTGACGTCATCGTTTCGATGAATAGTTAAATTTATTCTCATATCGCATTCAAAATAGTTTTTTTTTTTAATTTAGTATTTCATTTTGATTAGCAAATTCATGTTTTTCCTGTTATACTTTATTTGAATCCGACAAAATCAAGATTTGTTTTTGCCCTTTAATAAGTCCCAAAACGAGAAATTATGGAAAAACTTTTAATCTTGGTCAAATTTGGACCAAACTGCCAGCTTTATGCCCAAAATTAACCTTCCAATAATTGGAGATCAAGTTATGTCATATAATCTGCATGTCGCACCTACGTTGATTTATTTATAATCATTAATTTTAAACAAAAATAAGAACAATAGACTAGTAATATATATTTTCAGTTTGGATCAAAGAGTTTATTTTTTATTTTTAAAATTTAATATTTAACTAAATTAAATCAAAATTTAACATACTTTAATTATATTTTCAAAAATATAATCTCATTCAAAAGCAAAATACATTAAGAATATACTATAAATTACAATTTTTATAATTTTGTAAAAATAAACTTTAATTAATAAGTGACAAAAAATAGAGATTATCTTTTAGGAGAGACTATTTTCTACTACAATATTTGCTAATCTACTACATTATAAATTATTACATTAAACAAATAATACATGTTTGGACAAAATTACCCTTAATTATTTGCCTGTACTAACTAACAAAGTTACTTTCCTAATTACCTTTCAATATTATTTTCTAATTCGAAACATATTAAATAATTATTTATTAGAGTTCACATGAACGACATTATTATTTTTTATATTATTTATTTTAAATATTTAATTAATTAAGCTTACGACTAGAGCCCCTTTGTATTATAAAAAATCTAATATCATAAGCATATTTTCTGTCAACCAAACTTTGAAAAAAACATGTGATCGCTTATTGAAATAAAAAATTTACGGTTAGATTTAAAAGATTTAATTGTAAAAAATTAATCCAATAGTAAAATTATATTATGGTATAGTATTGCAAAGTTTTAATACTTTTGTCCACCTATAACAATTGATTTAAATTTTAAATTTTGAATTGATTGAAACCGACAATCAATTCAATATATAACATATTACTATTATTGAATTTATTTTTTAAAATAATTTTTTTAATTTTATTAAAAAAAATTATTTTAGTAATAAAATATAACATATTTTCTGAAATTTTGATGTATAAATATTTTTAATTTTTTTAGGGCAAACTCCACATTTCGTCCCTGTACTTTTTGCATTTTTTTATATTCGTCCTTGTACCAAAAAATTTTTTGAGACCATCCTTGTACTACAGACATTGAGCATGATTGGTCATTCCGTCAAATCTCGTTAACTTTTTTCCGTTAAGTCGTCCCACGTGCCTTGCATGTGCTGTTCACAAAAGACAAAACAGTCATTTCAATAAAAAAAAGTACAGGGACCAAAAGCACAGGCTATAAATCGGACCAAAAGCATGATTGGTCCTTCCGTCAAATCTCGTTAACTTTTGGCCAACTAACTATGTCTGTCCTCGGCACCAGCTATAAATCGGATTCCCCAGATACAGAATCTTCGCCCAGACCGGCCACTGACTTATCGAAGGCAAACTTCAACTCTTCGCTATAAAAGACTCCTATGAATTTACCAAAGCAAGGACAGGAATCCCAGTCGTGGAAGGCACGTCCCAACGAGAGCTATAAAGTCTTCGGGCGTAGATGTGAAGTAGCTGCTTTGCCCGCGAAGCTTTGTCAACAGGGAGATTCTATTCCAGGAGTAGATCGATCGTCGTGGGAAGAGTTCACCTCTGTGAAGAAGATACAAAATGGGTTTGCCCAATTTTGTTCCATAGAAATCTTTTCCGCTTCGTGACACCGGCGTCAATGGCTACCACAAGCTGGGCGACAGACGAAGAATGGGAGCTTGTCAACGACCATGGCTTCGACTCATCTCCAATCCCATGGAGAAATTGATTCCTCCCTCTCCATAATCCATCCGAAACCAAGGATTTGAAAAGCAAACAAACCTTTTTCTTTCTTTCTTTTTTTAATTCATATCCCCCAATCAACTCCACCTCCGTCCCCTAGTGAGTCGCCATATTCACCGATCATCCCATGGAGGAAGCTTGATAATTTTTCTCTCTCCCTATCTTCATTATTAGATCCCCCGTTTGGTTGCGACAACCCACAAGGAAAATTGGAGGAAATCAGTTTTTGTTTGCTTTTGAGTGGTTGGGGTTGAAAAATTAGAGAAATGGGTGTGTCATGTGTGTGAAGATGACAATTGGTCTCTGTACTATTTTTAAGAAAAATGACTACGTTACCCCTAGGTCAAATTACGTGACATGCACATAATTTTACTTAACGGAAAAAAATAAACGAAAATGGACGGAAGGACCAAATGCGTAAAAAAATTGAGTTTAGGGACTAGATGCGGTCATGAGTGACAAATACAAAAAAAATATAAAAAGTACAGGAATGAACTGTGGAGTTTGCCCATTTTTTTATAATGAAACATGAAACAAGTAATAAGCATAATTGAGATAACATATGTATTTATTAAAGATAAATATAATCAGAAAAAAATAAAATCACCTCTGAGATGGTCACCGTATGGCAAGGATACTCCTTTCTCAGTTGAAAGATTAGGTGATTGTTATCAACTGGGTCCCACGATTTTGATACATGGGTTTTGTTGGGCTTTGCAGATATGGGGCCCATAACGAAGAAAAATAAAATAGTACTCCCTACTACTACTATTACGGTCTACAAACCCCCCAATAATTTATGCTTTACTAGGTGATTCGTGTCTGTAGTTTATAAACAGGATTTGTTCAGCTAACAAAGTCTAAAGTGGCGTTGGATGTTCTTTGACAACTATTTTGATGGATACATTTCAACAACAAATTTAGACCAATGCACTCTCAGCTTATTGTAATGAGTTCCAAAGTGTAAAGTGGGCCAAGAGACACAAGATTATTATTCGCTTTCACTTTCACACTCCGAAAAGTGCCCTCCTCCCACCCACATATTATGATCATCAATCAACACACTCGGAAATGATTTAAAGTGGAGCTCTTTTAATTTCAATTGAATTTGGGTCGAGCTCGACCCAAAATATTTATTATTATGTTCGAGGGAGGCACTAGAAGAGCTTACGTAGCTCTTTTTTTTAACTTTAATACTCAAGTTCGGGTCAAACTTCCTCAAGCAAAGATGCACATTTTCAAACTTGACTTGATTTGATTCCTTGAAACGAACGAGCTCATAAGTGAAGCGGTGCCAGAGTTCCGCTCCAGTAAGTGAAACAAAATCAATCTTCGACATAACTAGCACTTAGAAATTGGCATAGATTTGGTCACCCAAGACAAACTCATCAACAACATATTGGGCAGTGGCCGGTCCCAATTTTTTAGGGAAGAAAAGTCAGCCCAACCCAACCCATCAAAGCCCATCGGAAAAACTTGTTGAAAAAATAAATAAACTAAAACGAATGGTGATCCAATTCCAAATTAAATTCTAAATTACTTACTAAATAAAAGCAATACTATGATTTCTTGTTTGTCCTAAGCTAACTACTAAAGGTAAAATAATGCAATCACCGTATCAAACATTAATTAAAATGAAAATAAATATAATACTAGAATGGTACGGGTCTTTAATTATTTAAGAAATTAATTTTATTAGTCGCTTAAAGCAATAATTAAACAATAAATCAATAATCAAATTAGAACATGTTCTTCAATGTGAGATTGCATTACATGTATAAATCATAATATCAAACAATAAACCTAAGCGAACTATTTTAGTTAGCTTTAAAATAGAATGGACTTTAATTATTACTTTAATTATTTAAGAAGTTAGAATTATTTTTAAGTGAAAATAAATAAATAATAATAAAATAATGCAGGCCGGCCTAGCCCAAAAGCCCGGTTTTTTATGTAAGCCCAATTGAATCGTCGGGCCTCTTGGGCCAAAAAGGCCGTATTTTTGAACCTCCAAAATTAAACTTTAAAGACATACAAATATCGAACGATTGAACCGACCAATTAGACTGGGCTAATTTTGCCGCTCTACTGGCGGTTGCCGATGTTGTCAAATGGCCAGTTGAGGAGGAGGTTGCCGAAAGAAGGAAAATTGAACTGGCCAAGGCATTTCAAGCGAGGCTGAATAACAGCTTTTAGAAAACCTACCATTGGGCCTTAAAATATAAAATTAAGGTATATTTGTGGGCTGATTTACTTTTTGGAATTTTTAACTTTTTAAATTTGTTATAATTATTTTTAATCGCTTAATATTAGGAATAATATTATGCATCACAATGCACAAAAATAATATTTTTTTTACGCAACAAGATGAAACAATTTGTACTCCTCTTTCGCCCCCATAATTCTCATTGCTCCCACTCCCAACTCTCTCTCTCTTCTTCTCCGACAAGCCGATGAAGAAACCGGCCGCTTCCTCATCGTCTTCTTCACCCCCGTTCACCTTGGTGTGTTCCTCCCTCAAGCAAATCAGTAGATCTGGTCCAAGCACTCTAGATTAAATAGGGGTGTGTGTGTAGTTAGTAGTTTATTGAACCCTCTCCCACTCTAATTCACCCTTCTTGTCAGTGTCTTAAATTGGTTTCAGATTCTGGTGGGTAGGTTGTAGTGATGATCATGGATTAGTGTGACTTTTGAACCTGACACTGGAGTTAGGCTTTTGAATTGATTGCATTTGGCTGCCGTTTCGAGTGTTCTTAAATTGTGCATTTGACAGTGGCTTTTGGCTCTTGGATTTACTGTGGCCTTTGAGCTGCGAATATCAAATTTATATACGAAATCTCATCTGGGTATCTTCCTGGGAAATAATTAGAACACAGCAGACTTCGGCCCGGGGAGTCCGGATACATCTCTTTTCCCGACTGCTTGGTTGAGTAAAGCAAAGTTCTTAAGAAATTCTATCCCCTTTCTAAGAAGTGAAGCATTGTGATTTCATCAATTTGTACATCGTGGTGATGTACAACGTACTGTTCTATATTTTACAATAAAAGTGTTCTTTTTCAATTTGAAACAATTTTAGGAGATTAAAGCGGTTAAAAATTTACTAAAAAATACCGGCTCGAATTTCTCCCTAAAATTAATCGCCTAATGCCAAGTTGTCTTAGGAACTAACTGAGATTGGACCTGGTTTCTGGGCTATAATATGGCCGACAGGTCTCAAGAGTGGCTTAAAACTTGAGTTGGAGATATTGGGCCAATTGAGGAATTTTAGTTGGGCCAATTCAATAGGATAAATTCCCGAAAGTAAGGAAATGTTATCGAGAATTGCCTTGTTGGAAATTGTTTGAAATAATATCGAGGTTTACATGTGTCCATTAATGTGGGAAAATTTGAATGATCCAGATCCCTTAAAATCTGAATGGTTGACCCCAGGAAATCTGGTGGCCCAAAAGAATAGTCAAAAAAGAGGCCGAAAAAGAGGTAACTACAGCAAACACAATATAACTATCCTACTAATGACATTGTACAAAATCAAAATTCGAATTTAGTTTGTATGTATGAAGCGGCGAAGCTAGGATTCAGACTTTATGGGAGCCGAGTTAACTACAAAATAATAATAAAAATAAAAATTTATAATTTAAAGGGCCAAAATATAATAAGAATGGTAATAATTATATTTTAAAAAGGAGTAAATTGCATATTTCTCAAAGTGTAGTGTGTACAAGGAAAACAATTGGTTCTTCAAGGGAAAAGATGATACAAAGAATATATTTGGTGTTTGGATGGGCAAGCTTTGCTACTTGCTAGGGAGAACATATTGCAACAATAAAAAAATATGAAAAAAAAAAAAAGAGAGAAGAAGAAGAAGAACGAGAAAAGAGTAAGTTTCTCAGGTATTGATTATTTTTTGGCTTAAATCGTAATTTGTTTACATTACTTTGTCGAAAAATTCATTAAACTAACCCAACATTATTTTTTTTAATTTCATCACTATATTTGGTATTTTGAGTTAATAAGCTCACTGAGCTTAACTTCTGTTAGTTAAGTTGGATGAAAGTCTGCAAAAAGACCAAAATACCTTTTACCTTATAATTTTTGATGACTTAAATCAGTATTTGATCACCCTAGTTTAAATAATTTAAAGGCTAAAATACCCCTCTTTTTGTATTTTTTCTATTTTTGATTTTTTTTTTGATAAAAGAATAAATCTATAGTGCTTGATTTTTCTCAAAAAGTAATGTTAATTAACACCTCCAAAATCTCTTCCGACAATTGCTGACCGAAAGAGAGAGCCTCATTTCTACATATTGAACAGTACCCTTTAACGAAATTACAAAAAATATCAAAAGCACAGTAAAAATTTTCCAAAAAAACGTACACCCAGAAACCTGAACCAACAATTCGTTTTCACCCAAAGACACCATTAACACTTTTCACTTCTTCACAACCCATCCATTTTCAAATGTGTAAAGCAAAGCCAGCAAAAGAAGCTTTCAACCGAAACCGGTTGTGCTACTAAACCCAAACAATTTCCGCCTCATACGTTCCTGATCTTCTTCACCCAAACCCCCAAATAATACAAATTAGTAGCTAACAACTTTATGTAGACCCCCAATTGTTTCAACCAATTAAGCAGCACATTCCAGCTCAAAACCTAGAACAACACCCTTTGTCAAGTAGATTAAGTTAACTTAAGCTCCCAATTCTTCCAAGAAAGAGCTTCACAAAAGCCTTAGATCTCAGCAAAGAAAACCCTAATCTTGAACTTTGAAACTAATTTCACCAGTAACCCTAAAGAAAACCCAGATCTCAAAGTTGAGGAATTTGACAGACCCAATTCACAAATCGAGCTAAACTCTTGAAAACAGCACATATTTGTGAGCCAAAAACAGGAAAAAACATGTAAATATATTAAATAGATACAGAAATATTAAGGATTGAGTGGGAGGATATTGACCAAATTTGAAGTGGGAAAAGCTAGAGTTCTTACTGTTGGATCGTATGATCCGGTAAATTTTTTATTTTTGTTTTGTCTTTCTTAGTCTTTTTAGTTAGTATTTTATTTTATTTATTTTTAGCTAATTTTCAGATTCTCGGAGAGAAAGAAAAAGAGAGCTTGTTTTGGTAAAAGTTTTGAACGTGTTCTACTAGGAAAAATCTGATTTACCATAGATAAGATTGATTGATTAGTAGGGATTAATAGTTATTTAGGTATTATTTGTTTCCTAATACAAGTAACTCTCTTGTTGTATATTTGTGTACATCTTGTTGCCTTATTTGATAGGTCTCTTGGAAGGCTATATAAAGGGATGGCCAGCCACTTTATCTCTCACGCCAAGAATTGCAGAATATCACAAGAGAGATTGTAGAGAGAATTTCAGCAAAGATAAAATTATGTTCGTGCTATGTGATCCAGAATGCCGTCGGCATTCTGACTCACATCTTCCATGCTTCCTTTGCTTGGAGAATTTCTGTTCACCCATCTGTTTTCTTTTATTATACAAATCGAGTCATATACTTCTGTTGTTGGGTGAGTTAGTTATATTAGATAAATCTACTTCATAGAGAGTTTTTCATTTGATTTTCACTAGTATTTGAGTCAAATAGTTTGTATTATTCAACAAAGATTTTTCTAGTGAAAGTTTCGACATATTGGCACATCTACAAGTATATTACTTGTAGATAAATGTTTACATCTTGTGTTCTTTTTCTGTTTTATTATTCCGCTGCGTAGTGTTATTTGGAATGTGGTTCACATCTATAAACACATTCTAGATCACATTTTAGACGACATTTACTTTCTGCAAAAATACTTTGAATATTGACCCTTGCAAATCTTTCAATTGGTATCAGAGCCACCACTTGACGACACTAAGTGTTGATCCTGTGTGATTGCATTTACCATGGATGTTCAAAGTGTTACAACTTATCGACCTCCTACTCTCGATGGCTCAAACTATTCGATATGGAAGGTCAAAACGCGAACCTACATCAAATCAATTGATGAAAGGGCTTGGCATGCCGTTTTCACTGGGTGGACGTACTCCACCTAGGACGATTGATGTTGATGGTGACTACATTGTTAAAGAGGAAATTAGTTGGATAGCTGATGAACTAACTCTAGCAAATCTTAATTCTAAAGCACTAAATGCTATTTTGGAGCGAGATTTGAAAATGTTTAAAGTAATTTCATCATATACTGCTGCCAAAGATGCATGGGACGCTCTTCAAGGATATTGTGAAGAGTCCGATAGTGTGCGACAGACTAGGTTTAGACTTTTAACAACAAAATTTGATAACCTAAGGATGGAAGAAGATGAGGACATTACGTCCTATAATGGGAAATTGTGTGAAATTGCAAATGAAGCTCTAGCTTTGGGTGAGGCTATTCCTAATGCGAGATTGGTTAGTAAGATGATGCGTTCTCTTCCCGAACGCTTTAACATAAAAATCTCTGCAATAGAAGAAGTCCGTGACACCACCAAACTTGTTTTTGATGATCTTGTGGGTTCTCTTCTAACCTATGAATTAAATCTTGTTAAGCAGAAAAAAGAGAAAGTAAAAGATATTGCATTACAAATTCTTCCTATTGTCAACAATGATCTCTTGGAACTTTCCAAAGAGATTGATGAATCTGAGTTAGGTGAGGAATCTATGGATTTTTTTACAAAGAAATTTTGTAACATGTTGAAAGCAAAAAGTCAAAATCGTTCTACTAGCATCAAAAAACCTTTCAAAACTGAGCCAAATAAGTTTCTTCAAAAGAACTCTTTTGGTAAAACACAAGATTATGCTAGTCCTAATCCACTAACTCACTTTAACAATAAAAACTTGGGTTCCATTAGGTATAGAGCATGCACCGGATATGGTCATTATGCTGCACAATGTGCAAATATCCTACTCAAGAAAGGTATGAATTTGGTTGCGACCTTGAGCAACAGTGAGGATGAAGAGACTGATAAACACGAAGATCTGATTAATTTCTCTTCATTAATCAAAGAGAAGAAATCTCTTCAAATTAACCTGTTAGGTGTTAGTCGGGGTGAAGCCTGAAATGTGATCACACCTAAAGTCACATCTTCAGTCACATCTTCAGCCACATTTGTCAAACGGGAGTCTTATGATTTATCTAAATTTGTGTGTTTCAATTCTTCCTCTATGACTAACAATGATGAACAGATGATGTGAATCGAATATGAGGAACACGATTTACAAGAAACATATGATAAATTGTATCATGATTTGGTCAAACATTGTGCGATGATCAAAGTTCTTGTAAAAGAAAAGAATCGTCTCACAAATGAGAATGATGATCAAAAAGGTATCACTGCTCGTTTGGAGGCTCTCTTAACCAAACGAGCCGTTGAACTCGACAAGGTTAAAACTGAATTGAATAAATCAGTTGAGACTTTGAACGGGCTGAACAAAGGTAAGGTTAAACTTGATGAGATTTTGCTTCTAGGTCAAGAAAATGTAGCAGGTCTAGGATATAAAACTCCTATTTTCGACAAAGAGGGAGAGAAAGTTTCAACTTTCTCAAACAACAAAAGGACCAATTCACAAATGTCAAGACCTAGAAAGCGACATTACATATGTCACTATTGTTCTGTTCCTGGACACATAAGGCCATTTTGTTACAAAAGAAAGGCTGATCTGATGAAAAATAAATCACAGAAACAAGTATTGTCCCAGATGTCTCTCGAAATGCAATCCAACATGTCATCACATTCACATCATCACGGGTCATCACATCCACACCATCACAGTTCGAACCACACCAGATCTGTTTGGGTTCGAAAATCTAAAATTAAATGTCATGTTAACCATACTTCTTCGAGAACTAATGTTGCAGGTTCTTGGTACTTTGATAGTGGTTGCTCTCGACATATGACAGGTACCTTTGAATATCTAACTAATTACTCAAGTTTTGATGGAGGTAAGGTAACTTATGGAAGTGGAGCTCAAGGTAAGATTGTTGGTAAAGGAACCTTGAATGTCAAAGGTCTTCCAAAACTTCAAAAATGTGTTTCGTGTAGAAGGACTTACTGCTAATCTCATTAGCATAAGTCAATTGTGTGATGATGAACTTTTTGTTATGTTCAATAAAAATTCATGTGAAGTATTTGATAAAACTAACACTTGTGTCCTTGCAGGGATAAGAACTTCAGATAATTGTTACTTAGTCGGTAATAATCAAACATGCAAAAGTACAAGTGTTGATGAAACAACTTTTTGGCACAGAAAACTAGATCATGCAAGTTTTAAAAAACTTCACGAACTTGTTAAGTTTGAAGATTTTCATGATTTACCCAATTTAAACACAAAAAATTCAAGTGTGTATTGTTCTTGTCAAAAGGGTAAATGTACCATGGTTTTTCACCAAAAGGTTCAACAACTTTTTTCTTCTCAATGTCTTGAACTAGTTCATACAGATCCTTTGGGTCCCATTGTAGTAGAAAGTTTAGGTGGGAAGAAATGTTCATATATTGGTGTAAATGATTTTTCTTGGTGTGTATGGGTCAATTTTTTACGAGAAAAATCTGAAATTTTTGAATCCCTTAAACTGTTGTACAAAAGGATTGGGAATTTGTGTGGTCTGAAAATGATTGAGGATTATAGGTTGCATAGTGGCACACTGACCAAATATTTTGATAACTATAGTGCGATAGATAATTCAGTTCAACACTCTCGAAATAAACACATAGATTTTGGATATCATTTTTTTCGAGAATTGGTTGAGCAAAATATAATTCGCATAGCGTATATTGGAACTAAGGATCAGTTGGCTAACATATTCACCATCACATTAGATTTTGAGAGCTTTTCAATCTTAAGAAAATCTCTCGTTTTGAGTACCATATAATCATAGTACAAAATGTGATTACATTTGCCATCACATTTGTTGTAAAAAAATGTGCATATTTTCTTTTTGTTCTTTTACTATTTATTCTAGTCATCACTGCATTATAGGAACATATTATAGCATGTCTGATTTTAATTGATGATGTTTTAGTGTTATCATTGCCTTTTGTTAGCAAGTATTCGTTGCTATAGTGATTCTTGAGGCTCCCAATTAATTAAAAAAAAATTTTTTTTGAATGGAGACCTTTGAGGGAAATAGCTACCTACCCATGTGTATGAAGCTAATCACTTGTGATCAAATCTCACATAAGAATACCTTGTGAATCTTTGATGTGATCATGTGAAAGAGGGCTATCCTTGGGCTAGAGTGAAAGCTACCCACCGGCTAAATCCTTCTCGTAAAAAAAAAAAATTAAGAGTCAAAGTTGTGACTTGTTGCATTTGTGAAGCAATGTAAGTCCAAATGTGATAACATCTGAGCCCTCATCTCTTGAACCGGTCCATATCTTGATTTGTGCGAATTTTTTTCTGTCTCATAATTTCAGGCATAAATCATAGGGCATGCATATATTGGTGAATCTGTTTAACCCTCTGATTTTCAATCTCTATACAATTTGAGAATTATGTAAATCTTGACCTTTCTTGGATTAAGTTTATTTTAAGGGATATTGTGCAAATAGTAGAGAAATTGAATATGGTGCAAATTATCTTGCCTTGAGTTATCAACATTTTTGGTCTTTGTAGTCTCCTTGTTGAACTATATTTCCTTAAATCTTCAGAATTCTACCGAATGTTGGTTGCATTTAAAAAAAGGGGGGGGTCTCCTTATGTCAATAGATGTCTCTCCTTGTCTAATCAGGTTTCTTCAAGAATCTCAATGATATTAGGTGAGATATTTATGCTCAATTTGTGCCCTTTATTGTGTATACAATCAATTGGCTTCTTTTTTTTTTTTTGCTCTTCTCTAACGCTTTTTGTAGTTTGATCTTCAAATTGCATTAGCCCTCTATGAACAAGATTGATTCTGGATTCAAGAAGTTCTTTGTTAGTCCCTCTTAATCCTCCTTGCAATCATCCAACAAATGCTGCTCCTTCTTCTTCAGTTTCTGAGCCTTCAGTTGCAGATGCAATCTCGGATGCAGTCTTGGATATAGTCTCGGATGTAGTCATCGATATAGTTCCGGATGCAGTCCAGGATGTGGTTCACTCTTCTGACATTTTCTTGAGATTTCTGGTCAAAAAGGGGGAGATGGTACTACTAATCAAGGGGGAGTGTCCAATCTATGTCTAATCTAGGGAGTATTTTTTATGGTACTACTAATCAAGGGGGAGTTCAAGCACAGTCCACATCCAATCGAGGGGGAGTATTTTTGGTTTGTATATCTATATTCTATTTTTTGGTGTTTTGATCAGAAAGGCAAAAAGGGAGAGATTGTTGGATCGTATGATCCGGTAAATCTTTTATTTTTGTTTTGCATTTCTTAGTCTTTTCAGTTAGTATTTTATTTTATTTATTTTTAGCTAATTTTCGGATTCTTGGAGAGAAAGAAAAAGAGAGCTTGTTTTGGTAAAAGTTTTGAACCTGTTCTCCTAGGAAAAATTTGATTTACCATAGATAAGATTGATTGATTAGCTAAATTGTAGGGATTGATATTTATTTAGGTATTATGTGTTTCCTAATCCAAGTAACTCTCTTGCCAAGAATTGCAGAATATCACAAGAGAGATTGTAGAGAGAATTTCAGCAAAGATAAAATTCTGTTTGTGCTATGTGGTCCAGAATGCCGTCGGCATTCTGACTCACATCTTCCGTGCTTTTTTTGATTTGAGAATTTCTGTTCATCCATCTGTTTTCTTTTGTTATATAAATCGAGTCATACTTCTGTTGTTGGGTGAGTTAGTTATATTAGATAGATTTACTTCATAGAGAGTTTTTCATTTGATTTTCACTAGTATTTGAGTCAAATAGTTTGTATTGATCAACAAAGATTTTTCTAGTGAAAGTTTCGCCATATTGACACATCTACAAGTATATTACTTGTAGATAAATGTTTACATCTTGTGTTCTTTTTCTGTTTTATTATTCCGCTGCGCAGTGTTATCTGGAATGTGGTTCACATCTATAAGCATATTCTAGATCACATTTTAGACAACATTTACTTTCTGCAAAAATATTTTGAATATCGACCCTTGCAAATCTTTCAGTTACGCACAGTTGTCAGTAGTGGAAATGATCGAGGAGGGGGGAGGGGAAAGAGACTTCTCGTACTGATGATGATATTACAAGTAGTACTGACTGAAATTACTGGGTGTAGTAGCTTAGCTTTCTCTTCTAATTTCTGGGAGTAATATTTTAGTAAGGGTATTTACGGATTTTTTAAAAAAAATTAAGCTTTTTATTCAAACATCTTGACGGAATAATGAACTTGATATTTATGTCTAAGTACAATGCTTAAATTAATAGTTCTTGACGAATTGATGAACGTGAGATTTATGTCATGTATAGTAATGAAATTATGAAAAATAAATAAATAAGATTAGCTTAATAAATTTTCTGCCAAAATAGGATAACTAAATTACAATTTAAGCCTTATTTTTTAAGAAAGTCAGATCAAAGGAGGATTTTTAGGTAATGATTTTTAGTTTATTCACAAAAATATCACCACAAAGGAGGATTTTTAGGTAATGATCTTTAGTTTATTCACAAAAGTATCACCACAGTTGTGAATATAGGTGTCACTAGTTAGGGTTTTGTGTAGGTCACATAGTGAGCATAAGCAGTGGCGATTCAGAAAAATATTTTAATAGGATCACAAAATTTAATTATTACATAAAACGCTTAGAAATTACAATTCACCACTAGTCTTTACTTTATTGTTGTTGTTATACATAATTTAAAAAAAAAAATTAAGTAGGGTCACTATCCAAAAAATCACAATTTTGTAAGCCAAAAAAAAATTTTGAGTGGGATCTTGTGCGCTCGACCCCAAACTATGCATGCTCTAGTGTGTAGTATAAAGAGAGAAAAATTGTGTGCTAGTGTAAGGATGAGGGTATTTAAGAAGAGTGTGTCTTCATTTTGGCCTTTTCGTTTGAGAAATAAAAAATCTAGATCAATACACCTGATACCTTCTGTGATATCCCACATCGGGTAGATGTGAGACTTGTGTGTGCCTTATTAGATGTCACTCACTAGGCACCAACCTATCCATGAACTTTTGGGTGACTTGTAGTGGGCCAATTGACCCAAGGTGCTTAGTGGGTCAGTGCATGGGCTATGCGTGGTGGACCGAGCTTCGGGCTCGGGTCGTTACAAATGGTATCAGAGCGGGTCCCGGCCGAAAATGTGTTGGAACACATCGCCCGGGGTGCCGATCCTTTGGGCCTCCTTTAGGTCTTGACGAGGACGTCAAGGATTCAAGTGGGGGAGATTGTGATATCCCACATCGGGTAGATGTGGGACTTGTGTGTGCCTTATTAGATGTCACTCACTAGGCACCAACCTATCCATTTATTAGATGTCACTCACTAGACACCAACCTATCCATTGACTTTTGGGTGGCTTGTGGTGGGCCAGTTGACCTAAGGTGTTTAGTGGATCAGTGCGTAGACTATGCGTGACGGACTGAGCTTCGGGCTCGGGTCGTTACACCTTCTGTTTCACTACTACCACGAAGCAAGCAAATACATTCCCACGACTGAGTCCGCTGAAAATGCCATATAAAGACACAATTGTTAGGATAGGACCGTACCATATGAGATTATAACCCACCTCCTGTCCTGTCCTGTCCTAAGTGAGTGGAATATAAGCCGAGTCTCTTACCAATATATAAGATCTTAATTGGACCTTAGCTCCTAACCTTACTGAAAGAAAAGAAAGTTACACAATTAAGTCTAAAATAGGTCAGACAGAAACATTAAAAGGTGATTTTTTTTAATAATATTTTATTAGATATAAATACGTGAAAACATTATTGTAATTTCTTGTCTATTTGTTAGATAATTAGAGATAGTATACAAATTACACAATATGCAAAATAGGTCAGAGAGAAAGATACACAAACTTGCTCAATTTAGAGTAATACTATGTCTTTTTTTGTTATTATAAAATACTCCCTCCGTTCCATCTAAAGAGTATACGTTTGAAAAGTCTAATTATTAAATAATATAATAGTGTCATTGAATTTGATCATAATTATAAAAATATTTAAGCACAACTAAGATGATTTTATAACACAAGTAGATGGTAAAGATAAAAAATATGAAAATTGTTGGTATGATTTTTTGAAAGTAAAATTTTTTAAATTAAATATTTTTAAATAATATAGTGAACTCTTTGCTTGAAATAGACGGAGTAAAAAATACTTGAGTTTGTTGCTAAAAATAGAAATGGTGCTCATTTGTGTTTTAGTGTGGGAGGCCTCAGGGCATCAATGACATTTTTCAAGTGTCGGTAATAGGCTTGTGGCTCATGAGTGAATGGGCTATCTGTATCTGACCTACTTACTCACAACAAATTGAATGGCTGAAAATACCCATCCCTTATTAGGATCGTGGGCCAAGTCATCCATTGGCTCCATCACAGATAGAGATGTTAAACGGGCTAGCCCTAGCGGTTTTGGGCCAGCCCTAACAGGTTGTGGCCCTAACGGGCCACGGGCTAAACGATTTAATTTTTTCGGGCCACTAATATTGCAAACCTAACCCTAACCCTAGCGGGTTTCGGGCTAAACGGACTACTATCGGGCCATAATTAAAGATATAATATAACAATATTTTGAAATGGTTAATCGATAAACTATTCATAACTTTTATAGTTTCTTATGTTTTCAAAAGAAATATAAACTAGACATTTTTTTACATCAATGTCTTATAATTTCCAACTTGTTATTCTCAAAATAAATAATGTAATAGCTTTACTGAGCAGTTATTTCCAAAATTTTTGTTTATATTTCAGTATTTATTCACAAGTACACAAAAAAAACCTGTAGTGCAAATGATAAATGTGTTTGACTTTGGATTAAAGGTTGTTGGTTTTATTTTCATGTTGATTATTTTACATATCTTCTAAACTTTTTACTGCCTAATTCATATTACGCGGGCTGGCGGGCCAACCCTGAAACCTGACGGGCTAGCCCTAACGGGTCGCGGGTTAAACGGGCTAGCCCTAAAAAGCCCTGATTTTAAACGGGCTAAAAATATTGAACCCTAACCCTATTTTTTTCGGTTTAAATGGGCCAACCCTACAGGCCGTAACCCTTTTAACATCTCTAATCACAGACCACACTTTCCTATGATTTCCTCAATCACTCTTTAAGAATAAATATTGTGGGAAATGAATATTTCAATCGTATTTTAACTTTTATTTCAATTCAATAATATCACTTATTTTAGAGAATACTAATTTGATTTTATTTTCAATCAAGGCATTCTATGTAAAACTTCATCTAATTTGTATTTCCTCCGTTCCACTCAAGAGTCCATTTTTAAAAAGTCTAATAAATAAGGCATATATATATATATAAATATATAATTAGCATTAGAGTTTGTCATAATTATAAAAGTTCTTGAACATAATCAATATATTAATATTAAATGTGGAGGATTAAGTTGAAATGTCATGGAGATTGTAGATAAATTTTTTGAAGGTGGACTCTTTGAGTAAAACATATCAAAATAGTATAGTAAACTCTTTATTTAAAACAAATGGAGTATGTGTTATGTTTTAATTTTTACATTGCAATAGAGTTTATAATACTTATAAAGTGTAAGACTACGAGTACGTTTGGTACAACATTTTCAAAACGCAGCGTTTTTGAAATAGAACGTTTTTAAAACGCAGATTTTTTTCTTATAAATGCATTTGAGATATCACTTACAAACACTTTCGTTTTTCTAGTAACGTTTTAAAATCTGCATTTTGGAAAAAAGCTGAGCATTTCAGCGTTTTAAAACGCAACTGCGTTTTCAAAACAAAGCTTTTTCTGCCACAGCATTGAAACACAATTTTTGCAGATCAGCTGTGTTTTATCCCTGCATTTTGGCCAAAACACACGAACAAACGAGCTCTACGTTCCTTTTTCTTTTACCTAATTACTACTATCACGTTTTTAATTATACCACTTGCTCATTTATTTCATTCGTCTTATTAGATTTTGGACGGGAGTTATTAGATTTTTAAAACGTGAACTCTATGGGTGAAACGGAACGAGCATTATATTTAAAAATTGTAAGCATTAAAATAAAATAAAACCCAAAAAGTATTTTTAAGTGTCAAATACAGAAGCTATGGCCCTCTGATGTAACCATATTTCTTTAATGTTAATGGTTGCTCCAAAATATAAATCACTCCTTTAACTTGCCTTGTTTTCCCCTCATCAATTGATTAATACTCTGAAGCTGCTCAATCTCTCTTCCCATATGGATCAACATTTTCACTTAACATCACTATCCAAAGCATAAACTTTATATATATATATATATATATATATATATATAGCCCTTTTTCCTCTGTTAAAATTCAAATCTCAAAGCCAAAATAATCTCACTTGTCTTTCATATCAAAGGCCGGCATGAGGGGAGGTCCTTTCATTCAATTCCTCCACGGTCTGATTTTCCTCGTTAGGCTCGTAAAACCCGACCCGGATCCACTTCAAGACTACTGCGTGGCGGACAGCAAAACTCTCCAAACCATCTTCTGCAATGGAGCCCCATGCATCGACCCAGAACTAGCTACATCTTCCCATTTCGCTACATCTGCACTATCCCAGCCTGGTAACACCCAGGCCAACCCGTTTGGGTTCAATGTCACGCTTACAAACATTGGAAATCTTCTTGGGCTCAATACATTGGGCCTGTCCATGGCCCGAGTTGATATAGCTGGTAATGGGCTTGTACTACCTCACGAGCATCCACGGGCCTCAGAAGTGACCATACTCCTCAAGGGGTCACTTCTTGTTGGCTTTGTTGATACCTCAAATAGTCTATACATACAGCAATTGCGCCAAGGCGATTCATTTGTTTTCCCCAAAGGTTTAGTTCATTTCCTATACAATCTTGATTCGAGGAGTTCGGCATTAGCCGTTTCAGGCCTCAGCAGTCAAAACCCCGGTGCACAACTCGCTTCGACCGCCACATTTGCGGTTTGCCACGAAACCGGCAATTCCCGACGATGTTTTGATGAAAGTTTTTCAGATTAATGGACAAGATGTCACAAGGATACGACGTAACCTTGGAGGGTGATTATGTTAAATCCATAAAAATAATGGGTAATGAACCCTGAAATTTTTTTAACACTGCTATTTTTCCTTTGGTTAAATATTTATATGTTTTGATAAAGATTTTATATTGTTCATGGTTTGGGTGTTTGGTGCACTATATTGCCTTGCTAACGGTCATATTCTTTGATATTAAACTATGGACTTGCATTTTTTGGGTTATTTTGACTGTTTACCAGGCCCGTGGTAAAATAGGTCGGAGAGAAAGATACACAAACTTGCTCAATTTAAAGTAATACTATGTCTTTTTTTGTTATTATAAAATACTCCCTCCGTTCCATCTAAATAGTATACGTTTGAAAAGTCTAATTATTAAATAATATATTAGTGTCATTGAAGTTGATCATAATTATAAAAATATTTAAGCACAACTAAGATGATTATAACACAAATGAAAGGTAAAAATAAAAAAAATAAAAATTGTTGGTATAATTTTTTTAAAATGAATTCTTTAAATCAAATATTCCTAAATAATATAGTGAACTTTTTGTTTGCAACGAACAAGTAAAAAACAACATAAATCTGTCAGTTTGTTGCTAAAAATAGAAATGGTGCTCATTTGTGTTTTCGTGTGGGAGGCCTCGGGGCATCAATGACATTTTTCAAGTGTCGGTAATAGGCTTGTAGCTCATGAGTGAATGGGCTATCAGTATCTGACCTACTGACCACAAATTGAATGGCTGAAAATACCCATCCCTTATTAGGATCGTGGGCCTAGTCATCCATTGGCTCCATCACAGACCACACTTTCCTATGATTTCCTCAACCCCTCTTTAAGAATAAATATTGTGGGAAATGAATATTTCAATCGTATTTTAACTTTTATTTCAATTCAATAATATCACTTATTTTAGAGAATACTAATTTGATTTTGTTTTCAATCAAGGTATTCTATGTAAAATTTCATCTATTTGTATTTCCTCCGTTCCACCCAAGAGTTCATTTTTAAAAAGTCTAATAAATAAGACATATATATTTAAATAAATATATATATATATAAATATATAACTAACATTAGAGTTTATCATAATTACAAAAGTTTTTTGAACATAATTAATATATTAATATCAAATGTGGAGGGTTAAGTTGAAATGTCATGGAGATTGTAGATAAATTTTTTGAAGGTGGACTCTTGGAGTAAAACATATCAAAATAGCATAGTAAACTCTTTACCTAAAACAAATGGAGTATATGTTATGTTTTAATTTTTACATTGCAATAGAGTTTATAATACTTATAAAGTGTAAGACTACGAGCACGTTTGGTGCAATGTTTTCAGCGTTTTTGAAATATAACGTTTTTAAAACGCAGATTTTTTCTTATAAATGCATTTGAGATATCACTTACAAACACTTTTTTTTTCTAGTAACATTTTAAAATCTGCATTTTGAAAAAAAACTGAGCATTTCAGCGTTTTAAAACGAAACTGCGTTTTCAAAACACCGTTTTTTCTGCTACAGCATTGAAACATAATTTTTGCAGATAAGCTGTGTTTTATCCCTCCATTTTGGCCAAAACACACGAACAAACGAGCTCTACGTTCCTTTTTCTTTTACCTAATTACTACTATCACGTTTTTAATTATACCACTTGCTCATTTATTTCATTCGTCTTATTTATACCGACCTTTTATTTTTTTGTTAGAAATCTCAAAGTTTTTTAGCCGTTTAAAATTTTAATATATTTTAATTATCTAATTTTTCATTATACTCTTATCTAATTTGAGTATTTACTAAGTAATTTACAATTCACATTAATTCACTAATACATAAAATCCAACTATTAGTTACCAGTTGTTAAGGTATTTATTAAAAATCATAAATATATAAACCTTTGTCCGGTGAACAATATACATGAGACTGAAAGAAGTAAGTTATTAACGAAAGTGATAGGAGTATTACAAATGTTGAATTGTTCATATTTTTTCAATCAAACCAAACTGTCTAAATACATAGTACAGTATTAAATAGGTTTGTCATTAAAAAGACCCAAAAATGTTTAAGAAGAGATTGACCGTTAACTTAGAGTGTTTGAAGATATCAAAATATCTCACCTCCACGTCGTAACAACCGGGACACATGGTCATGTTGACCTGGAGCACGGAAGTCAGTCTAACTTATCCCAAGCTCCATCGATAGCTCAAACATCGAGATTATATGACCATTATCAAATCCTGGTCTTCCTATAGAGTTCGGAAGGACTCATAGCTCGTCATCTTCACCAAGCCCGAGCCCGCGAAGTCTCAACCCGAGCTGTAAGGCTAGGACCCCGAGGTCTCCATCCCGAGGAATTAAAGATAGTCTACAAAAGCTGCCGCATTTAAAGCCTACCTGCTATTACGTCATCCCGGGAGTTACTATCAAGCTTCCCATTGGTCAGCAAGTAACTTGCTTTCTACGTAAAGCTACATTGGGAAGATAGTGCAACTCCCGATAGAGGTTCATCCCCCACATCAATGCCGATCCATTTTCCTTAAATACTCATCAATGCAAATAACGGAGGTCATAAATGGATTTATTCCCGCCTATCTCGAGCTGACATCTGGCAGACCCACTTACCTAAAACCAACATTCCTCCGGTATAAATATAAGGTGATTACCTTCATTTATGACCTAAGTCCCATTAAACACTCACAACTACCAAATCTTCAAAGCTTTCAGAGCATTTACTCCTAAAGAGTAGCCTGAATTCTCACTGAAGATCATAACTTTTACCACATATACTGATTCTCTCACTGGAGGGTCCAGCTCCCTAACAGTGCTTTCTTAACATTTCAAGTATCTACCGGAGGACAAGTTTCCTTTACACTTGTGCCTATTGAGAGTCGGGGCATCCTACCATTCAACTAGCTGCATACGTGAATTTGACACGATCGTCTGAATACTTTTTAGCATGATCAGTGTTATTGTGGAGTAGTTCACACGTGATGACGAGTTTAAATTCCATGATAAGTGACGTAGACGTGAGTGAAACAAAAAGGAAGACAAAAAGGCGAAATCCAATACTAATACTGCTCTGTCTCTCAATAGATCGAATATAGGTATATCTAAATTTAAACTGAAATCTTATTTTATCAATTTGATTCGATCCAATAATATCACGTATCACATGTATGTCAATTGATATCCGAATCTGTTACGATTGATATATTAAAAATATATATATATCTGATTCAATCAAAAATTCTTGTTAATGAAATTTTATAAATAAAATAAAATAAAAATTATACTACTACCAACATTATTACTCCCTCTGTTTCAAAATATTTGTCGTTTTAGCTCTAAAAATTTGTTTCAAAAAGATTTTCGTTTTAGGTTTCCAATGCATGTTTTGCCTAATTTACCTTTGTCTTCTTACAAGTTTCAATAATTGATCATCTCTTCATTGAATACTTTATCTTTTCTCAATGGCTATCTCCTTCTAATTTATCTTTTCAATTACTCTTAGCACAAAAATTAAAGATATTTAATAAGGGTATATTTGTCAACTTATAAAATTTCTTAATATGTGTGTACAACTCTAAAACGTCAATCTTTTTGAAACGGAGGGAGTAGTATATATACTATATATGTATATAATAATAAATACATTATTTTCAGTTCAAATTGAATTTTTAACAAATTGTATATATGTAAATTTATATCCAATTTACTAAATAAATAAATTATCGAATTCGATTGAAATAAATCAGATTATTAGACCATTAAACATTATATCCAAAAAATTTCATCTAAATCCGATCGATTTACCAAAATTCAATTCATTGACGTGCCTGCTCCGAGTGCTTTGGTAACTAGTAATCAGTAGAAAATGAACATCCTGAGTGTTACGTGGCAAAATCACAACGGTGACGATGGTCGGTGCTCCCAAATCTAAGTGTACCATAACGTGTTGTTTTTTCTTTATTAGAAACAGTATAGCATGTTCAACACGTAACCCTATGCATACGCAGATCTTGTACGGTCAATACATGCAAAGACACGTGTCCCGCCATCTGTGTCGGCGCGGAGATATGACTCCGCTTTTATGTCTCTTTCTGCCCCAGTTATTTATGACCGGTCTACCCCTTTTACAACGGCCATGAATAATTCACAAATCACAACTTCGTACTACTCCCTCCGTCCTTAAATTATTGTCTTTTTTTTTTTTTTGTTCGTCTTAAAATAATTATTTTATTTAGAATTTTTCTTTTTAAAACATCACTTTTACTATTTTACCCTTACTTTTTCTTCCTACTTTAATTATGGGCCACATACACATAGACATTAAAGGAAACAACACACTTTTTTAATACTATTCCAATATTAATAATCAAGTCGATTAAATTTTCTTAATCTGTGTACCGGATCAACCCAGACAATAATTTAGGGACGGAGGGAGTATCCCCTTACTTATTAGGTTATGTCAATTTTTTTATTTTTTCTAAAATAGTAGTATCATTTATTAATTTTACACGAACTTTTAATTAATAATTTAATTTTTAAAAATATTAATAAATATTGACAAATTAATGAGATTACATCTCTCAATTAGTAAGTATTAAACATCTTGGCAAGCCTCAGTTAATTGGCTATCCTCAATTAAAAATCTTAAGTGGTATATTAGTAGTATTAAAATTAGTTATAATTATAAAAATATTTTAGGATAGTTAAGATGTTTATAGCATATGTAGAATGAAAAATTGAAAGGTTATCGAGAGATCGTAAGCATAATTTTTAAAAGTTGATTTTTTAATAATAATATTATAAACAATTTAGTTTAAGAATTTTTTTTAAAAATGGAAGTGATCATATATTTTGGAACATGACAAAATCAAATAGATGACACTCGGTTTGGAATAGAGGGAGTACCACTTTTTAAGAAAGTTTAGGTTGCATCTCCCATACTCGACCTATTTATTTTAAAATTATCTTTCAAACAATGATTAAAAGAATTAAAATCAGCTGAGAAAACAAATTCAATTATCATTAGAGTTAACACCTTATAGTTAAAAATCATTTAATTTTTTGTTTCACTTTCTCCTTGCACCATATTTTTCTATATCTACGTCTCTACCATTAACTCCAATATTATTATAAAATTAGGAATCATAAAATAGGAAAATATTTGCATATATGAACCTACCAAATCAGTCTTCCATGAAATCTGTAATTGAATTACTACAAGTTACAACAATGTACCTTTGAGTTTCATGACTCTTTCGATTCATGCTTTTATTTGTGAGCTATCAGATGCGTAACGTGTATAAACTTTGACTATACATTGAGTTTAGAGATGAGTAATTGATCCAAATCTCGTAAATTTATATTGTTGGAATATTACTTAAACTGTCTCACATGACTTGATAAATTATGTTATTAACATAAAGCGCCTCGCTTTGATGGTTTCGTGAGAATAAAAATATTATTAAAACTTTCTCTCCGTTTACAAATCATTGTTCTATTTTGACTTTTTTTGGTCAAATAGAATGTTTTTCAAATATAGATTTGACGTATATTTTTTTATTTTTTTTTTCAAAATCATAGAACACATAATTCATAATACTTTTAAAATACTACAAATTTTGGGTTGTATGATTTCAGAAAAAATAAAATAATATACGTTAAATTTATATTTAAAAATTAAATTATTTGACAAAAAAAGTCAAACGTGACAATAATTTATAAATTTTCTACACGGATACACCAAAGGTTGCAACTTGAAGCGGAGCATGGATCAAGGTAATTAGTTAATTTTATGTTCATGGATTATATGATATTGAATTAAGGTAAGTACTTAAATTTTATTTTCATAGGTTATATGATTGTTTGATTATTACTTGTTCTAAAATTAGGCATTATAGATTATGATTTTGAATTTCATGAATTAAAGTAATATGAGTTTCCTATAAAAGTTTACATATATTTGATTGTATGTTCAAGTTACATATTAAAAAAAAAAAAAAAATCTTGACCAGAGCTTTCTCCAATCTCCATTACCTTATGTAACGTATCATAATTTCAAATAGAAAATTCTCCACGACTCTTAATTAAACAGTCAATAAGAGCAGAAAATAAACAAAAAAGTGTAATTGGTTCTATAAAAAATTTAATCAATCGGTGACTTTATTTTAATTTTTAAATTTTTTTTCTCTCGCTATAAATAAAAAACTTACAGAAAATTGTTGGCCGGTCCCCTTTTCAAAAAGTTTAACCCCTAAAGTCCACCTTTTTTTTTCTTAACTGAAAAAAAGTATTTTGATAATTTTCTTCCTAAAATGTCCTTATGCAACATGAACACTCTTTTATTTTAGAGATTCGTTAAAAAAAACACACACACACACAAACATAAAAAACATTTAGTTACATCAAAGAAACTGAAAACTTGTGAACGATTTCATGTTGTTAATATAGTCTTCCCTCAAGTTTGGGGATCAATTTTCATGCCTAGAACACGAATTTGTTCACAATTTGATCAAATTCGAATTTTCTGAGTTCATCTCGTTTTTCCTTGTTCTTGGGTTGTTTTGACTACTTTAATCTATGTTTTAAGCTTCGAATTTGTTTAAAATCAATCACATATTGTTATCCTAACTTAGTACTATATTTGTACACAATTTTTTTACCAAAAAATACTATTTTTGAGATCCAAATCGAGCTTGACAGTGTGCTGTCCAAAAACAGAGTGAGATGTTTGGACTGATTTTGGGACTTTAATCAATAATTTAAGTTTTAATTCACCAATCGCAGTATGCTGGGCAACGCAACGGGGATCGACATGCCCGGTCAGGTCGCAGGGGTCGAGGGGACAGCGTCCTCGTGGGGGTTCGGGGGCAACGCCCCCGAAAGGTAAACGAAAATTAAATCCCGTCCAGTAGTTGAAATTCAAACGGCGCCTTGATTGCTCATCGCGATGCCTTGATTTGCTCATCGCGATGTCTTAGTTACTCATCTTGTGTTGCTCATCGATGCCTTGGTGTCTGTGTTGCTCATTGCGATGCCTTGGAAAATCAAGTCTCCTCTAGCAGTTGAAATTCAAACTGTGCCTTGGTTGTTCATCGCGATGCCTTGGTTGCTCATCGCGATGCCTTTGTTGCTCATCGCGATGCCTGTGTTACTCATCGCGATGCCTTAATTGTTCATCACGATGATTAACTCACGCGATGTCTTGGATTACTCATCGCGATACCTTGGGTTACTGATGCGCGCGTGTTTTTCTTTCATTAATGACATAATCGTCTTTTCGCCCAAAAAATATTTTTTTCTGATTTAAAAAAAAAGATAACTGAACTAGAGCGATTACAAATATTTAAAAAGGGACCGGCCCGTAATTCACCCAAAAAAATTAAATCACGTTACTGGGCCATTTTTCTTTCATCCAAGAGTTTGCTTTCTTTTTGCCTTTAATCAAGAATGAAAAATTGTTCTATCAATGAATAATTAAACATTTATTTGTGAAAACTGAAAAGTGCAGCAAACGGAGAGCATGTAAACAATTGTGATTTGTGAAATAACCGGTATAACTTGGGAAAAAAGAAACATTTTCTAACACAAGGCAAAAAAAAAATTAACTTCAAAAAAAAAAATCAGTGATGAAGCCAAGTTTTGATCCTTAGGATAGCTAAGTTAACTTCAAAAAAAAAAAAATCCTAAATAAATTAAAGCATTAGGTACTAGGTAGTAAGCGTTGGTACTAAATTAAAAAAAAATTTGTTTGATTTATTTTTGTGCCAACTTTTATTTACATATTGTCAAAGAAAAATGATTAACTATTATTTTGAATTTGGAAAAGGGACAAATTAACATGACATATACAATTTTTGACACACACACACACACACACACACACACACACATATATATATATATATATATATATTCACTTATGACAATTAATTTATTCACTCAATACAAAATCAAAACAACTCTGATACCAATTGAAAGTTCGATTCTCTTCTTATATCAGGTTCTTTATCACAATTAATTTATCCACTCAATTAGGGATGACAATATTGAACCGAACCGTGGATATCCGGACTGAACTGAACCGAAGTTGACAGTTATTAACTAGTTTGACTAGATATGAAGCCGGTAATGGGGAATAACTGAATTCGAAAATGGGGAATGGTTTGGATATGGTATTACTAGTACCCACCCCATTCCCCAGCCCGTTCCCCAAACTGTACACTACTAAGTATAATTTTACATCTATATATACTTATATTAATTTATTAAATTAGCCTAGCTATATGTATTAGAGCCCGTTTGGTACAGCGTTTACAAACGCAGTGTTTTAAAAACGCAACGTTTTAAAAAATGCAGTGTTTTAAAAACGCAGGTATTTCCTTATAAATATGTTTGGGATATCACTTCAATACGTAGCTTTTTTTTCCTAGGAGCATTTTAAAAATTGCATTTTGGAAAAAAGCTGGGAATTCTAGCGTTTTAAAACGCAGCTGCGTTTTGAAAACGCTGTGTTTTCTCCGCAGTATTAAAACACATTTTTTGCAAATAAGCTGCGTTTTGGCCAAAACGCTCCACCAAACGGGCTCTTAGTATATAAACATTATACCATCTCATTCTTGAATATCAAAGCTTTTTAAGTTTGAAAGAGTGATGATTAACTTGAAGGTTTGAAGTTTTTCTTTAAAATTTGGAGTTGTTTTTGTTTTAGGGTCTGTTTTTCTTACTCGATTTAGTAACTTATTGTGGGTTTGATTTTTTTTTTTTTTTTTTTTGTAACAGCAGCTTTCTCATTATCCCTCTCTTATTTTTGCTATAATTACTATAAGCAAAAACTCAATATTACAAACTAAATTACTAAATCGCAATGTCAAACACACACTTAGACTTTTAAGAAGATTTTTATGATGTTTCTAAGCTTATAATTAAATGAAATTCTCGTAACTTGTGTTGTGTTTGCAATGTACACGCTTACAAATTTACTTAATTATTTAGACAAATTAGTTTCAATGACTTGATTATATAAAGTTTTATATAGAAATATTGTCAATTTATCAAATCTTCTGAACTTAATTTGTTGTGTTTTCTGTAAGTTCCTTTCTTGAGTATTTTATAAACGTTAATAGTTAGATTATGTCGACCTAAACAAAAATATGTTTTATTTAATATTAGAGGTTTAATAGCCAGAGAAAACCTAAAAAATTCCCTATTGGCATTCCCCGATTAACCGTCACCCGTGAGGAATGAATATAGGGGTAGAAACTAATTCTCCGGTGGGGAATGAGGTGGATATGGGAAATGAAATTAAATTGGGGAATGGGAATGGTATTAGATATAACCGCCCCCGAACCGCCCCATTGTCATTCCTACATTCAATACAAAATCAAAGCAGCCTTGATACCAATTGAACATTACTATTTATTTTAGATTTAGATATAAAATAGTTAAGCTCAGTTACCAATTGAAAGTAATGATTCCAAACATATATTATTTATAGGAATCACTTGATCAAGATCATAATGGCTTTTTATGAATTTTGCTTTGATACCAGTTGAAGAGATCATGTCTCAAACAAATATTACTAAACTTAGAGATAGAACAACTAAGCTTAGATACTAATTGAGAGAATGATATCACTATGAAGTTGTCACACTTTTATTATGATCATGAAGTTTGATCAACTCTTTGAAATAAGGATAATTGTTTGCAATAAAATGAAGAACAATTAACATTTGTTAAAACAGTTAAGACAATTAAGTAAAGTTGCGTACAACGGAATTATATTGAAACAATGATTTCACGACAAGTTATGATCTTATCTTGTGTATGTGTGTAGCACTGTGATGACATGATTTATTGCAGCAAATAAATAAATTAATGATTGTTTGATCAATAAAATGTAAAAATAGTTAAGTTCATGTACAAACAAACATTCAAATAACAGAAAGCAATAAGTAAAGAGTTAAGGGATAGAGAAACTTGACACAAGTATTTTAAGGTGGTTTGGATTTCTTATCCTATATCCACTTGTCACATCCCTCTGGCTATCGTGAGGCAATAATCTATTATATTTCTCTTAAATACACGGACTACTAACAGGAAAATCATCGACTTTCCTCTACTAGTTGGTAACCCACCTAGGACACTTTACAAAGATCACAAGTAGGGGGGTTCGCTTCTTAAGTAATGACTCTAACTAGTCTAATGAAGCTGCAATTTTGGCTCTTTGTCAGGGTACAAATACTGCTTGAAGTATAATTGTTTACAAGAATAGTAATGTTGTTGCTTGCTTCATCTGACGGTTTGTTGACAAAGTGATCTTGGTGAGATGATTGAAGCTTCAATAACCTAGATGTCAAACTATCAAGTTATTCTCTAATTGAACAATGATAGCTATTTTGCTTTTACAGAACTCTTGATATCAAATATTTCTCTCTTGTCTCTGTATCCTGCTCTAATTTGATCACTCTTTGATAAATTAATGTGAGCTATCTCTCTATAATTATCCTCTGTGATCTGTGGAAAGGCTTTCTCTTTATATAGGCAGTCACTTGAAAATTTTCCGTATCTTGTCATTATACATTCCTTTAGGGTTTCAGATCATTCTTTTAGGGTTTTTCTTAATAGCATTTCATCTGATGAATGTCCGTAGTGCATGGCATGTTGTTGTGCTTTGCTCACTGCTGAGATATGTCTACTTCATCTTAGATGTTTATTGTTTCTTTGACAATAACTCTTGTACATTAAACCTAATAATCTGTTTTATGTAAAAATCATGTTAACTTAGTTTTGGAACATCAAACCCAATGAATCTAAGGTCCTAATATATATATATATATATATATATATATATATATATATATTATAAAAAATAATTTGATTGAAAAAATAATTTATAAAAAAAATTAATTATCAATCGGGTCATATAAATTTTGATTAAAACTAACCAAGTTACTCATTTTAGAGCATTAAAATATCGATTTTGAGAAGTATTTGAAAATGGCAAAACACACAATCGGGCCACTATACTTTGGGGAAGGTTGCAATTTGGCCACTGATTGTTTGAAAATGTTATTTGGGCCACTGTACTTCAGTTATCTTGCAAGCGAGCCTACTAGAACGTTAATTTTAAATGAAATCCCTATTTTACCCTTGTCTTCGTCCTCATCTCCCTTACTGAACACAGGGGTAAAATAGGGATTTCATTTAAAATTAACGCGCTTGTGGGCTCGCTTGTAAGATAATTGAAGTACAGTGGCCCAAATAATATTTTCAAGGGTGAATTACAGTCGGTCCCTTTTTAAACATTTGTAATCGCTCCAGTCCACTCATCATTTTTTAAATCGAAGAAAGACATTTTTGGGGCGAAAAGACGATTATGCCATTAATGAAAGAAAAACACGCCCGTCAGTAACTCAAGGCATCGCGATGCCCAATTTATATATTTATTTTTGTGCATCGCGATGCAACACTTTGAGTCTTTGGCATCGCGATGCACTACTTTTGCATCGTGATGCACCACTTTTACAAATTGGGGCATCGCGATGCAACAATTGGTGCATCGCGATCATCACAGCACGCCTTAGGGAATCAATCGGTGCATGCCTTCGCGAGCAGGGGACCAACTGAAAAAATTGAATTGTCGTTGCTCGCTAGAGTGAGCTTTCCGTTGCTCGCTAAGGCGAGCTGTTACTTAAGCCATCCATTTCAGTTTATTCACAGAGACAAAAAGCTCCGTTGCTCGCTAAGGAGAGCTGTTGCTCAAGCCATCCATTTCAGTTTATTCACAGAGATAAAAAGCGATGCTTAACTTTGTGCATCGTGATGCTCCACTTTGTCCATCTCGATGCTCTACTTTGTGCATCGTGATGCTCCGTTTAAATTTCAACCGCTGAACGGGACTTGATTTTCGTTTACCTTTCAGAGGCGTTGCCCCCGAACCCCCACGAGGGACGCTGTCCCCTCGACCTGACCGGGCAGGTCGATCCTCGTTGCGTTGCCCAGGCATCAAGGCATCGCGATGAGGAATTCTGACATCGCCATGAGGCATCCCTATATCGCAATGCCCAATTCAGTGCCCTATTTAAAAATAGTATTTTCTGGTAGAAAAATTGTGCACAAATTTAGTACTAAGTTAGGATAACAGTATGTGATTGATTTTAAACAAATTCGAAACTTAAAATATAAATTAAAGTGGCCAAAACAGCCCAAGAACAAGGAAAAACGAGATGAACTCAGAAATTTTGAATTTGATCAAATTCGTGTTCTATGCATGAAAATTCGACTATTTTTTTTTTCGTTTCCACGTTTATTTTGTGAATTTATATTTCTCAGATTTAAATGCTATGAAGCTTTCAAGCGTGGGAGCTGGGCTGTAAAAGTCAATCTTTATTATCAAAAAGACGGGGGCATTTTAGGAAGAAAATTTTTAAAGTGCCTTTTTTCTGTTTAAAAAAAAAAAGCTTGACTGGAGAGAATAAAAACTTTTCAAAGTGTACAGGCTAGCAATTTTCTATATTTTCAAACAATCAGTGACCGAATTGCAACCTTTTCCAATATACAGTAACTCGATTGTGTGTTTTGCCTTTGAAAAAAGACATAAGAAAGTGCACTTGAAATTGCTCGATTAATGTCATTATATTAAACCAAGAAGTGATATGTAGAACTCAAAATAACTAAGATATAATAACAAAAATTATAATCCTAATATAAAAGGACGTAATGTGCCTATCATTAAAAACCTAAGGGGGCTATGGCCTATGGGCCTATGGCAACCCTTGACCTTACAGTGGCTTTGTGCCTTCGCCACTGCACTTATCACTTAACCACAAAAGTCCAAGTCCGTATTTAGTAGTATATGCAGCCTAAAGAGACCCAGCTACCCTCAAATTAGTCCTTCAAATTTTCTCCTTGACTATGAACTACCCAAAGTCCAGTCAAAAGTAATATCGACTTTCAAAGTTAGTAGTCATGCCATGAAGGACACGCTATATATTTTCGCAAAACTAATAGATCTTGGCAATAATTAAGAAATACTCCCTCCCTTTCACCTAAAAATTTTAGTCTATGGTTGAAAATTTTAATAATTAAGAAATAGAATATATAAAAATATTATTAGAATTGATCATAATTATAAAAATATTTAAGCATAATTAATATTTTTATATCACAGGTGGATAGTGAAGATACTAAAAGATCCCTCTTCCACGTGGCATTAGCGAGACACGTGGCCAAGCTGATCTGGAGCCCGGAAGAAAGGAATCATCACCCCGAGCTTGGAGTATAACCCGGAGCCCGGGTACGTTTACCCTCCGCCTATTCCCGACCTTCCCGAGGAGCTCGGGATAGCCTTCACGCCTTTGCTTTGAACATAAAAGAGCTCGCATGGTCTTTGACCCGAGCTGCAGCACTAAGACCCCGAGGTCTCCACCCCGGGAAGCAAAGAAAGTCAACGAAAGCTGCCGCATTCAATGCCCACGTGCTACTACGTCATTCCGGGGCCACCATCTAGCACCTCATTGGATGAAAGAATTACTTGCCCTCTAAAGAAAGCTGCATTTAGAAGGTCAAGGTCACTTCCAGGGAAGTTCTATCCTCTGCACCAGAGCATGCAGGTCACTTCCACATTAAAGCTCATCAATGCGTATTGCGGCTGCCATAAATGGGCACATGTCTGCTCACCCCAGGTCGACACCTGGCAGTCCCACTTGCCTCAAACCAATATTTCACCAGTATAAATACAAGGTGATAGCCTTCATTTATGGTCTAAGTTCAAATTAACACACACAACTACAAACTCTCCAAAGCATTCAGTGCATTCACTCCCAAAGAGTAGCCTGAATCCTCACCGGAGACCATTAACCTTACCATAAACTGATTCTCTCACCGGAGGGCTTTAGCTGGACCAACGTCCAGCTCCCTAACGATGCTTCTTCCTCATCTCAGGTATCTACCGGAAGACAAGTCCCACTTACACTTGTGCCTATTGAGAGCCGGGGCATCCTGACCAAAGACTAGCTGCATACGTGGACACCGACAGATCACCAAAACACATTTTGGCACGATCAGATAGTAAAGTTATAAAACTATAAATATTATAGATATAATTTTTGAAAGTGAGCTTTATACGTGAAATATTTTAAAATAAAATAACATGCTATTCGTCTGGAAAGGAAGGCATAGAAGCTAAACACAAATGTAGAGTTACTCCCTGCATTAACATTATGGAATACGGACACTTCAACAAGAGCTCGTTCTCAGATTCTTTTCCGTCCTCCATAAGGGGTATTCCTCGAACTTACTTTTATCTAAACAAAGTAATTCTTTAAATTAGCCGGCCATATATAATCATAAAGTTAGTTTGAATGATAATTGAGTTTTATTTTCAGACTATTTATCAGGTTTAATTTTAGTGGCCAGTACACAAGAGGCAGTCCCCAAATGCAAAAAAGGTATTTATTTCATTAATGCATAGGCTAGGCGTAAAAGAGTGCATCCGTGACGGAGGTGCATTATCGGACTCGTGCAAAAGGGATGGATCAAATTAAGGTGTTTTGTAAGGTGCCTCGAGGAGATTAGTTAAATTGAGGTCACCAACAAATAAAATATTAATATAAAAGATAAGAAAAGAACATATGTATAATTTTTGAGCAATATTAGGGTTATAAAATTTTAGTTTTTTTTTTGGCCAAAATGTTATAATTTTTCGGTACCCCTAGGCCCTAGCATTAGATTTTTGGGTAACATTCTAAAATAAAAAAAATTAAGATATTTATTAAAAGTAGTATTTATTAAGTTACTCCCTCCCTCCCTAAATTATTGTCTTGTTTGACTCGGCACAGGGATTAAGAAAAAATAATTAGCTTGATTATTAATATTAATAAATTATTTAGTTTCCTTTAATGTCTATGTGTATGTAGGGGTGTTCATCGGTTCAGTTTTCGGGTTGTTCATTTTTTGTTATTTTAACCTTAAAACCAAAAACCAAACCAAACCAAATAAAAAACCAAGAAACCAAACCAAATTTGAATTCGGTTTTCGGTTTTAACCAAACAAATGTTAAAATTACAATCCAATTCAAAGTTTAAATATTTATCATTTAAAAAACATCCAAAACAAAGATTAAAACTTCAACAAAATTACGTAATATTCATAAAAATGTAAGATTACATATACTTAGTGACTCGAACTTGAAGGAAATTTTGGATTCCACACATTAGTTTGGCATTTCTTGTCACTAAACATTCACAAAATTTGTTTGAGTTGTCACTTGTGTTATTTTTGCGACACATTACAAAAAAAAAAAATTTAAATAAACCGGCAAATGTCAAAAAACATATTGAAAAAGAATATTTATATAACTAATAATTATTTATATAACTAATAATAATGTATTTAATTTTATTATATTTTTTCTAATTCGGTTTTCGGTTTGAAAGGCAAAACCAAAAACCATATTAGAATTCGGTTTTGCCAACCAAACCAAACCAAAAACCAAATTTGAATTCGGTTTCGGGTTGTTCGGTTCGGATGATCGGTTTTTCGGTTTGATTTTCGGATGAAACCAAATATTGAACACCCCAGTGTATGTGACCCATAATTAAAGTAGATAAAAAAAGTAAGGATCCATGTGTATATGACCTATAAATAAAGTAAGGAGAAAAAGTAAGGGTAAAGAGGTAAAAGTGTCGTAAAAAAGAAAATTTCAAACAAGACAATAATTTAGGAACGTATTAAAAAAAATGGTTTAATATACAATTTGATCCCTAAACTTGACACCATTTTGTGATTCGGTTCTAGAACTTTGTCATTTCTTATTTTGGTCATTAAACTGAACATTTGGGCTTACAGTTAGTCCCTCAATTGACGACCGCCAGTTGAGGTGTTAAATTTTCTATGAAAAAATAAAAATACCCTTTCCTGATGCTGACCGAAATTCCATGTGGCCATACTACACTTGATGAATGTTGACTAGGTTGCCAAATGGCATAAAATATTAAAATGGAAAAAATGTTTATAAAAAAAGATTAACTTTATAAACTCAACTTGACTCTTTTTAAAAAAATTATGATGGGTATTTACTTCTCTCTCTTTTTTTTTTTCTAAAAATTGTAAAACATGAGATAATTATTGGTTCAATAAAATAATGAAATTGATTAAAAAAAATTAAAATATGACTTTTTTTCTTTGAGTAGAGAAAATAATTAGTTTTAAAAATTTTAAATCAAAATTATTAAATTAAAACAAAATATAATAATAAACTTAAAAAATTTCTTTCTCTTTTCTCTCTCTATCTGGCCTTCTTCCGTCACCGTTCTCTCTCTTCTTCCTCGTCCTCCTCTTGTTCTTCACCCACCCCCTTCTCTTAATACAATTTGTTCTTTAATTAATATCATAAGAGGGAAATGACCATTCAAAACATGAATAATCCAAATATTAATTGATCCAAAAACCCAATTTTTACAACTGACTAAGTTTGGGGGTTCCAATTATATTGAAGCTACCTTAAAAACACACATACACATGGCCAATCCAATCAAAGACAGAAAGCGAACCCAGGAAACAAAAATTCTCAATATCGCTTGAAATTCCCACACATGTATTAAAACATGCATACCAAATATGAGATTCCCATCACCCAATCCGGCAATAGAAGGTAACACCCCTATGTTCAGAGCTCCTTAACCTGGGTCCCTGCCAGCTCTTCTTCAGCTGTTGCTGCAATTGCGGCTTCTGATGCACAAAAGTTCTCACCTCTAACACACCCTCCAGACCCAATAGATTCAACCACTGCGTCCTCACCAAAGACGTCACCAAAGTAGCCGACGACGAAGACGATCTCAAACCCAACTCTTGACAATCACTGGCGCCCAGAAACAGCTGCCTAGTAATCAGTACCGCCATTGTTGAAGACATCACTTGATCGATTAAACATGTGTACTTGATCGATCAATTTCGTAGTAATGAAACCTAATTTTAGAAACCCTAAATCTCTCTGCTATCCCCTTTTCTCTCCTTTGCAATTCAGATTCTTTTAAATTTTTAATTCCTTTTCTTTTTATATTTTCTTTTTAGCCCAAATAATCCATCTCAACATAATTGTCCACATGTAATACCAATCAACATTAGCTAAGGGCATTATAGTCTTATCAATAAAAAATTACCAAGGGCATTATAGTCTTATCAATAAAAAAACTAACGCCTCAACTGAGTGCCGTTAGTTGAGGGACTAACTGATTATCCAAATGTTCAGTTCAAGTACCAAAAGAAGAAATGTCAAAGTTTTGGAACCGAATCAGGAAAAGGTCTAAAGTTCAGGGACCAAATTATATATTAAATAAAAAAAAATCAAGACAATAATTTATTGACGGAAGGAGTATAATTTTTTTTAGAATTATATAATTATTTGATCCTCGACTTTACCGAATCTATGCGTTTTGGTCCCTTCGCTAAAAAAAAAAAATGCAATCTGGTCACTCGATTTGCATTTTCTTAATAGATTCCCAATTTCCTCTGTTAACGTCTATTTTTCTGTTTATTTTTTTAAATACCCAAACTACCCTTAATGCTTCCCTTCAAAAGACTAAAACACCCCCCAACTAACCCTAATCACTCTCTTTCTCTTTCTTTCTTTCTATCTTTCTCTCTCTCTCTCTATATATATATATATATATATCTCTTCAATAGCGTCAAAGTCTTCCCCCCCAATAATCCCCAAGCCGCCAGCAATCTCTAACAATCCCCAAGCCACCATCGATCGCCGACAAACCTTCTCTCTCTCGCGCACGACAGCAGCAGCCGCCGCATACACCACGAGCTCCACCCTCGTGCCTTCCTCCAACCCAGAACACAACAACAACAGCAACAACACCGACGATCCCCTTCTTCCACCAACCTGCCGCAACATCAGCATCCACGTTGCCAGAGACGCGACTAAGGGTTCTTAATTTGGGGTTTAATGAGGTTACATGAGATGGCGCTGGAGAGAGAAGCCATTCAAAAGTGGTCTTTTTTTATAGGGAATTTCAAAAATTGGGAGTCGAATAGACCCAGATCTGGACCGATTGGAGTTCGAGGGTCAATTTCTAGGTGGAACTTGTTGTTGCTATTGTGTTTTGCGTTGAGACGACGAGAGTTTGCCGGTGCCATGGATTTCGGTGAGAGCTTGCCGGAATCCTCTTCAAGATTGTCATTCCATACCTCTCTTTGTCTATCGAATCAGTTAGTAAGCTTTTTCGGAAAGAAGCTATTCACAATGAGGGAAAACTACTTTCCCGATCTTCTTCTGTTTTGTGTATGTGTTGAATTTTTGAAATATTGATTTTATTTTGTGGGGGGTTATCTGGGTTTTTATAAATTTGGAGCAATTCTGTTTATTTGAATTGCAATTGGGTTGTTCATTTTATGTCCTGCAAAACCAAATAGTTGTTCCTGCTTTTAAAAATCTTTATTATTCGATGTTCTGGTCTTCAATTCATGGGGTTGTATGTGTGTTTGCTGCATGAAGTAAGAAGACGGATCGATGGAGAAGAAAAGGTAGTTTGGAAATTTTTTAAAAAAACAGACGGAAAAATTGATGGTAATGGCTCAAAGGGGCAATCTCACAAAAAAAATGTAAATCGAGTGACCATATTACATTTTTTTAGCAGAGGGACCAAACGCATAGATTAATAAAGTCGATGGACCAAATAATTATATAATTCTTTTTTTTAATATGTGTCTGTTTATTTTGAAATAAATGATGTATTGTTAAAAGAGAAAAAGGTGCGTGATTACATTATTACTATGGGGGTACAAAATCATTGTGTTATTTTCTAAATTAAATTACCCTAAATTAATGATGATATCTAAACAAGAAAATATTACTATAAAAATAAAATCAATCGTGATAATTATTCAGTACTAGATTGACGGCTACTTCGCTAATCCAACTCCCTCTCTCTCTCTCTCTCTCTCTCTCTCTCTGTGTTGTGGTTGCAGATTCTAGCGAGAAACTATTTCCTTCCCAACCGTGTTGTTACCACTCTCAAAAACCTCGCCTACTCCGAACTCACACACAAACAAGAATGTTTTTCCTCCTCCCTCTTCCTTTGTAATCTCCGAACACCCTCGTCTGACGTCTCCACTCCTCTGTCTCTGTCTCTGTCTCTCTGTCTCTCTCTCTCTCTCACTCACTCTCTCTCACTACATATTCATTGATTTGTGTTTGCATTGGTTTTCGTGACATGATATGGTTGTGCCTTCAGCCATGGACTTGAAGAAACTCGCAATCTCAGATCACTTTCCATACTGTGTATCTCCTAGAAGAAAGGTAGTCTCTGGTTTTGGTTTGGGAATTTTGGCATTTTTCATAGTTTTATCTGTTTTATTGTTTAATGTCTCCTTTAAAACTCCATTTTCAAACCCATTTTTTCAAGGGTTTAATAGATTTGGAGCCAATTCCACTTTAATCCCATGGCATTTTCCTTTTCCCACTAGTACCCCTACATTTTCTAGTAATTCCAGTTTTAGTGCCACTGTCAATGCTACAGACTTGCCAGAATCTGTTGATTTCGTTAAATCCCATGAAGGAACTAGTTCTGAAATTGTTAGTAGTCGAAAAGGAATGGATATGGAGGAGAGCCATTTGAGTAATTTCACTGGAAAAGGTCATGAAGCAAATGGGTCTGAATTTGGTAGAAGTGGGAAAGCTTTGGGTTCTGCTGGAAAAGGAATGGATTTTGAGCAGACCCATTTGAGTAAATTCACTGATAAGCCGAAAAACGTAAGCTTTAATGTAAATACTGAGACGGGTATTGAAGGAAAACTGGACGAGGGAAATGCTAGTGCAATTAGTTCAATTGTTAATAAAACCTCAAATGGAGAGGATATTGTTGTAACAACTAGTGAAGACAGGGTGAAAATGAATAATCAAGGAACTTTATCTGGGGAAGAAAATAGTACAATTTCTAGTCATGGTTCTGATGGGGAATGTGATATATTTGATGGAAGATGGGTTAGAGATGATACGAAGCCGTATTATCCTCCTGGTTCTTGCCCATACATTGATAAAGATTTTGATTGCCATCTTAACAAGAGGCCAGACGATGGGTTTGTAAAATGGAAGTGGCAGCCGAATGGATGTGACATTCCAAGGTATGATTTATTTAGATTCTTTATATGATTGTGAATGTTGCAAAAGTAGTTTCTATCCGTTTTTAAGATTGCTTGATTATGTCGGCATTTGCTTAAATTGAGAAATGAGTACAAATGCAAAATTTGTGAAAGTTTTTTGATTCAATAACATATTACCCAAATCAGTTTAAAATTGCAAAGAAGAAAATTTTAGTATGCTATTATTTAAACATAGTTGGCATTGTAATTGACAGTTTAAATGGTATGCGAAGTGTAGTCAGCTTAATTACAGCCATAACATGGGAAGTTGTGACCCAATGGACAGTTAATTTGTTGCTTGAAACTGATTTTAGTTTCTTCCAGAAATGCTAGACTTAACTTCCAAGTCAGACTAAGTTGTTAATCGTTGTATGGGGTCTGAGTTATTTAACCGAAATCTAATTCTCTGTTAGAGCTGATTTTGTTCTTTTATTGATGCAACTGGAACTGCTTGAAACATATTCACTCAAAAGCTATCTCTTTATGCACAATCGTCTTATTAAACCGTGGTAGTTTGAGACTTTGAGTTAGATAATGTGTATAACTTAATTCTCTTTCTGGTTACGATGACATTCCAGTTTGAATGCTACCGACTTTCTCGAAAGGCTCAGGGGGAAAAAATTGGTGTTTGTGGGAGACTCCCTCAATAGGAACATGTGGGAGTCTCTTGTTTGTATACTCCGACAAAGTATCAAGAACAAGAAACGTGTTTTCGAGATATCTGGAAGAAGGGAATTCAAAAAGAAGGGATTTTATGCGTTCAGATTCGAGGCAAGCTTTCCAAACTTTTTCATTTTGAAAATTAATATTTATCACCACGACGTTCTTGTCTAATTTGTCTTGCTATGGGTTTATTTATAGGACTATAACTGTACGGTGGATTTTGTTAGTTCCCCATTCCTAGTAAGAGAATCAACCTTCAGTGGTAGAAATGGATCTTTCGAGACGCTACGATTGGATTTGATGGACAAGACAACTTCAATGTATCATGATGCAGATGTGTTGATCTTCAACACAGGACATTGGTGGACCCATGAGAAGACCTCTAAAGGGTGAGGACCTTGAAGACCCCAATGCAGATTCAGTTGCTCTGATTTTCCCATTAAAAACAGGACAGTCCCAAGGCTCACGCCATTGCAGGGTCTGGAAAGGGTCTGATGGAGCATTCTTACGCATGCTCCAAGGCTTGACCTTTGTTAAAATCTCCGAATTTCCATTTGTACTTCTATCTCAACTACATTCAGCATTATCAATCTAGGTTGTTGGTTAAACTTCTCGCATTTCTTGTGTTTTCAGAGAAGATTATTATCAGGAAGGCGACCATGTATACCCAAGACTCAAAGTCCTCGATGCATACACGAGGGCCCTCAAGACTTGGGCCAGATGGGTGGATAAGAATATTGATGCCAGGAGAACTCAGGTTCTATTCAGAGGCTATTCTGTTACCCATTTCAGGTACCACATTGCACTCTTATCCTTGCAGTTGTATATGGTTTCTATAAGATTTAGCGTTTGTGCTTCTCTACTTGCTCTGTATAATTCTCGAATAAACAATATATCATTTGTAGGAAAATGATGTCAGCAAAGCATATTGGCTGTTTCTTTTCTTTTTTTTTTTTCTTTCCAGGTACCTTTTAGAATTAGACCCTCACAAGATTAAACTAAATTTTTTTTAATCTTGAAGCACTTTTGTTGCTAAAATCATGACATGGAACATGTATATTTCCTCTATAAAAACTAGTGCCAATAAAAGTAACCATCACTATTCACTAAGATGTGTCTGCAGTTTCGTCTATCTTATAATCTTTATGCTGTTTGATAAAGTTACGTTTATTGTTGGTATTTATCTCACTTTAGTGAGGCTCCCTGTGATGATTAAAAGTTTCAGCCTTGTCTGAATGAGCTTTGAGGAGACAAATTTATTTCTGAGGGAGCTTTGTCAATTTGCCAAAAAAAAAAAAAAAAAAGGAAAAGAAGAAAAGATCTGCTTCTTCAAGAAATAAGAGCTCCCTGTTTAAAAAACCTCTGGGAGTATCCACCCAAATACGTGTTTTTGAATATTTTTTTTCATATACATATGTAATTTTGTTTGGTTTTTCAATCAATAGTCCAGCATACCTGTTAATATCTCTGAGCAAACAGAGCTTAAATCTGTGTAGTAACTACTGAACTGAAATTCTTTGTTATATAACCACACAAGCTTAATCTAGGAAAGAATCACTCCAAGTCCTTCATTTGATTGCAGGGGAGGCCAGTGGAACTCGGGAGGGCAGTGCCACAAAGAAACTGAGCCAATCTTGAATAATACTCACTTGGCCAAGTATCCATCAAAGATGAGAGCACTTGAATATGTGCTTAAAGATATGAAAACTCCAACAGTATATTTAAACATTAGTAGGCTTACGGATTACAGAAAAGATGCCCATCCTTCCGTTTACAGAATGGAGTATAAGACAGTAGAAGAACAAATTGCTGCTGTGCACTCTCAAGATTGCAGTCATTGGTGCTTGCCTGGAGTACCTGATACTTGGAATGAGTTGATATATGCTTCTCTCTTGAAGGTTGGAAGAGGATCCTGGAAAAGCTAATAAAGGATTTGCAGAAATTGCATTTAACACCTTGATCAGGTTTTCCGACTAGGTTTAAAAGTAACATATTTGAGTTGTAGTTGTGTAAGATGTAGTCAGAAGTGGCTTGTACACTTTGATCAGAGTTTAAGTAGACAGTAGATAAAGCTCTTTGGTTAGAGATGTATTTCACTATCATAATGTGATGTAGGTATATTACTCATTAGTACAAGTGATGAAAGATCAAATTCACATTTTTGCATATAGATACAACTTTGAACAGCCCCATTGCTCTATGGGGCATTAACTTCAAATCTATTGGACTTGTCAAGGCTTGATAGACATTGATGAGCTGCCTCTCTGACAACTTAATTTACCAAAACTTCACACGGTTTCTGTTTGCACTTGTTTCCCCAGTATTTTTGTGTACTAGTTGGGACAGGGTATTATAGTGTACAAGTTGTCACTTGGTCTCTGGTTGCACTTGTTTTCCCCAGTATTTTAGTGTACAAGTTGTTACTGGGTATTATAGTGTACAAGTTATCACATGTCTGTTTGCACTTGTATCCCCAGTATTTTAGTGTACAAGTTGGAACAGGGTATTACAGTGTACAAGTTGGAACATGATGTCTGTTTGCACTTGTTTCCCCAGCATTTTAGTGTACAACTTGGAACAGGGTATTAATGTGTACAAGTTGGAACAGGAGTCCCTGTTCGGTTTGCATTTGCTTCCCTCGGGTATATTAGTGCATTTGCTTCCCTTGGGTATATTAGTGCACAAGTTGGCGCTTTGTTTGGCTTAAGATCAGTCTCTCGATCTCCTTGTGCAAGTAGACGTGGCACGTGAGGAGGTTGTTAAAGCTTGATATGAATATTGTTCATGTGAGGGGTGGTAAGGTTTGGTCACTCTCCTTGTGCAAGTAGGTTTTGCATGTGAGGAGTGCGTTAAGACTTGAATGCTTAATAAGCATTGCTCATGTGACGGGTGTTAAGGTTTGATATGCACGTCCCCCAGCAAGTATTTCATGCAAGGAGAGTATTGAGGCTTGATATATTATGCATTTTTCCATGTGCGAGGGAGAGTGTTAAGGCTTCATATGCATTGTTACCTCTCTATGTAAACTTTAATGGCTCTTTGTTTGGCTTACTATTGGTATATCTCTCCACATACAAGCATACGTTGCATGTGAGAAGACTATTTAGGCTTAATATGCATTGTTCATGTGAGGAGAGTGAAGGCCATGATATGCACGTGCAAGCATGTATTTCATGCGACAAGAGTGTAAAGACTTGATATGCATTGTTCGTGATGAAGGAGAGTTTTAAGGCTTTATATATATATTGTTCGGTTTGCGTTTGATGTTTTAAAGTAACGGTAGATTCACAGCAAATAAGTAATGAATGATATACAGAAAATAACGCAAAAGTAATGGTAGATTCACAACAAATAAGTATATAATGACATACATAAAATATTCAAAATAACACGGCACCTTGATTGTACAATTATGTCACTTTTTTATTTTTTCTTTTTTGGGCATTATTTCAGACCAAAACTAAAAGAGAGCAAACTAGAAGATTATTCTAAGATAGTTTCCTTGCTTCAGTAGACCTCTTTCCTCAAATTACTCCACCTTTTGTGTTGTCAGCAACCTCACCGTCTTTGGCGACCATGGCCACTGCAAACTCTTTGGCGACCATGGCCATTGCAAACTCTTCTATGTAGCTTTTCCATTATTTCTTAAATCATTAACATCCCATATGACTATTTTTTGAATTACAAAGAGGGTCTTAGGGTAACTAGGATAACAAGGGTAAGATAATCAATTTAAATATCAAAAGAGGAATACTGATTTTTATCTAAAGATGGTTACGTGACTCTCAGGTGTGCATTTTTCATCAACTCAAACGACAATGCCTAAATAGAAGGTATGATTCAAACAAATGTTATAGTTAAGGGGGAAAATTGCTTTAATTGGTGGTTGAGGGAGACAATTCAAACCCAATCTATAGTTGAGAAGGGTTATCTGTAATTTACCCTTTAAAGTCAGGGCTTTGGTAATTTAAGAACAACTTTAGCTCCATTAGTTCGTTTCTTGGCTCCATTTCTAAATACAGTGTGCATTCATCTGACTTTATATGCCACTCACTCTAGTCATCTTTGCATTTTTCTCTGTATTATTAGCTTACTTATTTAAATGATTTAGCAATGATAGTTGAATTCAGTGAAGACTTTCTTCTTGCAAGTATAGTAAGCCATCTCCTATCTATCTTCCAGGGCTGAGTACTGTCTTACCTATCACATTAAAGGTCTAAAGTCTGTTTGAATCACATTACTAACTACATTATTATCCTACATATGGCTCGTCAGAGAGGCTTGAGTTCAAATCTGATCAACAACTTCCTTTAATTAAAAAAAAATATATCCTACATATGGAACATCCAAAAGGGGATACGCATGATGAGGAGTATCAAAGAGAGAGAGAGAGAGAGAGGTCTGCCAACAATCTTGGGTTGAGTAAACCCTAAAATGCTACAATCGTTAAACACACTGGCTAGCGCGCACACAATCAATACTTACATATCTGTCACGAAATGTATAACACCATCACCATGACATGTTTTATTACATACTCATCAAGCAACCACTACATTCACATCCATTACAAAGATCAAACCTCAAACAAATAGCCAAATTAAAAGGACTCATAACAGAATCCATTCGCCCGTTCTGTGACTTGCCGGTTCACCTGGCATTAGCCAAAATTAACAACCTCTACGAAACATCGATAAATCTAGCTACTTCATGCAGGAAGGGAATCACAAAGCACTAGTAGAGACCAAATTTGGCTAAGCACAAAGCAAACTGTTTGAACATTGGAGGAGGGAATAGGAGAGAATCCCTCACTCCAATTTGCCATTGCTTTTCAGGATTCTTCTTGCCAATCCATACTCAAAATTGGCTTTTAATCAGATAGACTCAATGGTGGGTTGCTCTGAAAAGCTAGTGCAGAGGTTAGTCTATTCTTGTGGCTTTAAATAGACTAGTTCTGGCGATCAAGAAAATGAGAAGTGGTGATTAGAACTCATAAAGTAAAATCATTACATCATTATCCAAACACAGCCCAACCCCTTAGTTTTTTCTTTTCGATTTGACAATCAAAGTTGCTGTGATTTATATAAAAAAGCTAAGGGTAAATTATAAATAACTCCCTCAACTATGGATTGGGTTTGAATTGCCCCCCTCAACTACCAATTGAAGCAATATGCACCCCTCAACTATAGCATTTTCTTTAATTCTAGTTGACGTACAATGCTCATGTAAGACTCATGTGACCATCTTTAGGCATTCTTTTTAACTATAGTGCCATTTTGGTGTTTCAATTTACTATATTACCTTTGTTTTTCTAAGACCCTCTTTGTCATAAAAATGATCTTTAAAATAATTTTTTATCTTTATTTTAAACATTATGGTAAAAATCATTGGTATAGATGGTGACGTGAGTCTTTGGTGGACAAATTTCGTGAATTCAAACCGCGGTGTCTAAAAAGAAGGTGCAATTTAAGAAAATATTATAGTTGAGGGGGCAAATCAAACCCGACCCATAGTTGAGGGGGTTATGTATAATTTACCCAAAAGCTAATTTGTACTTGTTCCTTGCAAGGACAATTTTACCCTTGACCTAACTACATACCACCAGCCAATTAAAAAACAGGAATCATTTTAGAGTTTGTTAAGTGTAGCAGTTTTACCTTTGGAAGTAGAATGGAGGCAGGTAGCTTGATAGTTGCTTAAATTATGCTTGTTCTTCAAACAATCCAATGAAGTATTTAGAAATTACTTGTTCTCTTAGGGTTAAGTTTTGTTATAACGAAGTATAAGATCTATTGCATGAGGTACAAATTTTAACAGTGCACTACTTGTTTTGACAAAATAAAATAAAATTGATTGTTCACTTGTAAGAAGTTTGCACATTTATTTGGTTTTACATGATAAATTTAAAAAAAAAAAATTTTAATTGGTAGCCAATGAAGGGTATAGTTGTCAATAAACTATAAAGGTGCATGACAACTTTACTCACATTGGTGGATTACTTTTGTTGATTAATGGAGACTTTTTCTCTGTGGTGTTTGTAACAGAGGATCCACTAAGTCATGCTCATCTACAACAGCTTTCTCTCACCTTCCAAATCCTCCTAATTTCCCACTAATGGCATATTAGGTGTCATGCAATGCTGGCTTCCCTCTTACATACAGCATGAACATGGTATATAACATTTTACAAACCTATTGCTCACTTGCTTCTTAACTTTATTATTATTGCAAACCTTTAGCCCCCAATTATTGTTATATATAGTTAACTCTTAGGTTGATCTAATGAGATATTTAGGGTTTAGTAAGTAAGTGGGAGCTCTTTGATTCCATCCCTTCTCACGTGCCGTCTTACAAGTTTGTTTGCTTTTTCTCCAAAAGAATACTCCACCATTAAAAAAATAAAAAATAAAAAGTCACAATGGACAAGTCAAACCAATGTATCTTTGATACTCTATATTTTCTTTAATTAAAATGCATTAATATATGTCATATATATTTTTTTCTGTATGACACGTTAGGTAAAAAGATATAAAACATAAAGAGTTTTGATGTTTGAAATTTAAAAATTTATACTCTTGTTTTAGAACACACTAAAATGAAAAAGTATGATTTTCTTTGGAATAGTGGGAGCACTTATGGTCCTAGTAAATTATCTGATTGGTGGTTTTTTTTTTTTTAAGATCATTTGATTGGTACTTAATTAGTTTCCAATACTCCTTCCATTTTAAACATTATTAGGTGGCAGTTTTGAAATTTTAATGAGCTTTCTTCATTTGATAAGTTACTATAACAAAATTTGAGCAAGTTAGAGCCCGTTTGGTACAGCGTTTACAAAACGCAGTGCTTTAAATACGCAGCGTTTTAAAAACGGAGGTCTTTCCTTATAAATACGTTTGAAATATCACTTCAATACGCAACTTTTTTTTTCCTAGGAGCGTTTTAAAACCTACGTTTTGGAAAAAAAGCTGGGAATTCCAGTGTTTTAAAACGCAGCTGCGTTTTAAAAACACTGCGTTTTCTGCCGCAGTATTGAAACACATTTTTTGCAAATAAGCTACGTTTTATCCTTGCGTTTTGGCCAAAACACTCGACCAAACGGGCTCTTAATTGGATATTAGCTAAAACTATCCTCCTTCCATTTTCATTTCTGTTAATTTGAAGATTCGCTTCCTGTTCCTACAGCGAAGAACAAACATGGTTTCTACGGATGACAACGACCCGGTGTGACATTTTTCTCAAACCAGCTTTTATTCTAAATTTCACTAACCCGAACTCGTTGAGGTCTCAAGAATCTTACTCCTACCCGTTCTGCCCTGCAAATCTGTAAGATCACTCTTGCCTTTTGCCCAAGTACAAGCCCTTCCTAGCTAAGCTCAAATCATATGTCTTAAGGGGTGACCTAGTGGTAGAGTTAGACTTTACAATGTGTGAGGTCTCACCTTCAATCCATTCTTATGCCTCCTTAGGACACCAAAAAAACAAAAAAATTGTTAAAAAAAGAAGAAGCTCAAACCATTTAAACTCGGACTAAATCACAGTCGTCCACCCTTTTTTCTTGAAGAAAAAGGAAAAAAAATCAAAAATGTAATTTAAAAGAAAAAGTTTAAAAAAGTGTGATGAGGAGCCAAACTTTAGTCTCCCTCTATTTTGCTAAGAGTATAAAATGTAAAGATGTGCGACAGCGGACGTAAGAAAATAATGAATTGAGTAATAATCAATTATCAAGCTATTGGGAATCGGAAGAAGAGAGAGTATTTGAGGTTTTAATACTGTCGTATATTGATATATTAACCCTATACACGTTTTAGGGTTACAATTTATATATAGAATCAAAGACCTAAACCAATATAAACACAGAAAGTAAAAAATGTAGAAAACGGCTCAGGGCGAGCGCCCAAAATCCAACAACTTTGATCGCAATAGCACGGCCGCCCTAGGTGACCGCCCTTTTTCCAGCATGAAAGTTTCGTAGCTAGGAAGAACTCACGAATTTCGAACAGATTGTAAATGTAATCACATATACTGTGATATCTATAAAGCAGCAGAATAATTAATAAAAACATATAGAGTAAACCTTTTATCTACAAGTAATAATACTTGTAAATATGCCAATATAACATAACTTTCGCTAGAAAAAGATTATAACTTGTTATAATGATTAAAACTAAATACCTAGTGAAAATCACACGAAAACTCCTTAATGAATAGATCTAAGACTTGGAATACAGTCCATCAATACAAAGACAATGTTTGCTGAAGTAATCCACACAATTATAATAGATGTAAAACAGTTTCACGAACTAAGCACTAAACTGACTGAATATGGTGAAAGATGTTTTGACGTTCACGACCATTCAATTCTTGGCAAGATTTGAGTGCTTATTCTCTCTAAATTGATCTCTCTCTCTCTCCCTCTTTGTCTGGATACAACTAAATGGAACACGAGCTCCTCTTTATGTAGCTGAGAGAACCTTGGAAAAAAAGAAAAACACTAAACAAGTAATGTTAAGGTTAGGAAATAATATCTACCATATTGACTCTAATCAAGATTCTAGAATTAAGTAAAATAAATCAACTAACATATATACCATATTTATATTCAATCATCCTATAATTATCTAATCAATCGATATACTAAAAATATCATCAATCACAATCTTGATTAATTGATCTCAAATTTTATCAAGAAAGACAAAACTAATCAATCAATCAGTCAATTACCAATTTACCAAATTGACACAAATCAAAGATTGATTGAGAGGATTTTAAAATCTAATAATCTCTCCCTTTTTGGGTTTCTGGTCAAAACACACTTTAGGGCAAAACAATAATCAAATATCAAAACTCCCCCTGAGTTTAATGATAATCAAATTTCAATACTTCTGCAACAAATATTCATCAATTGTATTGTCTCCCCCTACATCACTCACTTCTTCCCCTTTAGATCAGAACATGAGAAGTTAATGATATACCAACATTTTCTCCCCCTGAAGTACGCACGTCTCCCCTTTTTTGACTAGAAATGGAAGGTGGATAGGAGAAGAAGTCCACCTTGGCGAACATTCACCCATTAGAAGATAAAATAACCCAACAACCCGAAAACTTGTACTTGGCATCTCCGTATGACATGACCTCTACATCTCTAACACGAAGAGATGTGCAACAAATTCAAGCAATGCTTGAACTTGTCAGTGGTCACCAGCTTCGTCAACATGTTTGCAGCATTCTTCGTGGTGTGAATCTTCTCTAACAAAACATCTCTCATATCAATTAGCTCCATGATCTTGCGAAATCTCACATCGATGTGATTGGTCCGTGAATGATAAACATGATTCTTTGCATGTCACCTGCATAATCTGAAAAATCTGAATCAACATAAACCTACAACTGCATAATCTGAATCAAGCCACAACTGAAAGCTCCACACTCTGCCTTTCAAACATAATGTCATAATCCTTAATGTCCTTCAAGTATCTAAAAATCCACTTGAATGCCTCCCAATGCTGTCTATCCAGATTCGCCATATATTTGCTCACCACACTAATTGCTTGCGCCAAATCAGGCCTAGTGCAAACCATAGCATATATGAGACATCCCACTGTGCTTGCATAGGGAACATTTGACATCTTCTGAATCTCTTCATTAGTTTTTGGGGAATATGAGGTAGATAGGTGTCCTCACAGGTTTCGCATCTCTCATGTTAAACCTCTCAAACACTTTTTAAATATATATAGCTGGCTTGAGACAACCACAATCTTCTAGATTTCCTGTTTGTGCGAATCTCCATCCCAAGAATCTTCTTGGGCGCCCCCAAATGCTTCATGAAAAACTTTTTACTTAACAAGGTTTTCAATTTATTAACCTCGTTAGTACTTTTACTAGCGTTAAGCATGTCATCCATATAAAGTAACAGAAAAATAATAGAACCATCATTAAGGCTCATCACATACACGCAACAATCATACACATACCGGCTACAGCCAATATTGATCATGTAGAAGTTAAACTTGGTGTTCCACTGCCTTGGAGACTACTTTAGCCCATTAAGTGACTTTTTCAATTTACATACTAAGTGTTCCAGTTTAGGATACCTGAACCCTGTGGTTGCTCCATGAAAATATACTCTTCTAACTCACCATGTAGGAATGCAGTCTTCACGTCCATTTGCTCCAACACCATATCATGATACGCTACAAGCCCCAACACAATCCGAATAGAAGTATGTCTAGCAACAGGAGAAAAAATTTCATTGTAATATATCCCTTGTTATGTGAGTAACCCTTTGCCACTAACCGAGCCTTGAATTTCCCCCCATCTTTTCTGATACTGCTTCTTTCCTCTTGAACACCCACTTTTAACCAATAGCACGCTTCCCTTGAGGAAGCTCCACTGGATCACATGTATCATTCTTGTGCAATGATTCCATTTCCTCCGCCATAGCAGTTACCCATCTATCTTTTTTAGGACTTTTTATTGCATCCTGACAGGTGGTTTGATTACTCGTTTGGGGTCTCCCAACTGAAATACTAGCCTCTTCAGTATCTTGTGGAGTTATATCTGAATTCGGAAGAGTGTGATCCATATCAGCTACTTGTAACTCCACCTCCACAACCTGCTTACCTTTGCTTTTGCTTTCTGGCTCATGTTCCTCTTTATACTGAGTACCTTTTAACATAGTTTTCTCATTGAAAACTACATCTTTTTTGATCACCACCTTGCTTGTCTTGGAATCCCAAAGTTTGTAGCCCTTACCCATTTTTCATACCCACGGAAGATACATTGTTTAGACTTAGGGTCAAGCTTCGATCTTTCTTCACTAGGAATGTGCACATAGGTTGGATACCCAAACACCCAAATGTCGGAGTAGTCTACCTCATTACCTATCCATACCTCTTCCACCACCTTGCTATCTAATGATGACCTTGGTGATTTATTAATCAAGAAACATGTCATACTCACTGCATCAGCCCAAAAATTCTTTGCAAGCCCCGCATTGAATCATAGAGACCTAGCCCTTTCCGCAATAGATCTGTTCATCCTTTCTGTCAAACCGTTCTGCTATGGTGTCCTAGAATCGAGTCACATATTCTAACAAAAGAAAACTCCTAATAAGGAGATCATATTAATATATTATATACTTACAAAGAGTAGTAGTATAACAAGTATGAGGAATGTAGTAAATATACGTACAAATGTGTCGAGTTTCGAATGAGATCAGTCTTTTGCTTTCCTAAAAGGTTTCCACTCAAATAATTTTTATTTAAAAATAATTTATATACTAAAAATATAGATAACATAAAACATTTAAATTTTTTGTATATTATTTTACCAATAAATTAACGATTCAATTGTGAAACATATTAATACATTTTGTTTTTCTATTTTTCTTGTTTAAATATAGCATTGCGTTTTGATGATGCCAAAATTTGCAACGAGGATGAGATCAAAAAAATCGTTGTACAGGATATCTGCAAAGAAGACAAACAAATATTGCGTAGAGGGTTCCCTACAAAGACCCTCCAGCATGAGAATTAGCACAGTATTCAAAGAGAATAAGGCTAGCAAGAGGGTAAAAACAGGGTATGAGTATGTACCATACACTACTAGAAAGCGGGCAATTACTTACGAAAATATTACCTACGAAAATTTACCTACGAAATTTTCACATTATCGACGGAAATCTGTAGGTAAAGTGGCGGACATTCAAATTACCTACGGAATGTGTTCCGAGGTAATTTCCGTCGGTAATTCTGGAATATTCTAATATTTTCTTCGGTAAATACCTAAAAAAAGCGCCAAAATTACTGACGGAATTTCCGTCGGTAAATACAAAATTCCGTAGATGATTACCTACGGAAATTCCGTAGGTGATTGCCGACGGAATACCGTAGGCAATTACCTACGAAATTTCCGTAGGTAATTACCGATATTTAAATGCTCATACACTCTCTGTGTATCACTTTTTTTCTATCTCACTCTCTTTCTTCTCATATTTAACCACCGCCGCCGCCGCCCCCTACCTTCGCCACTACCGCCCCTCCTCCCCACCTTCACCACCATTGCCCCCCCACCTTCGCCACCGCCTCCTCCGCTGCCAGGCCACCACCGCCGCTTCACCACTGCAGATTTAGGGCTTGAAATCTCTTTCTCCTCTTTCGTGCTGGTAAGCACAATCTTTCTCTTTACACACGCATACACGTACACATAGTGAATAGAAAATATTTTGGATTTTGTTCTCTCTTTTAGCGTTTAAATGATATATGAAGATGGCAGCTGGGTTGTGAGGGAATATTTTTTATTTAAACTGTTGATTGCATCTTATTCTGTTTAGCAGTGTTCTTCATTTCTTTATAGTGGTTGGGTGTTGAAAATAAATATTAACTCTTGTCTCTAAAATGAATTCTTAAGGGGAGAAAGTTAGGTTATTTCTGTGTGTGTGTGTGGGGGGGAGAGGGGGTTACATAGTTCTGCACATGTACATCTACTTGTTTAGTTAATGTGGTTTTATTAGAAAACTATTATGAGTTCATTTTTTAATCCCGGTAAGCGACGATATGAATTTTCCTTGGCAATATTTCATATGTTGCGAGCATTGATAAAAAATAAATAACTCTAACATTGCACATAAGCTCACGTTGTGTTGTGTTTCATGTAATTTTTTTACATTTTAATTATTAATGATTAGTTGATACTATTATCAAGTGTTATTTTGAATCCCTTTTTTTATACTAATAATGAAATATACATCGAAGGTGATTCAAAAACTTTCACATCTTTCTTGCAAAAGTCGATTTTGAACAAAATTTGTCATTTCTATTTAAGGCTAGCTCAAGCTTAAATTAATTCAGATTGAGTTTGAACAGAACATATATAGCGCAGCTCTTAAGCATTATTGACAGCCCTGCCTTATATGTTCCTAATTCTACATACTTTTAACAAGAGAATTTTTTTGAAGTATTAAGGAATAATGTGTTGGAAAAATTGTAAAAATAGTGAAGGAAATTGTGGAAATGTGTTCTACTCCGTGAGAACATCAAAATTATATATTTATTTGTCCAAAATGATGTTTGGATGATTAAGATATTAAGGCCTAAAGTAGGTGGGTTGAAGTTGGTAAAGTGGGTTTATCCCACATTGGAAAGAAAGCAAAAACAAGGCTAGTTTATATACAAGCTCCTTTCTCCTAGGGAGTAAGCTTGTATAGCATAGAGGCTCTCTCTCGTGCGCGCGCCTGCAGGGGGGTGCAAATCCCAGTTCGATTCGAGGTCCGGACAGTGGACTCGTGTGCAAGCGCGACCTGTGGACACGAATGTCGGACCAAATCGAGCCCCTTAGACCTAGCCACTTTTTGCTATTTATTTTCTGATTTTTATTCAGAAAAATAACTCCCAGCCTTAATGAAGAGTCTTAATACACGGATTTGTAACAGCAAATCAATTACTCATGGATTGATTTCTCTTGATTTGTAACAACAAATCAATTACTTTCAGCCTTCATTGCCAGAATAATTGAGTGAACCGTTTTGGTTTACCAATTTAAAATCAAGGCTCGAGCTCCACAAATAAAAGAGAAAAAATTTCCAGCAACTCTATAATCTGCATTGCATATTACCTCTTCGTTTTTTGGCCTCCGCCTGTTTGCATTCTTGGTGATACAGTTAGGGCACTCTTCAATTCGTCAGAACCACCAGTGTTGCGGTCTCTCCGGTTCTCCATTGTATCCTGGGAGACAGACGTCCATAAACCCTCGAAGCACTTACGGTGAGGGGACGAATCTGTTTTAAGGACACTGTGTCTAACACAGGCCTCGGATCGTTTGAAAGAAGATATTCCATAATTCAGTTTCTTTATTTTCGTTTAGATTCCAATTTATGTAAATTGTTAATTCCCGATTATTGTAATACATTTTTGTAACAATCTTAAAATAGATTCCTTAAAAGGTAACAGATTACAAATCTGGGACTAATTTGTATTCGTGTTTCAGATATGGCTGAATCGACGAACAATCCTATTCCACCTACTGGAACTGAGACCAACATTGAGACTAGTACTCAAGCTGGTGATGTGATTCGGACTGTGGTCAGCACCACTAATGTAACTGTCCCGGTTAATCATAGTAAGAAGCCGGAGAAGTTTACTAGCTTGGACTTCAAGCGCTGGCAGTAAAAGATGCTGTTTTATTTGACAACCTTGAACCTGGCGAGATTCTTGAAAGAAGATCCTCCCAAGTTAGGTGAAGGTCAGAATGATGCGCAAGCTGTTAGTACAGTTGAGGCATGGAAACATGCGGACTTCCTTTGCAGGAATCATGTGCTTAACAGATTGTCGGATCCGTTATATAATGTGTACAGTCCAAAGAAAACTGCTAAGGAACTGTGGGAGTCTCTTGACCACAAGTATAAAACCGAAGATGCGGGTACAAAAAAATTTATTATTGGCCGTTTCCTCGACTACAAGATGGTTGACAATAAAACTGTACAAAGTCAAGTGGAGGAATTACAACTGATTTTACATGAGATTCATGCAGAAGGAATGGTCTTGAGTGAGTCTTTCCAAGTGGCTGCAATAATTGAAAAATTGCCACCAGCTTGGAATGATTTCAAGAACTATTTGAAACATAAGCGAAAGGAGATGAACGTCGAAGCACTTATTCTCTGTCTTCACATTGAACAAGACAATAGGAAAGCCGAAAAGAAACTGTTTAGTACTATAGCTGCTAAAGTTAATGTGGTGGAGCATGGCCAAAGCTCCAAAGGCAAGGGAAAAACTGTGCAAACCGGAAAAGGGTTTAATCAGCTTAATCTTGGACTTAAAGGGGGGAGTTTCTAAAAGAAATTCACAGGAAAGTGCTTTAACTGTGGTGGCACCGGTCACAAAGCCACAGTTTGCAAGAAGCCTAAGAGGAATGGTGAAGCAAACATAGTGGATGACATTGCTAATGATGTGTCCGATATTAATCTTGCTGCGGTAATTTTTGAGGTGAATTTGGTGGGTTCAAACCCAAATCAATGGTGGATTGACACTGACGCTACTAGACATGTGTGCTCCAACAAGGCGATGTTTAGTACTTTTGAACCTGCTGAGAATGGTGAGAAGCTGTTCATGGGGAATTCTGCCACTTCTGATATCAAAGGCCAAGGAAAAGTGGTTTTGAAGATGACATCCGAAAAAGAGTTGACTCTCAACAATGTGCTCTATGTGCCAGAAATTCGGAAGAACTTGGTGTCCGGATCTTTGAACAAGCATGGTTTTCGTATTGTGTTTGAGTCTGATGTTGTCACTTTGTCTAAGAGTGGAATGTTTGTTGGCAAGGGGTATGTAAATGATGGGCTGTTTAAGCTCAGTGTTATGATTGTTAAACCAAAAGCAATGAAATGAATAATTCTTCCGTTTACTTGCTTGAGTCTTCCAATTTGTGGCATGGTAGACTAGGACATGTTAATTATGATACTTTGCGTAGATTAATTAATTTGAATTGCATACCAAAATTTAAAATTGATTCCAAACACAAGTGTAAAACTTGTGTAGAGGCAAAATTGATAAGAACATCATTTCATACTATTGAAAGAAATAGTGAACCACTTGGATTGATTCACACCAATGTATGTGACTTTAAATCAACACAATCACGTGGTGGCAACAAGTACTTCATAACTTTTGTTGATGATAGCACGAAATACTGTTATGTGTATCTCCTCAAAAGTAAGGATGAAGCTATAGAGAAGTTCAGTCTCTATAAAAATGAAGTTGAGAATCAACTTGACTGAAAAATTAAGGTGCTAAGAAATGATCGTGAAGGTGAGTATGAATCACCGTTCGCGGAGATTTGTGCTAAACATGGAATTAGACATGAAACAATAGCACCTTATGTACCTCAATCAAATGGAGTTGCAAAACGCAAGAATCAAACTCTAAAGGAAATGATGAATGCCATGTTGTTGAGTTCGGGGTCTCATTATACGTGGGGGGAAGCTATGTTGTCAGCTAACTACGTTTTAAATAAGGTACCTCGTAAGAAGCTAGACAAAAGCCCCTATGAATTATGGCATGGAAGAGTGCCATCATACAAATACTTGCGAGTGTGAGGGTGTCTTGCGAAGGTGGCAATACCTACACCTAAAAAGGTAAAAATTGAACCAAAGACTGTTGACTGCATATTTATTGGATATGCACAAAACAGTAGTGCTTATCGTTTTCTTGTGCATGAGTCTAAAGTCGAAGACATACACAAGAATACAATAATATAGTCAAGAAATGTCTCGTTATTTGAAAATGTATTTCCGTGTAGATCGAGCGAGGAAGCTAGCTCGTTTAAACGAATACATGATTCAATAGAACAAGAACATGATGACAAAGAAGAAGAGTTGGAACCAAGATGCAGCAAAATAGCAAAGGTAGAAAAATCCTTTGGCCCGGATTTTCTAACCTATATGCTAGAAAGTGAACCTCAAAGTTACAAAGAAGCTGTGAATTCTTCTGAAGGACTTTTATGGAAAGAGGCCATAAAAAGTGAAATTGATTTCATCTTATAAAATCATACTTGGGAATTAGTGGATCTCCCTCCGGGTAGTAAACCATTAGGATATAAGTGGATTTTTAAGAGGAAAATGAAGGCCGATGGAACAATTGATAAGTATAAGGCTAGACTTGTAATTAAAGGTTACAAGAAACAAGAAGGCCAAGATTACTTTGATACATATTCTCTAGTTACAAGAATAACGTCCATTAGAAAGGTACTTGCAATCGCCGCGTTGCGAAATCTTGAAGTACATCAAATGGATGTAAAAACTGCTTTTCTAAATGGTGATTTAGAAGAGGAGATTTACATGGAATAACATGAGGGGTTTTCTGCACCTGGGCAAGAAAACAAAGTGTGCAAGTTGGTAAAGTCATTGTATGGCTTGAAACAAGCACCAAAACAATGGCATGAAAAATTTGATAATGCCATGAAAGAAAGTGGATTTAAAATAAATGAGTGTGACAAATGTGTATATGTAAAAGACACTGAAAATGGCTATGTCATTTTATGTCTTTACGTAGATGACATGCTTATCATAGGGAGTATTGATAAGATGATTAAATCCACAAAAGACATGTTGAGTTCTAAATTTGACATGAAAGATATGGGTATAGCTGATGTAATCCTTGGGGTTAAAATCTCTAGAATTTCTAGTTGACTTGCTTTAAGCCAGTCACACTATGTGGATAAAATTCTAGAAAAATTTAGTAAGGATGACTCCGCTATAGCTAGAACTCCAATAGACACGAGTCAGCATCTATCGAAAAATAGAGGTGAGTCGGTGCCTCAAGTAGAATACTCCAGAATCATCAGAAGTCTGATGTATTTGATGAGCTGCACAAGACCCGACATTGCCTATGCAGTCAGTAAACTGAGTAGGTATACGAGTAATCTTGGAACTGATCACTGGAAGGGTATAGTAAGAGTACTAAGGTACTTAAGATATACTTGTGACTACGGATTACACTATTCAAGACATCCGACTGTTATCGAAGGATACAACGATGCCAATTGGATGTCAGACATTAAAGACTTAAGGTCTACAAGTGGATTTGTATTGACTTTGGGAGGTGCGGCAGTATCATGGAAATCTTCTAAACAGACTGTAATTGCCAGATCCACCATGGAATATGAATTTATAGCCTTAGATAAATATGGTGAAGAGGCTGAATGGCTACGCCAATTTTTAGAAGATATTCCAAGATGGACAAAACCTATGCCAGCAATTTGTATACATTGTGATAGTCAATTAACAATTGGCAGGGCACAAAACAATATGTACAATGGTAAGTCTAGACATATACTTCGAAGACATAATACCATTAGACAATTACTCTCAACTGGTACTATCTCTATTGACTATGTGAGGTCAAAGGATAATTTAGCGGATCCGTTAACCAAAGGGTTAAACAGAGAGGTAGTTGTAAAATCTTCAAAAGGAATGAGACTTAAACCTCTAGAAGAATGAGTTGGTACAATAGAAACCCAACCTAGTTGACTGGAGATCCCAAGATCTAGGTTCAAAGGGACAACCTAATTGTAAAAAGACTCATAATATCACTTGTCCATTTCGATAATAGTGATGCCCGCAGATAAGAGGATAAGCAAATGGCTTTTAATGATTCTTATGCGTCGGAAATTTGAGCAGAGTAAAATGGGTTACTCTTAATTAAGGATCACCTATGTGAGAAAGAAGTGGGGCTGCTTCGAAGAGAATTATGTGAGGTACAATTCTTAGATCCTCTCACAGAACTAGGCGAATGTTCAGGGCCATGAATGAACATGACTATGAGAATTGAATTGTGTTAGGAAGATTCTTGTGTGAAGTATGTGATCGTTTACACAAAAGGTAGAACAGTTCAAAGACATCACGTCTACTGGCCAGTTAGTAAAGTAAACATACTTTTACAAGGGAAGGTTCAAAGGGTAACACCTACCTATCCTATGCAGGTTCAATTGCTAGACTTTATCACCAAATTCATTATCAATTTCCTTCATGTGGGGGATTGTTAGAAAAATTGTAAAAATAGTGAAGGAAATTGTGGAAATGTGTTCTACTCCGTGAGAACATCGAAATCATATATTTATTTGTCTAAAATGATGTTTGGATGACTAAGATATTAAGGCCTAAAGTAGGTGGGTTGAAGTTGGTAAAGTGGGTTTATCCCACATTGGAAAGAAAGCAAAAACAAGGCTAGCTTATATACAAGCTCCTCTCTCCTAGGGAGTAAGCTTGTATAGCATAGAGGCTCTCTCTCTCGCGCATGCATGCAGGGGGGTGCAAATTCCAGTTCGATTCGAGGTCCGGACAGTGGACTCGTATGCAAGCGCGACCTGCGGATACGAATGTCGGACCAAATCGAGCCCCTTAGACCTAGCAACATTTTGCTATTTATTTTTTTATTTTTATTCAGAAAAATAACTCCCAGTCTCAATGAAGAGTCTTAATACACGGATTGATTTCTTTTGATTTGTAACAGCAAATCAATTACTCATGGATTGATTTCTCTTGATTTGTAACAACAAATCAATTACTTTCAGCCTTCATTGCCAGAATAATTGAGTGAAACCGTTTTGGTTTACCAATTTAAAATCAAGGCTCGAGCTCCACAAATAAAAGAGAAATTTTTTTCAGCAACTCCAGAATCTGCATTGCACATTGGCACTTCGTTTTTTAGCCTCCGTCCGTTTGCATTCTTGGTGATACAGTTAGGGCACTCTTCAATTCGCCGGAACCTCCAGTGCTATGGTCTCTCCTGTTCTTTGTTATATCCTGGGAGACAGACGTCCGTAAACCTTCGAAGCACTTACGGTGATGGGACAAATCTATTCTAAGGACACTGTGTCTAACACAGGCCTCGGATCGTTTGAAAGAAGACATTCCAGAATTCAGTTTCTTTATTTTCGTTTAGATTCTAGTTTATGTAAATTGTTAATTCCCGATTATTTTAATACATTTTTGTAACATAATGGAGGGAGTAGTGTTTTGACTTTGGTATAAGTATCTTCTCTCTCCTTTCCACCTCAATCTCTCTTCTTCTCCCTCTGCATTTCTTAATAAAAAACCCACAGAGTAGACATATGTTAAAAAGCTGCAATCACCATTCACCAAAAATGGAAGGGAACATACTTTGTACAGATTCAATGGAGCTATTACAATTTTTTACATTTTCTTAATATAAAATAAAACGATGACAATTGATCAAATTGACTATTGACTGTGAAGTCGACTCGAGAATTTGTATTTAGTGTTGTCGTACCAAAATAAAAATGAAAAATTAGTTGGGTAACCATGTGAATGCTATGAAATCTATGGTTTTAGTTTTATTTAAGTTGTTTACTTTATAATGTATGAAATTCATGGTTTGAGTTTTATTGAAGTTGTTTTTATACTTGTTATTTGACTCCAAGTTATTTAGCTCGTTGAGGTGTGTGGTTTTAATACCATTCTTGTTTTTTTATTACAGAATAAATATAAGACCAAGGTTCGGATAGAGAGTTCCAGGTCAAATATTGAGTGTAACCCAATTGTGGTCAATTTACAAAGAAAATTGACTCAGACGCAACAGGCCAATTGGTGGATATGGAGGAAAGGGAGAATCAGCATCAACGGACCATGGCGGAGATGGAGGAAAGAGAGAATCAGCATCAACAAGTCATGGCCCAGTTGCAGGCAACAAGTCCAACAACTCTTGCAGCAACAGACCCGCCAGAGTCAAACCCCCTCCCCTGAATCACTTGCCCGCAACTGATTTCAAGACATTTAAACTTGTTTTACTTTAAGTTTATGTTACTTTTGATTTGTATTTGAATTTGAATTGTTACTTGTGTTTGAATTTATGAAATTTTTGAATTGTTGTATTTGAATATTTGTTATGTGTGTTTGAATGATTATGTGTTTGAATTGTTATATAACTTTGAGATTAATTAGGTACCAAAAATATCAGTAATTTATATATTTTAATTATTTTTAAAAATTATTTTTTTAATTTTACCTACGGAATTTCTGTAGGTAATAACAAAATTTTTGTGGGTAATTACCTACGAAATTTCTGTAGGTAAATTCTGTAGGTAATTACCGATGGAATGCACCTACGAAAATTCTGTAGGTAATTACCTACGAAAAACTCCGTAGGTAATTACCGACGGAGCATTCCGTAGGTAATTACCGATTGAAATGGCTCCGTCAATAATTACCGCCCAACGGAATATACCGTCGGCATTTCATAACTACAGACGGAAATTTGTAATTACCTACGGAAAATTTCGTAGGCAATCACCGTTTTTCCAGCAGTGATATGAGGAGGTCTAACCTCTTATTTATACTAGGTTGACCCTAGAAAAATCGGACGTGATAATGATGATCTCCTTATTTTTAGGAGCCCTTCGTGTTCTGCAAGTAACCAAGCCTAGGCTGGAGGCCCGTTATTGCCAAAGTATCCGCTAAGGCATAAGGGAAGAGCCCGACCCGAGCACCCTTTAATGCTTCTAAAACCTTTCTTGGTCGTAAAGACCTTACTGCCCTTGTCAAGGATTTTGGGTAGTTCAGTAGCCCCCTACTCCTAGCTCGTGCGAGCTTGCTTGGACAAAGGAGTAAGTGATGACTGCTGGCTATGCTTCAATCGCCTACGACCTTGTCACTTCATTTGCTTCGGACAATCTAAGCGAGCTTGCCCGACCATTACATCCATTCATCATTTCATAAATGCCTTTTGGGATATCGATGATAATGTGTGTCAGTAGTTAATGTTTGTCGTCAATCGTCTTGGGAAATCGTGTGAACTTAAAAACTCCCTTTCATGATTACCTGTCATAAATGCCAATGCGTGGACCCTCACGGCGCGACTCATATTCAAAACGAGTTTCCTTATAAGAACTTCTCTAGTCCCCTCTTTCATTTTACTTTTCCAAAAAACCCTTCCAAACTCTCCATCGCAGCTCCTAAACCCTTGTTGACACCGATATACCTCAGGCCAAATTTTTATCGATTTCAGTGAAACTCCCCAAGAATCCTGCATTTCTCCCAGTGTTTCAGCCAACCTCAAGCCATATTTGGTGATTTTCTGAGAAATTGCGCTCCTCTCCATCTCATTAGTGTTTCTACGAACCTCTCTGCATTTTTCAGCGCTGTCACCGGGGAAGGTGACTGTTCTGACCTCATGATAAGTACTTCCTTTGCAAATTTCTTCACCTATCCCTAGAACGAAATAGACCCAAAAAGTGAAAAACTTTGTTGTATTTTATTCAAACGAAACATTCGTAATCGCTGATGAAAACCATGGTTGACAGACAATGTCTGAGGACAAGATTAGGTTTATGATGATTGGGTAAAGGTTTGATCGTGCACACATTCATACTTATGAAATTGAACCCCAAACCTTTTGTCTTGGTGTTAGGGTTATTCACTTTCCCACTGAAGAATCATTTGTGGCCCATTTAAGTCTAAATTTTTATTATGAGTCAGCCCCCTTAAGTCCCGATCAAGCTAATTCTTCTCTTTCTTTTCACAATGCAAAAATGGCTGCTTCTTCTACCGAACCCATAGGAAACCTGTACGGGGAGGGAGAAAGGGTGTCCGTTGCGGGCACTTGTAGAGCAACGAATGTTTGTCGGACTAGGAGACAACCTATTGCTTGGGTCTAGCATCCCTGTTTGGGTATTAACCTGAAACTCAGGAGGATGTTCCCGAATAGGCGAAGGTCATGGGCATCGATTTGTGAGAATTCAAAGTGACTATTAATGATGCTCGCGTTAACCGCAAACAATTGAGAGAGAACAAGAAGGCGGTGGCCTTCTACCGAGCTTTATTTGATGTGGGTCTTCGCCTTCCCTTAGACCCATTGGTTTGTGAATTTTTGGAGAGCCCACGCAGCCCCATCAATATTACCATGCACATTGTATGTCTATTGACTAGTTTTGCCATAGTTTCTCCTCTCCCTTGGCTATGAATCGTGTTTAAGCGTTTTCCTCCATTTTCACACTTCGCAACAGTCGACTAACCTTGGGGCGCTCGAGCACGCCTGTTTGGCCCCCAAATGTTCACCGATCTGCCTAACAAGGTTCAAGGTTAGAATGCAAGGTATATTCTGGTCAAGCCCGTAGAGGGTGGAATTTTCTTGCATCTAAAGGCGAATGAAGAGCTATTTATAGTGTTAATGTGAAATCTACTAAAGACCTAGACATTATGGCGGCCATTAATTATGCCTTAGGATCAAGGTTCGATGCCTCGGGTAAGTTCAAAGGACAGGGCCAAAAATTAGATTGGAAGCAACTAGTGAATGATGAGGAATAGCATTGGTTGTCTGGTTTGATAAAGAGAGCGATTACAAGCTTAATACCATGGGTGTTCGTAGACGACCGTATTATATTTGACGGATGGGCAGTCCATATGGATGAAGTATTTGCTGATTTTTTCCCTTCCCGTGTAGGTGGCGAGGAATGCCAACATAAACTTGATCGTTAAAGTGGATGTTTTCACGGATGAAGTATTTGCTGATTTGTTAAAGTGGATGTTTTCACCAATGAACTCATGCGTTGAAAAGTGCCCAAGTATTCTTGTGAGCAGGAATGATGAGATAGCCCGAATGAAGACCATAATTACCTGATCTTTGAGCAAAGAAGAATGAGAGCGGAGCGAGTTGCGTTAGACATCGCCGAAGCAAGGAGAGAGCTGTTGAAGCTTATAAAAATCAGTGATGAGTTCAAGGCTGAATTTGGGCCAGCTGTTAGGAATATGCCTGTAAATCAGCTGATATATATGTATGCATATTCCAACACAGTGATTTGCTTGTTCCCATTACAACGCATGTTTCACAAGTGGCTAAAAGGGCTGCGTACCGGTTAGTGTGGCAGCTTGTTGAAACAATGCATAGGTCATTAGACTAGGAAGTCTTTGTACATATCCGAGTCTTTGTCCTACCAGAATGATGACAACTTTCATATGGATTAGCTCTTCAATCGCCAGCTGACATGACCATCGGCAAATGTCTCACCAGCAGACATTTCCTTTAGCTATGACTGCTCATTAGCTATCTCTACATCAGCAGTTCTATATCGGCAGATCCCAGTATCCGCCAAAGCACTTCATCAGAATAACTGCAGAGAAGCTGATTATTCAAGAGGAACATCATGATCATCCGCTATCTCTACATCAGCAGTTCTATATTGGCAGATCTCAGTATCGGCCAAGTCTATCATCAGAACAACTGCAGATAAACTATATGATCACGAGGAACATCGGTCGTCACTCCACACGCTACAGTTAAAATAGATCCGTTACAAGATCTTTTTGACAAGTCCAAGATACGCATCGATGTCTGCGCCTTCACGTTTACTCAGTAGACATTTCCTCTTCTGTGCACTGGTTACAGTCTTCAAAGCTTCACTTCCATAAAAGGCCAAACACAGTACGCTGCACTCCACTCAAAGCAATGATACGTCCAAATCAATCAGCTGCATCCAGGCGAAGCTCGACACGTCCAAATCAGTCCAGCCTGTTTCACGGATCAGCTTCAAGACACAAGCCTAACTGAAGGTCTTTGCCCAACAGATCCAAAAATGTACTCTGCTGCATTATGAGATTCAGATCACCAACGGGCATAAACCTATTCAATGCACCAACGGTCACCTCTTCTTCTCCAGCCTATATAAGAAGACTCTCATTCTCATCTCCATAGAGAGCAAGTGTGTATGCTTATGCTCATGCATATGAGAGGTTGTGGTATTGTTCTTCATATATTCAATCTGAAACCACACCAACGAAGTGAGAAACACAAGTGTAATAACAAAACACTTTGTGTGAGAGAGAAACAGAATTCCAAAGGCTGAGAAGCTCCGCTTGATCAAAAACTCAGTTTTTGATTTGAGTTCTTTCTTCCTTCGAAAGACTCGGTCTCTTCGATTCTTGCTGCACTTCTAATCTTCAGCAAGAGATCAAGCATCCTACAGTTCGTTGAAGCCTGACCAAGCTTGAAGATGTCCGATGAAGAGCCAGAACCTAATAATCCTGATTGCATTCATATCGGCAGACTTATACTACATTATAAGCTGTGCCGATTGTGCAATAAATTGTCATCACTTTTGGTCGAGTGCTTAGCACTCAATTGTTCAAATACCTGTTATTTGAACAATGCCTAAAATTCTATTCTCACAACAAATATATCGAGTTGAAACTACAGGAAGATAACTTAATAAATATTAAGTACATCTTCCAATGTATTTTCGATATATTTGATTTCGCTTTCTTGATCTCTCCTTTTTCTTTCCTAAGGAGATTGCTAGGTTAGACAGTCTAGGTTGATGTACTAAGCATGTTTGTCTTAGAACAAACCTCTGCTGAATTTTAATATAAATCATACTTTATTACATTCAGCCTTTTCTTATCTTCCCTGATCTGCATTTCATATATCTAATGCAATCTGGTTATGGAAAGCAATTGATGCATCTAATATAGATTTTAGTTAACTGCTAAGCTTTCTTTATAATTAAACCTTCACAGTTACTTTAATCTATTTGTTATACTTATGCTGCTTATTCTTCCGCTGCTCAAACTCCCTTTCATCAGCTAAGTTTAACAACGTCTTCCATCTGCACTTTCTATAAGTCTGCTGATCAATGTTGTCCGATTTTACTAACTTCGGCTAAGCAGTCAGATTGAGGAAGATGACCTAGGTGTATTAATCATTTCATTTATTCTTCAATTTAAATGTTAAAATTGGATGAAAATTTTAATACATCATGTATAGGCTATTCACCCCCCTAGCCTATACACTGAGCAACCCTTGGACCTAACAATTGGTATCAGAGCGGGTTCTCTGAGAATGATTGTTCCAGGCTTAACAACCTGAGAGTTTAGATCCTGTTGCTCAGATTAGATGCATAGTCAAAAAGAGTCTGTTTCAAAATTTCTTATTTACTAAAACCTTTTTGACTGAGAAACCTGGAAGCCATTTGAAAATACCTTTTTCAAATCAAAATAAAATTTTGTTTTCAAAAACATGTGAGAAAGAATATTGTGATGATTATGTGATTACTATAAGAAAATCTATCATATATCAGAATTACATTGATATCATGAAGAGAAGTACTATAGTAGAGACTGACTTGCTAAGGATTGTGTATACTTCATAAATCTGTTCTTTGTCAAAACCATGATATATCCTATAGCAAACAGATTAACTTCATATATGATGGATGAATTACTTAGATCCACTTCTAAAGATTTGCCTTCTTGACATAAGGCTAACGATTGTATCAATCTAACACCTTCTCAAGAAAACTTTTCATAAAAGTTTAGAGCAAATGAAATAAGAAGAGTTTCAAAGGAAATTCAAAGGAAATCAAAGTTATGTCATCTCTAAAATCACTGAGATTATAAACTCTTGGCCGAGTAAGAATACACTCAAAGAATACACTCAAAGAACCTATGCTCAACATTATAACTGGTGCTTCAACAACTATGAGCAGACACGTTCAAAGAGTTTAATGAGGAAGTAACCCCAGCTCCTAATCTCTTAACTTTTTGGGTTACATATATAAGCTGTATTTTGAATGATTATTCATTTGCCATGCTTATTAAGTCTCATTTGTATTATTGGATTTCTAGAGCTATTTTTAACTCATAAATGTTGCTAACAGTTTCTCTATGAGTACTTAAGGCAGGAACTCATATGACAGAAAGGGTCAAACGTGCAACATTACTCTCCATCGGCAGATAGTAACATGGCTGCTGATTTATGAAGGACTGCTGATCGCTCAGGAAAATTCACTCATGTCCTTCACTCACTCAAGGTCAAATCCTCACCTGCTGGACTTCAAAACTACTATACGAAAAATCTGCTGATAAGTCCAAAAGAAGTTGATAAAGACCATCTCTCTCGCATACACAAAACAGGTCAGCTATTTGCTTGCAAATGACCTGTGCTCATGTCTGCTGAATTGATATGCTTATACATATTATCAGACATACTGCATAATAACATGTCATACTGCACCTTTATTGATGTATCTGTTTGCTTGTATGACTTGCCTTATGCAAACGGTTTTCAAAAACTCATCAGCACTTTTCATATCAGCTGATCTTAAACGTTTTTAAAACTCTGCAGTTGGCTGAATTTCAATATCTGCCAACCTACACTTCATAAGCTCAGTTTGATGTGCTGACTTATAGGAGTACAAACCCTTTAATGACCTACTCTCTCAAGTCTATTAAAGGTGGAGGCACACTTTTCGAAGTCTGACTGCTTCGATTAAAGTTATGACTATTTTCAAAAACTTGGAAAACGACAAATCTTTCAACATCAAATCTTTTCCAAGAATCTTGAGAATATCTAGACTTCACAGCCTATCCCTGCCAAGGCGTGATCAGAAGGACAACTCAACAGTAAAGCTCCATTATTGAGTGTCTTTCAGTCTAACCTCCCTGAGTTTGAGTAGAGCTCCTTCCTCATCCAATCTCTACCAAGAATAAACTCACAAACTGCCTATAGATTACTCTTGATACAAATCAATGATTCAAAATCTCTCAAAATGTTACTAAGTTCAAGTCCTAAGAATCGATCAAGTCAATTCCTCAACAACTGGGTATGATTTCTTCATATTCATTCAAAGTTGTTTTGATTTTATTTCTGTTATTGGACACGAGCTGATCTAAAATTCTCTCAATGATATTTCCAAAACCATTCATAAACTGTGAAAATCATTTTCAAAATCCTTCTAATGCACAGTTACCAAACATGAGAGAAATTTGTATCAATTCATGTGTATCAGAAATCATTAATTATGTTTCCTCAATCTTGTTGTGAAAATAATGGTTTAAGCATTATGCATTTTATTCATCATTTAGATATACCTATCATAGTTACATTACCTAATGGTGAGTCTGTTACAGTTGCTCTACTGGGATCTGTTGCTCTCACATCCACTTTAACACTCCTTAATGTGCTTTATACACCCTCTTATAAATTCAACCTTCTTTCAGTCAGTAAGGTAACAACCTATACCCCTTGCAATATCATTTTTAATTCCCATGGTTGTGAATTTCAGGACTTGGAAATGAAGACACTGATAGCTTCTGGTAAAGAGTATGAAGGTTTATACAATTTCAAGTCAATGTGCTTTGCAGGGCATTTTTCTAGACCTTCAAGTTATATATGGCATATAGAAGAGACTAGAGCATCCCTCATTTCCCATACATAAGATTGTTTCTCAGCAGTATATTCCCCATTCTGTTCTTAATAATAATCATTGTACCATTTGTCCATTGTCTAAACAAGTCAGACTTTCTTTTCATAAGAGTACCAATTGTAGTTTTGAATTGTTTCAGCTTGTTCATTGTGATATATAGGACCCTTATAGAATTCTTACATTCTCTACTTGTCATTATTTCTTAACTGTTGTTGATGATAAATCCAGGGCTGTTTGGACTTTTGTTCTTCCAAATACACAGAATATACTTAAACTCATCAAACAATTCAATTCTTATGTCAATAACCACTTTCACACTTCCAGTAAGAATTTGAGAAGTGATAATGGTAGTGAATTCTTTAGTCATTCAGCCATTCTTTACCTTGCAAACTTTGGCATTACACATCAGAGTTCTTATGCATATACCCCTCAACAAAATGGAAGAGTAGAGAGGAAACACAGACATTTATTAAACATGACAAGGGCTCTCAGGTTTCAAGCTTTTTTACCAAAATCCTTTTGGGTTATTATTTACTTACTGCAACCTTTTTGATTAATAGACTCCCTACACCTATTCTGCATAACAAAAGCCCTTTTGAAGTTCTCTATAACAAACCTCCAGACTACTCTTTTCTAAAGGTATTTAGCTGTCTTTGTTATGCATCAGTACACTTTACTGATAAGTTAAATAGCAGAGCCATACCCTCCATGTTTCTTGGCTATTTTTAACCCAAAAGGGCTATAAGCTCTATGATCTTCACACTCATAAGATTTTTGTTACTAGGCATGTGGTTTTTCATGAAGATATCTTTCCTTTTTCTTCTTAACATCATCTTTCACTTAAGCCTTTTCTTTATATTGCTGATGTTGATGAAAATCCACATGTCTCTCCTTCAATTCTTCCCAATCATTTTTCTTTTTCATCACCTTCATCCAGTCCATCTTCCTCCAGGTCACCTTCATCCAGTCCATCTTCCTCCAGTTCACCTTCATCCAGTCTATCTTCTTCATCCTCTTCCACTATACCTTCTTCATCCATTGCTCCTTCTTCTTCCCTTCCATCATCTAGTATTCCTTCATCATCTAGCATACCTCCATCTTCTTCTCTGTCCCATGGTCCTAATGCCAGAAAGTCACAAAGGACAAAAATAACCCTTGCTTGGCACAAAGACTATGTTTTTGGTTCCTCCAAACCTTCTGGCCATGCTACTGTGTCTGCAGTTTCTAAGGTTTCTTCTTCTTCCAAATTCTAACTTGATCATTATCTTTCATATAATGGCTTTTTTCCTCAATTAACTCACTTTGCATCTCATATTAGTTCTCATATAGAACCACATACCTACAAGCAAGCCATTAAAGATCCTTTATGGATACAAGCCATGGAAAAGGAACTTCAAGCATTGGATCAAACCAATACTTGGATTCTTACTACTCTACCTTCTGGCAAGAGACCAATAGGCTATAAATGGGTATATAAGATCAAACACAAGGCAGATGGGAGTATAGAGAGGTACAAGGCTAGGCTTGTTGCTAAAGGATACACACAAGCTGAGGGAATTGATTTTCAAGACACCTTTACCCCTGTAGCCAAGATGGTGACTGACAAAACTTTATTGGCCATTGCTTCTGCAGGACAATGGGATATTCAACAATTAGATGTCAATAATGCTTTCTTACATGGGGATTTTATTGAAGATGTCTACATGGATATTTCACTAGGTTACCATGTTGCTAGTCTAGGCCTAGTCTAAAAATTGAACAAGTCTCTTTATGGACTTAAACAAGCTTCACGGTAGTGGTTTGCTAAACTCACTGATTATTTCGTTAAGGCTGGCTATACACAGTCCTCTGTTGACTATACCTTGTTCACCCTCCATGATGGTCCTTCATTCACTGCAGTATTAGTATATGTTGATGATGTTCTTGTTACTGGGAATTCGTCTTCTCATATTGCCAATCTCAAGCTCATGTTAAATACTCAGTTCATCATCAAGGATCTTGGAGCTGTGAAATATTATCTTGGAATTGAGGTTGCAAGATCTTCCAAGGGACTTTATATTCATCAGAGGAAGCATGTCTTGGATTTGCTTGGAGAGCATGGTTTACTTGATGCTAAACCACTTTCGTTACCCTTGGAACAACATTTAAAGCTTACTTTACATGATGGGGTGCCATTGACTGATCTTTCTTTATATAGAATAATGGACAAACTACCCAAATAGTCCTTCCAGAAGTTCACTTTTTTAGATTTGGTCTTTTTGCAAAAAATCTTATGCCAGTCGTCCTTGTACTAAAACCCTTTTCGCAATTGGTCCTTCCGTCCAATTCCGTCTAAATTTTTTCGTTAAGTTTCTCCACGTGCATCACATGTGAGGGTAGAAATGTCATTTCCATGTTAAAAGTACATGGACCAATAACACTGTGCACCATTCTCTCTCCTCTGCGCCCTCCTCCTCACCTTACCCCTCGTCATAGTCTTCACTATTACCACCCCTACCACTACCAAAAATGGCAACGCCATGAGCCTCCCTACCAACATCACTAGCACCATCACTACAACCATCAGCAAATCCTTTCTACACCCAATCGTCACATCACCACCCAATCAACAAAAATCCTTCAACAAAACCACCTCGATTTTACCCCCGTCATTGCCAACACCACCACTGGCCCAGCTACAAAATGAGATCTTCTTCATATTATATATGAGTTCATCTCAAAAGATCATGTTCTTGTAAATGAGTTTATTAATGCAGTGAAGATAGTGTTTTAACGCAACTGATGAAGAAGAGAGAAAGAGAGAACAAAAGAGCAATACCCACTCCCTCAATAATTTAAGCACATGATGCTCAAAAGTTTCAATTCTCAAGGAATATAAAGAAAAATCAGCCCCAATCATAGTTGCAAACCGAAAAATCAGCAATAGGGGAATTCCAATTCCAAGCCCTAGGCTCCAATTTGCAGAAGGGAGAGAAGAAAATCGAATTTAATGGCAATCTAGCCCGGAGTTGGTGCATGCTTTGGTCGAAGTTAATGGAGATGACAAAGAGAGAGAGTGTCTTTGGGGTTGCTACGGAGAAGATGGGAAAGCAGACCATATGTTCGCCGGTCTTTGGAGAAGGAACACGAGATGATGTTGGCCGAAATTAATGGAGGAATGGGCTCAGATGTTGGCCGGAGCTTGGACATGGTAGTGAGGTGAGAGTTGCGCGTAGACATTGTGTTTACCGGCAATGGAGAATGTGAACGGAGGCGGAGAAAGAAAGAGAGAGAGGTGGGGGCTGGAATCACAGTTGTGGTGGGGACGGGGTGCGGGCTGGGCAAACATTGAGTGATTGAGAGAGATAGAGTTGGGTAATGGGGGAAGAGAGAAAATGACATTTTTGCCTTTGCCAAACTGCACATGTTATTCACGTGACACCATTTAATGGAGAAAAATTGACGTCACTAGACAGAAGGACCAATTCTGTTCAATATTTGAGTTCAGGGACTATTTGTAGCATAAAAGGACAAAATCCAAAAAAGTGTACTTCTGGAGGGACCTTTTGGGTAGTTTGTCCTAGAAAAATCATAGGCCAGTTGCTTTACTTAACAATTATACGTCCTGACATTTCATTTGCTGCTCATCATCTAGTCAATTTATGCAGCAACCTACTACACAACACTTCCAGGCAGCTACACGTGTACTTCGATATCTCAAGGGTACTGTGACTTAGGGCCTATTTTTTCCATCTTCTAATCCTCTCACTTTGGTGGCCTATTGTGATAGTGATTGGGCCAGTTGTGTTCTCACTCGCAAATCCATCATTGGTTATTGTTTAATGCTTGGTCCATCCCTTATTTCTTGGAGCTCTAAAAAGCAAAGTGTTGTGGCTCGATCCTCAGGTGAGTACGGGCTTTGGCTCATAGCACTTGTGAGATTCTTTGGCTCACCTCTCCTTCGCGAATTACAAGTCCCTGTTGCTTCCCACACCATTGTCTACTGTGATAATCAATCAGCCATTCTGCTTGCCAACAACCCTGTTCATCATGCCAGGACCAAGCATATTGAAATAGATGTTCATTTTGTTCGTGATCATATCCACGCAAATCTCATTCATACCACTTATATACCCTCTTCCCTTCAACTTGCTGACATATGTACTGAGGCACTTGGCAAGGCTTCTCATTGGTCTCTTCTATCCAAGCTTGGGGTATTTAATGCTTGCATACCTCCAGCTTGTGTGTGGGGGGGGGGGTAAAGACAATACAACATGTGATGCAGCAGCAGGAGCAACTTCCACGCATCAATACAATAACACTTCATCCTTGAGTCAACTAAAGACAGGCTACAACAATTGTGTTCACCAAGTAACAACCACCAGCTGTGATCATGGGAGTGATGTCTTGCAAGTGGTTGCAACAGACTAGAGCAACTTGTTATTGGGTAGTTAAGATAGTTTTTCTTTCTCTCCATGTTTTGTGTGAGCATAAATAAATAGATGAAGCCTTATGAATATGCGATGAGAGAATGTAATCTTTGCTGAATGTAATGTTTGTAGATCAATGTCAATTCATTCGATTTCTTCTTCTATGAGAAATTCTCTATGTTAATAGACTCAATACAACCTTATTATTTTAAAATAAAACTCATGTTCTTATTATTTTATCTAGCCTTCTTTTTACAATTTTTATAATGATACGTGTAGGGCTAGGATTCAATGAGACATTGAGTGAGATAAAAGATTTATAAGAATAAATGAGTGTTTATAAATACCACCTTTTTAGCATAAAAGACCAAACTATCTCCAACCTTTTACAAGAAAAATTTTCATCCACCCCATACTTTCCAATTTTTTTTCCAGTCAAATCTATTCGATTTTTTAAAAAGTAAAAAACAAAAAAAGTACGGGTGGCCGGTACGGCTACCTATTCACCAAGACACGCTGCTCACTTTTTTTTTTCAAAATTTTATTTTAATTTAATGTATTTACTAAACAATATTTTGATAAAAAAATGTGACAGGAGAAAGATAGATGCTTCGGCGTGCTTTGTCTTTGTGAATAGGTGGCCGTATCAGCCACCTATCACTTTTTTTCAACATAAAAATATATTTTTTAAATTATTGTAAGTTAAATTAACCATAATTAAGGAAAAAAAAATTTTAAAAGAAAAATTATAGATTATTGTAAAATAGTCATATGATTGAACGTCATTATAGTAAAATTGATACATTGTTGGAATATTGAGCTAGATCTTCAAAGAGAGAGAGAGAGAGAAGAAGAGACAAAAGTTAGAGAGTACAATTTTTTGTATTGTAAAGATAAAAAAGAGAGGAAGGTTTCTTAAAATTGGGGAGAGTAACTTAAGGATTTGCCATAGAGTTAAGCATTTAGCAATTATGTAAATAATGATTGATGGATTCTTCTAAACTGCTCCCACAATAAACATACAAAGATATGTGTCAACACGTTGTGGAAGTGGGAGGAGTTGGTTGAAGTTGAAGAAACAAGAGGTTGTCATTTTTATATTATTTTTTTTTAGGAATAATGATTTTACAAGTCAATCGACTATGGTCGATTTTACCATTAGTCCCTCAATAAAATTTTGAGCAGTTTTCGTCTCTACCACTTTAAATTATCACGTCGGAAGTCCTTTTGATAGATGTCATCAGTGAGTTGCCTTTAAGTTGCCCATGTGCCTCCCATATGCGTTTGACCAAGAGCAAAAATGAAATTTTTCTTATCATCTTCTTCACCTTCTTCAAACCCCACTCCCAAAAAATACACACACACACACACACTCTCTCTCTCTCTCTCTCTCTTGACCATTCCCAGAAAATCGTTCAAAAATAAATAGTAGCTAGTTCGTAATTAGTACCAAGTTAATTCAATTTTATATCTTTTCTTTTACTACGTATTATTTCCTATTCTTTTCTCTATTAAAAAATAAATAATAATATCCGTACATCCAATGCTCGTAAAATCGTTCAAAATCGCCGGAAACGAATTATCGTCTTGAATTTCCGCTTCCCATACTCACATCGTCACACACACCAACGTCCTGTCATTTTCTCCGGCGTATTAACACATCGGAATCCTTGATTTCGAGTCCGGAGTTAGGGTTTCATTTCATTTCGAACCTCGGCCTCCTCGGCATTTGTTATGGGCAAGCTGCGTAACATGTGTTCGTCCGAGTCTGACGCCCGAAGACCACTCAGCCGTCGCCACTAACAACAGCAAAACAGAACCAAACACAACAACAACATCAAACAACAACAGCGAAAGCCCAATCCCTACGCCGCCGCATCTATAGTCCTGATCCGTGTTAGATTGCCGATTGTTTGCCTTGATTCTGGGTTTTGATTATGAAAACCCAGATGAATGGATTGTCCAAAAATGACTTTGAACTGTTGAATTTTTTGAAAACCTAGATGTGTGAAGAAATCTAGGGCTTTCCTGTACTCCCTAACAAACGAAATCTTATCCGCTTAAGGGGAAGACGACGACTTGGCCCAGTGTCGAGCTGTCGATTTGGCTCTATCTTGCCTCGGTCTCCACCTTACCGAAGCCCTAGTTCTTGAGTTCTTGGGTTACGGCAAGGACGTGCTATCGTGCTTAAAGTTTTTCGATTGGACCGGCCGGTAACCTGGGTTTTTCCATACCCGGTCCACTTCCAGTGCCATCTTCAAGATAAGTAAAATTTTAATTTTGTCCTTGGTCAAACGCATGTGGGAGGCACATAGGCAACTTAACGGCAAATCACTAACGACATCCATCAAAAGGACTTCCGCTGTGAAAATTTGAAGTGATAGGAACAAAAACAAAATAAAATTTTGTTAAAGAACTGATAGTAAAATCGAATATAGTCGAGGGACTTGTAAAATTATTAACCCCTTTTTCTTATTTTCTTGTTTTAATCATGTGATCATTTCAATTTAAGAAGATCCTACTAATGGAGTACTGGGATGATCTCCTCCTCGGATTGCACACCAATTATTATTATTACTCCAGTTAGACTACCTATTCATGCTTTTGCTTTGTCCTTTTTTTCCTCCCTACCCCACCCTCCACTTTCTTTGTCTCCTTTGAGAATCTCTTTAGATGTTCTAGCAAGTCTAACGTTTGTTTCAATTAGATTCCATTTCTAGCTTTACTAGAATTGTCACATCTTTTTGCCAAGACAGAGAAGATGAGAGCATTCATAACAATACCTTCTTATATCATAATTTAAACACCTTATTTTTTATTTAAATTTTATTTTTTAACACTCTAAAAATAAATTTACTAAACACCTCATTTTTCATTTAAGTTTCACTTTTTTAACACTCTAAAAATAAATTCACTCGAACAAGCACTCTCTATATAACCCTCTAAAAATTAAATATCTCTCATCTCAACTAACAAACCATTATATTTTTTCTCTTTTATTTATATTTTTCCACCACAATTAAAATAAAATATTTTAAATTTTAAATTTCATATATTATGAAAAATATATTGTACTCTCTCCGTCCCTAAATTATTGTCTTGTTTGACTCGGCACACGAATTAAGAAAAAATAATTGATTTGATTATTAATATTAGTATAATGTTTAATTTTTATTAATGTCCATGTGTATGTGGTCTGTAATTAAAGTAGGAAGAAAAAGTAAGGGTAAAATAGTAAAAGTGATGTCCTAAAAAAAAGTTTCAAACAAAATAATTATTTTGAGATGAACAAAAAAAAAAACACAATAATTCAGTCACTATTCCTACTAAATCACTCTCTATATTAAGAGAGTGATTTAATTGTTTTAAGGGATAGAGAGTTGATTGAGGGTGCTATTGTAGGATTGAAGAAGTTAAAAATTTCTATAAATAATTTTAGAGGGTGTTCTAGAGAGCACCATTGTGATTGCTCTGAGAGATAGAAAGACTCCCTAAAGAGTGACATGATGTAGACGTCACAAAACTTGAGGTTTTAAGTTCAAATTTTTCTTAGAGCATCTTCATTCAGGTTTATTCACCAAGCTACGTAATCAGTACATAATTTTTCACTATAAAGATAAATTTATAAAAAATTTATAGCATTGACTAGCTAATAAATATTTTATTCTTTAACTCAAAATACATATAAAAGTAATATATTTATTTTATAACGGTTAATTTGACAATAACTAGTTTTTTATTTTATTATTTTCTAATTTACACTTCAAATACAATTTTTATTTATTTTTTTTGTTGTTGACAAAATAGCCGTTTGAAAAAGGCCATCTTACCCTTTCAAACAGCTTGCATCAAACGGTCACTTTGTGCAACATGGAGGGAGTCCATGTTGAGATTCATTAATTTATCAAACAGCAAAATCAAACACCCACCATGTTGGGCACACTACAAAAGAGACAGTCATTAAAGCTTCTACCGGCAACCGGTTAGTGTATATCAACCGAATTTATGCCAACTAGACACACTATGGTTGCTCCCAAGCTTCAACCAGTTGATACTCTAACATACAATTCTTAAAAGCTTACCATTAGAGATGCTCTAAGTTATCAATCTCTTTTAGGGAGAAAGCATAGGGTTAAGAAAAATATTGATAAAGTATTTGCAATCAATCATCTTAGAGTAATGATTTATATCCAAGTATAGCAAACTACTCCCTCCGCTCCGTTCCAAGCAAAAATATCAGTTTTGACTTTTTTTTTTAGTCAGTTTAATTAAAGTTTGACCGATAATTTATATAAATTTATTTATTTTTACAGAGTTATGAAAGTTGTAATCCATAGTATTATTAATGTAGATTTTAATTAGTGAAATTTTATTACATATAATATAAGTAAAGTATGTTAAATTTTAATTTAATTTAATTACATTTAACATGTACATAGTATTAACTATCTTGAAAAATGAAGGTCCCTAAGTGAACTCGTTACATATCATTTGTGAATTTCGTTTACGTGATTTGGCTCTTTAACCTACGTGCTCCAAGTGGAATGCAGCAACATGGCTAACTTATTATGACCCGAAACAAACAAATAAACGACTATGTGTAAAATAATAAAATATGAATCTCTCTTCCGTTGTCAATTGATTCTCACTAGGGTTGTTTATCATGGTTAAAGAGTTTAGTCTAGCTCCGTTTAACCTCGGTTTAAGTAAATTAAAGTGAGTATTCGGCCGGTCCACTTGAACAATTTCCAATCGCTTTAAAACACAATATTTTTTTTTTTAAGAAAAAAACTGTGGATCGGTATATTTTTTTGGATATTCAACTACTAAAATCTATTATATTTATTTCAAACTATTAAAGTCCACTTTGGTGAATAAATGAATAAATTGTTCTTAAAATGCCCCAAACAACCTAAAGACGGTTCCCTCCTCGCCAAAGCTAGGGCAGTTCTACGATGACTTCTCGTTCTCTCACCTGACTCCTCCAATTCAATGTGAGTTAATGAGTGCAACTCCTGTTTTGCTCGCTGAGAAAATGTAGAAAATTTTGTTTTCTTTTAATTGTTAACAATGTGATGGTAAAACAAACATTAGAAGATAAAATAGAGGATGATTTCTTTCAAATCGATAATTTCTTTATCCCAATAATGTGATGATAAAACAGAGGATGATTTCTTTCAAATCAATGTAGGGATCTCTATGTGCTTTTATTGTGTGTTTTGTGATGTATGATGCCTGTTCTTTGGAGATGTATTTGTGGCTGACTAAGCAAAACAGATGGTAGTGAATGTTTTAATATATTATTTTATACAGGTTCGGGTTTGCAGTGGGAAGCCAACGACAATTATTGTGATGAAAATGGAGAGAGAGAGAGAGAGAGAGAGAGTGGGTAATGCTAATGCACAAGGAAAGTGATAACCAGATGTTGATGTAGAGGACATGCAGTGGTCAATGTGGTGTATGTTTTTTGGTTGAGTTTGAAGCTTGAGTTGCTGTTGGAGAAGGAATTATGCTGTAATTGCATTGCGATGCAACGATTTGTGCATCGCGATGCAAGTGTAATTTGTGCATCGCAATGCACACTTTAAAGCATCGCAAGTGTAATGTTGTGCATTAGTATTGTTTTGTGCATCGCAATGCATTTTTGATGCATCACAAGTGTAATGATGTGTATCACGAGTACTTTTTGTGCATCGCGATGCATTATATTGCTTTGAATACATATCTGTTTGATTTTTTGTATGTAACTCATTTTATTGATGCTGTTTATGATTTAAAATCTTTATTTGATTTACGATGTTTTACTAATAATAACATAAGATATTTAACATCCATGTCAAATTTACTTAGATTTTAATTAAATAGCTTATGTTGGTGTTTATGTGAATGCTGGTATTTAAAATGAATTATGTATGTTGATATAAATATTGTTGGCCAATTAATGTTATTTGTGTAAATTAAGAAAAGATTATGATTTATCTTTAAAAAAATAAAATCAATGTTGATAGTTCATGAATATGCATGGAAATAAAATGACACGACATAAAATTTACTGTATCTTAGATATCTTGAATTTGGTATTTCAGAAGTCTTCTTTGAGAAGTTTTGATAACTTTCATATCTTTTCGAGGAGAAGTAGCAAGCTCTTTATTTTCAAGATAGGGCACGCGTCTTTCAAATAAAACATATCAAGTTCTATTTTTAGAAACAACATTTTGGCGGGATCTTAGTATATATATATATATATATATATATATATATATATATATATATCAATATATTATACACACACACACACATTTTCCATTAAATACTCCATGATAATATAGTCATTAGATTTGTACTCCATTAATATATCATAGATTTGTACCCTCTCTGTCTCAAAGTAAATTTTTTTATTAAATTTACACGAAATTTAATAAATATTTTTGACTTATTATGTATTTACTTCAATATACTTATTTAGGATGTTCTAAAATAGAATAAAAAAATACATATTTTAACATGAAGAAAGTAGTATCGCATTTACCGGTGAGAGTGAGAGGAGAGAGAAAAGTGCATGATGCAATTTCTTAGGAAATTTGACCAAATTGATTTGTCTTTTATTTAAAGTTATATTATTATTTTGTATAATTATAATTTTGTATTTTCGAGGATAATATTAAATATTATAAAGATAACTTTCTATTTTTGGCTTTTTTTACAATTATTATTTTATATTATAGTTCAGAAATAATATAATTAATTCAAACCCTTATTATCAAACAATAAAACAAAATCCTAACCAAACATTAAACTGCAAGTTTAAATGCATTTTTAGTAGTTGAATATTTATACGCAATATTATAATGTACATTTAACACTAGCAAACTCGAGCCTCATATTTTTTTGTTCAAAACTCCGTCAATTTCATTCTAACTTAAGCTCGGCCTTTATTATTACGGGCCGAAGGAGCTGGCTTTGGGCTTGTCGGGCTAATTAACAATCCTATTTTTCAACATGTAAGATATTATATCTTCTAATACAAATATTTTACCTCTTCCGTCCCTAAATGAGTTTTTATTTTTAAAATTATTTTGTTCCTAAATGAGTGTTTATTTTATATAAGTTTACTAACTTTATTTTTGGTACTTATCATGTCCTGTCATGAATTTCTATTGTTGTATATGGATATTAAGGATATTAATTTATATGTCCTACTAAAGTAGTCTAACAATTAACTTCTGTAATCGTAGTAAAAAATACTCTCTCCGTCCATAAATTATTGTTTTGTTTGACTTGACACACAAATTAAGAAAAAACAATTGACTTGATTATTAATATTTGTATATTGTGTAGTTTCCTTTAATGTCTATGTGCATGTGACCCATAATTAAAGTAGAAAGAAAAAATAAGGATAAAATAGTAAAAGTGATGACCTAAAAATGAAAGTTTCAAAAAAGACAATTATTTAGGGATGAACACAAAAGGAAAGTAAGATAATAATTTAGAAACTAAAAGTGATGTTAAAAAGGAAAGTTTAAATAAAAAAAATTATTTAGAGACAAATAAAAAGAAAAACAAGACAATAATTTAAAAAAGGAAGTAAAAAATAGACTCTAATTTAGGGATGGGGAGAGTAAAATTTTAGACGCACTACCTCACTAAGCAAAACTTAAATAAGTTGCATAGGAAACTAATCAAGTTAATGATTGAAGCAAAAAAGAAATAGTTACTCTGTTTGGGCTCTGATAGATAGTGGTTGACAGTCAGCCTCATAACCTTTTAAGGAAAATGTTCAAGGACCATATTTTTGCTCAACGCTTCTAGCCATAAGCCCAATAACAAAACTAATCTAGTTTAGAGGCTTAATGTTAACATATTTCAGCCCAATAAATCTGATGACGGGCTGAACCTTTGTGTCTGAATACCAACCTCCTTTAGTAGCCAACAAGCTCTTTGTGCTAGTACTTATGATACGGTGTCAGTATGAGACCAGATTAATATTTATTCAATAAGATAAAGGAATCATAGGCAAGAGAGGGTTGCAGGAGTTTTATATGTTTAAAAAAATATTCCCGCTGTTCTCATATTATTGTCTTACTTTTTTTTTTGTCCGTCCTTGAATAATTGTCTTGTTCGAAACTTTTATTTTTAAAACATCACTTTTATCATTTTACCTGTACTTTTTCTTTCTACTTTAATTATGGGCCACATACACATGGGCATTAAAGAAAACAATATACTATATCAATATTAATAATCAACTCAATTATTTTTTTTAATCTGTGTATCGGGTCAAACAAATCAATAATTTAGGGATGGAGGGTGTAATATGTTTTTGGTAGAAAAGAGACGGGAGATTTCCAAACATAATTATTATTAGTAATTAAATAATATGGTAGCTATTTTTTGTGTTAGATTAAACAATCAAAAAGGAAAGGAAAAAAAAAAAGAAAATAAAGTTTACGTGTGGGGGGAAAAAAAGAAAAGAAGAAAAGAAAGAGGATGCAAAATGTGAGAAGGGAGATGACGCAGAGAAAAAAAAGAAGAAAGAAACAGAGAAAGGGAAAGAGAAAGAGAATGAGTAGGACCGAATGGTGGAACAGGTGAGATAGGTGTTGACGTGTTGTATATTGCATGCATGTGTGTACATGTGTAGGATTTAAATCGTAACAGCATCACTAATGCATCCGTGAATTTGATTCAACAGATTGTGGATAATTAATATTTTTAATCATAAATAATATTTTTTATTTCTTCTTTTATTTTTAATTACAAGAGACCTCTCTAATGCAAATATAAATTTAATCACATTTAGCATGAATTCCATAACTAAAGAAGATGTTAATTTTAGGTGACACCCATTTGATCTCATGTCATATTCACACGACTTTTTCACATTTGCATTGAAAATATTTTTTTTTAAAGAAGTTGTCAATCCTAGGTGACACCCATTTTTTTTTTCACATTCACATTGACATTAGAGATGCTCTAAGACTTTATACATTTTTCAGTGTAAATATTTTTTTACACAAGCGGCCTTAAATCTTGTTCGAATTAATATCAAAAAACCGAAGATAGTTGCGCATTGTTTCGTTATCACATATTACATAGTATATCGTAAAACTTTTAAAGAAAAATTCTAATTTTTGATTCTCAATTGATGAGTTTTTCATTTCGAGTTATATGATTAGTTGATAATTAAGTTGATTGAAAAGACATCTGTATCACATTTTTAAGATAAAAAAACCACATAAATTTTTAATTAAAATTTACTAGAATGTTCATTACATATAAACTGAGTTTTAAAACTATTTTATTTAACATTGATATTTATTTATTTTATTTTATTTTCTTGTGTAAACTTTTTTTACGCTGCCAATGTATGAAAAATAACCTCATTTAAATATGGCTCAAATATTGGTTAAAATTATAACATACCCATTTTTCGTAAAAGAAGAATTTATATAAATTAATTTTTAACATAAGATTTCGTTATATCTAACTTTAAGGGTAATAAAGGTCAGAATCTCAAACCTAAAGGAGCTAAAGACACCTATTTATGCTATATGTAGCCTCATTCTAAAAATAATAAACGGACTAGCCCTGACGGTTTCGAGTCAGACCTACCGGGTTGTGGCTTTAACGGGACGTGGGCTATAAACGGTCTAGTTTTTTCAGATCACTAATATTGTGAACCTAACTTTAATTCTAGCGGGCTTCGGGCTAAACGGGTAAAGACTAAAGATATAATATAACAATATTTCGAAATAGTGAATCGATAAACCAAACATAACTTAAATAGCTTATTATGTTTTTCATAAGAAATATAAATTATACATTTTTTTACATTGTTGTGTTATAATTTTCAACTTGTTTTTCTCAAAATAAATATTGTAATAGCTCTACTTAGCAGTTATTTTCCAAAATTTTGTTTATATTTCAGTATTTATTCACAATCACACAAAGAAGACGTATAATACAGAGAGGGATAAATTTATTTTGATTTTAAACTCACTGGTCCTACGGACCGTGACTTTTTTAACATCTCCCGTAGCGCCTGACCTACATAGGGATGGCAAACAGTCGTAAACCAAACCAACGCGCCCCATGCTTAACGGACATGGTTTGGTAAGTGATTTTTTGAAATTGGGCATGGAATATGAATTTACCTGAGCTGTTTTGAAAGGATATTAGATTTTACTACAAGAAATTTTACTATTTTATTCCGCTTTGTATTTTTACTTACATCTTTTCAAAAATCAACCAAATTGAAAAAATAAAATCCATAGATTTCAATAACTTAGCTTTCTACTTGAAAAAAAATAATAAATAAGTGATTTTGGGCTTGCTTGGCATCTTTTTAGTTTCGTGTTTGTTTTTATTTACAAAAGTAATAGTGGTTCAAATTTTCTTATCCAAATTTCTCATTTACTTTCCAATTTAGGTGGAAAGTATATAACGGATTGAAGAATAACATCACATCTTAAGGATGTAATAACTGATCAATTACATGCTTGTGACTTAAATTAAGATGATGAATTTGAACTAGAAATTTAAATCTCCATTACTACTCATTTAATTATGACTACACTAGTAGTTCACTTCTGGGTGGATCCAGGGTTAACATGCAATTAGGAACCGCATAACTAAGTTGAGTCCAAGAATGGAAATGGTCTTGATCCCAGAGAAAATCTCTTCTCCTTTTTTCTTGGTTAGATGTCCTCTTTTTAACATTTGAACTCACTGTTGTTTCTACATATTCGAAACTTGCTCTGCTACTAAAAATAATACAGTAAAAAATAAAAGAGAAATCCAACAAATAAGTAATAGAGAAATCAGAAAAAGCAAATTAACACAGACAAGCGTGTAGATCAATTGGTTAATAGATTGTTTGACCTTAACCATAGGTCTCTGGCTCGAGACTTATAGGAACACAGTTACATTAAATATCTTGTTAGAAGAACTCTATTGTCCTTGTGGTTCAATCTCAAAAGCAATACGTTTTTCATGAGATAAATCTCAAAACAAAGATTCAAAACAAGGAAACTAAAATAAAATTGCTACTATGTGAAGGACTTCACCAAATTTTGAATTTGACCCATATGACAAGTGCTACCATTGGACTTGCCCTAACTAGTGCAAGATTTGCCCGAGCCAACTCCTAACTAATAAAAAAAATCCTAGAAACAAGGAGCCAAATTTAAATGAGGTTATTTTTGATACATTGTCGGTGTAAAAAAAAGTTTACACAAGCCAAAAAAAAAAAAAAAAGGGAGAAATTTGGATCAGTCTACTCTGTACATTTTTTAACCACTTTACATACCAATAATTTTTTTAATTGGCAAAATGCACTTTTCTGGCAAAATACCAGTTACACAAGGCATCGCAATTAACAAGCTTAGCAACGCGATGATTGAACATTGCCATGGATCAATTTTGGCATTGCGATGCACCAAAATTGGCATTGCGATGCATCCAATTGTTTATTTAAATTAAAGAACAGACATGCTATAATCGATTGTTTACAAACCTTTTATATTCACTTACGGGTTATCACTTTCATTTCCACTTCCAAAACCATCCTCCCGTCATTTCTACACAAGAATCCTCCGACGAATACAAAAATATAAAATACCTCCCAAAATCATTCCTACTGAATGTGCAAAATACATGAAAAAAATGTTGGAATGGATGATCACGAACCGATTAGGATTAACGATTGAAGTTGGTGATAATTTGTAATCTTTTGAAATAGCGAATTAGAGGACGAAGACACAATTGTTTTGTAAACATATTTGAATACATGACCTGTAATTTTTTTATATGATTTGCTCCTCGGTTTTTATAAATGTGTTATCCACTTTGTGCATCGCGTACATAATATATGCATCGGGTTTTACAATTTGCATCGCAATTATACAATTTGTGCATCTCGTTAAATATCCTATGCATCGGATTTACTTATCTACTCCAATTTCAAATATGTGCATCATGATTTCAAATCTGTGTATCGTAATGTAAAATATTCTGCATCACAGACAAATTTTGTGCCTTGCCTGACTCAAAAGATGCATAGCGTGTATTTATAAGAAATACCATCTCTATATACGCATCATCTGTTAAATACGTATCTTAAAGAATTGAGAATTTCAAAAACATTTACAGATATTTTGCTAAATGATAAAAAAAAAAAAAAACCAAAAACACTATGTTTATGAAATATTTCAAAGCTAAGTTATCAGATTTAATATTAAAATATTCACCTGTTATTGATTGGATCATATCAGTTAACGTTTTACACAAATAGAATCAATCGATCGAATAACACGATTACAAGAAAGAGATCGAATTTGAAGGGAAGGAAAAAATTGCAGAAACATGGCGGAAGAAACCAGTTCAATTGTCGGGGGGGCATTTCATGAATGATACCTACAAAAGTGCCTTTTTTCCAGTTGAAAATAAAAAAGATGAGACTAAAACTGTTAAAAACTTTTCAAAGTGTACCGACCCACAACTTTTTGAAAAAAAAAAAAACTATTTGATATTAAAAATGTTTAAAAAACAATGTTAAATAAAAAATCCTAGAAAACACTTCAATTTAAATAGTACAATACAAGTGGAAAGCACGTATAATAACCATGCCAAAATAAGATCTACCTTGTGAAAGAGGAGGTGACTATATATATTCGTACGGGCCGGACCTTTATTTATTGAGAGCTCACTTACTCGAGTAAAGCCCGTACAATTTAGCCCGAGCCATAATATGCACATCAATTTCTTAATTATACTAAAGTATATGAGAGAAAAGAAATTTGTGAATTGCTTTTATGACTATAGGTCGCAAACGGGTGGGTATGGGTAGCATCCATATGGACAACGGGCTCAAATAGGCCGATGAGTGAGCACCCAATTGATAACATGGGGATAATGGGTTTGGGCGCCCATTTACCCATAAAAATAAAATTATCAATTCAAAACAAACATTACAAAAATTATTTCAACTAAATCTTGGATAAAATTTTCAATAAAACATATATTAATGTTGTTCAAGTATAAATGGGTTTTTATTAATTCGTGAGCGTGAATATTATACGTATACTATAAGCGTGCTTACTAATGTGCATGTATTATATGCATATATATATGTACGTATATATATTTCTAAAATCATACTTTACACGTAGACCATCTAAAAAGAAATTCATAACACTTTGAATCATGTCGATCGGGTGAACGATCAAGAAATTAAACTTAAAAAACCGTTAGGGTAACGAGTAAATAACACCCCGACAGTGCTATTTTACTCAATATCCTCATGATTTTTTTGGTATAATTATTCGCTAGTTCACTCGATCAAAATGATTCAAATTTTAAAGTGTTATAGATTTTTTTTTGAAATAATCTAATAATCTATGAATGAAATATGATTTCAAGTTTAAATTTCTTTAAAAAAAATTTGTCATTTCAAAGATTTTTATGTTCATGAGCGCCAATTTATGCCCATGAAAGGAATTGAGTTTTTATGGACGCTGCCATTTGCACTCATTAAAAATTTGTTAATGCCCATACTTATTAAAACACCGTGGTCTAGGCGGACAAATAGGTGTGGGTATGCACATGGGGATTTGGCCTGCTGGCTTGAGCTCATGGCTTCCAATCTGGAGGTCATGGGTTCGATCCCCCCAGGAGTTAGAAGGAAGGCTTTCTCTCCCTAGTATTTTTCTCTGCGCACGTTCTGTGCGTGCATGTGTGTGTGTGTGTGTGAGTAGAGAAAAAAAAAAATATAGGTGTGGGTACAAATTGTCACCACTATTTATAATTAATCTAAGACCAAATTACAAACTTTAATTGCTACCCTACAATCCTATGGTAGCTTAATTTTGAATTGTAAGGCTTAGGACAACACAAAATTTTAAGGCTTTGTTCTTGCAATTTCCACATCCCTCGGTTTCAAAATAAGTATCTTAATTAGACTAATATATACATATTAAAAAATTATAAGATTGACAAATATACCCTTATATAATATCCTTATTTGTTGGGTGCTAAGAGTGATTGAAAAAATAAATTAAGATGAGATACTTACTAGAAAAAGATAAAATATTTAATGATAAGGTGATTAATTTTTAAAACTTGAAAGAGTAAAAGGGTAAATTAGAACAATCATGCATTGAAAACTTAAAATTACACTTATTTTGAAATAAAACAAATTTGTTAAAACGACACTTATTTTAAACGAAGAGAGTAGTGACTTTGGTATTGTGATTTTGATTTTTTTTTTTTTTTCTTTAGTCCCACCAGCGTCTCTCTATTTCTCTCTTACACTTTAATCATTGCAAACGAAAATCTAAAATATTACTCTATACTATTTTGAGATGTTCCACTTTAAAAAATTATGAATACAATCTCCATAAAACTTTCAATTTTACCCTCCAAATATGATATAAACATTTTAACTACGCTAAAATACTACTTATATATTCCTTAATTATTAAATTTTTCAAACGTGGACTATTTGGGTGAAAAAGAGGAAGTAAAATTCTCCAAAATTACATACTAAACACACCCTAAACAATAATTTTTTTTTTCTCTACTCACACACACACACACATGCACGCACAGAAGCGCCTAGGAGATAAATCCTAGGGAGAGAAAGTTTTCCCTCTAACTCTTAGGGTGATCGAACCCATAACCTCCAGATTGAAAGCCATGAGCTCAAGCCAACAGGCCAAATCCCCATGTGCACCCTAAACAATATTTGGATAGCATCAAGTGGGGAGTAGTATTATTTAGTTATATCATGGAGTCAGGTCAAAAAGATAATGGAAGATGGGTATTCCTCACTTAGTTGATTAAGATAAGGATTATCCACACAACCCCTCTCAAAAAGTGATTGCACTTCTATTTCTGTCTCTTGGAAGTTGCATTGTCCTTTGAAAACATTAATCTGCCCCTAAATGGGTATGAGAATCTCCTTTCTTTTTGACCAGCACCACCCTTGTATTTTAAAGTTCGTGTGTTGACCGGGGGAGTATTGGGTTGGGGCGGCTCTATTGTTGAGGCAATTGCTTTAGTTAGTGTCTACGTAATTTTAAACCTTAATATATAATTATATATATAAATATAATTAAAGGCTTGCATATATATATATATATATATTGTAACTACGGTATATTTTTTTTAGTTAATCACATATTTACTCCACTTTATTAGGTCATGAAAAAAAGAAACCATAACTGTCCTTTATAAATAATTGGTATTGATTTAATTTAGAGTTTCAAATAAAGATAACCACTTTCCGGCAATATAATTCGGCACTAAAAAAAAAAAACACAAACAATATTATCAAAAGAATCACACATCCTCAATCTTGAACTAGAATCAAGACAACTTCAAACTAAGGAAATTAAAATATAAAAAATTAGTTAATAACTTTGCATCTCAAAAGACTAGAAGATTGCATTTCAAATAAATAAAAAGTTGAATAGTTGTAAAGTTAATTGATTTTGGCTTTAATTTTGTTTTCATGCACTCATGCTTTAAGCCCCAATTTAGGTAAAGCCGTCCCTGAGGGAGTATTATCTGTAAAGCCGGTAAAATCAGCCCAGCCCAATGGACTGGCCCAGCCAACCCGACATTAGGGCGGACTTTTGAAGCTGGGCGCCCAGCCCCACTTTAATACTTGGCCCGATGGGCTTGTTTGTGGGCTGGAAAAAATAGCAAATTAGTATAAATTAGCCCATTTTGATGCGTCAACCCGATATTGAGAGGGGTTGGGCTTTAATTTTAGAGGCCCGATGCAATTTGATTTGTGCTAAATGTAGAGCTTGGCCGGTGGGTTCGGGATGGGTGGGTCGGGCGGCCCATTGCCGACTCTATTTTATCTAAAGCTAGAGTTGGAAATAAAAATATTTTTTTTGAAAATTTTAATTTCTAATCAATATTTATTTCATAATAATAATTAGGTAAATAGTTATTTTTTGAATTCAAATTTACATTTTAAAATATGTGTAATAAAAATAATACTTCATCTATTCTTAAAGGGTGCCTATTTTTAAAATTTTCCCATATATTAAGTAGTCAATTTTAGGTACATATCATCTCTATTTTTTTTCTAGGGGTGGGCTAAATATTTTTTCAAACTGAACCAATACTTTTAGTTTGGTTTCGGTTTTGAATTTTAGTAGAACAGATCATTTCGTTCGATCCCGGTTTTAAAACTTACTAAATAGTTTTGAATAGGACCAAACCAATATTTTTTATATATGTATGTATATGTATATGTGTATATATATATATATATATATAATATAATTATATATAATATAATTATATAATGTATATATTAAAAAGTTAATATTTAAAAAATTTAATTTCTAATCCTAACCCTAACCCTAAGCATATATACTTAAAGTGATATTTCACTATTTCTATCGTCAAGAGTCAAGACTAAAGTTTAACAACAGTTAAGCATAGTCTCGTTCAAAAGTATCAACAACGATATTAGATTTTATTATTTGTTTGTAGTGGAATAAGAAAAAGAAGGCTGATTAAGAAAATAAAAAAGGTTCAGTCATTGAGCCCCTCAGAACAGAATAAATGTGCAGGATCGGACCAATTCCAAACCAAAGTATTGGTCCTCATATATTTTGGTTTGGTTCTGGTTATGAATTTTTTTAAGAAACGAAGTATTAGTTTGGTTATGATTCTCTATTTTCTTTGCAAAAATTGGACCACCGGACCGTGGTCATCCCAACTTTTTTCAGTAAGAGGAAATATAAGACCATCTGAATCAATCACACTCTAATCTATACACCTCATTTTCTGTTTCAGTTATACTTTTTTCAACACTCTAAAAAGAATTCACTCTAATAACCACCATCTATACAATCCTAAAAAAGCCTCGATTTTCATACATAGTCCAAGGGCTTGTTTGTTAAAATTGAAAACTAAGCTCTGAAAACTGATGTCTGAAAAAGTAGAGCTTAAAACATTAAGACATCCTCTTTTGACTTAAAATTTTAGATATTTTTAAAAGATACTTAATTTATAAAGTGATATAATATTGTATTATCAAACAATCTTATTCTTAATATCACTTAAAATTTTTCCTAATAAAGCTCCTAATTTGGTTAAGAAAAAGGGCCCAAGTAAATCTCTCTCTTCAAAATTGACAAACCTCAATTTTCGTACTAGGAGGGGGAGAGAAAAAAGGGTTGGGATGAAAGTGGCTACTATTCATACTAAAACACACTCTATATTAAAAGAGTGAAGTAGAGGTATAAGTGTCACGCCTTGACCCGAGATTCTATACGGACTCTCGAATCAGTGCATGAATCGGATCATATAGCAATAATGAGCAGTGAAAATTCTGCTAAATTTTAACTTTTATAACACAACATCACATATAATCTTGAGTCCATAATCTCAAGAAACATCTGATAATAACTGTCTTACTAACTTAATTAGAAAACATAACTGATTGGGGTTACATAGCTTTTTGTATATGCACGACAACTTATGTCGGCTCTGTCCTCACTCTGTCTATATAACTTAATTAATACATAGCTCCATCAAGCTATTACTCGAACCATTACCTGTACTAATTTCTGCTAACTGACACCACAATGCTGGATACTACAGTCTTGTTGAAATCTAATAGTTTAAAACAGATACAGGGTGAGTCAAAACTCAGTAAGTTACTAAATGCATGGCATGTTATCATGCAGCATGTTAAAAACAGGATATCACAATAGGTAATTCCATACATACAATAGGTTGCCGTCAACCGTCCCATACCAGATAGAGACAACGACCACCTCATACATAGGGAAGCACATTATTATACCATGCAATACTAGAGGCTCAACAGCTACCAAACATCCCATACTAGTTGGAGACCTCGACCAACCGACATACATAGCTAGCATATAACAAGTAACTTACAATACATATAACAATGTTAAGATATGCCTTTAACATCCCTTTTTCTTTTTATCTTACTTTTCTTGTTTGTACATATATTGCCACTGCAGTGCAACTTCTCAAGTTAAAACCTTTATTTGTTCCATGGGCAGCTCCACCTCTACGGATAGCCCTTTTCGCATGACTGGTACCATAGGTGACTCCACCTCAATAGGTAGCCCTTTCTGCATGCCTCTAATTACTTTCAGTTACTGACAACAATTAGGCTCATAGTATGCCAATGTTACCCTATTGGTTACGACAGTGGGGACTACTTTCAACCATGGCCAGTGGCAGGCTGATAACTGAGTCCATGGTTGTCACCATGCATTACATGATTATCGTCATGTATTCTATGTTAGTCCACGGTTAGTACCGTGCATTACATGATTATTATCATGTATTCCATCTTAGCCCACGGTTATTATTGTGCATTAGATGATTATCATCATGTATTTCATGTATCAACACATTCCCTAGTGATAACTGGCTGGTTCTTATTATCACGAACAAGTAGATGTTTACTTGTTATCTCTTATCTTGTTATCTCTTATCTTGCTTTAATTCGAAGACCCAGTAAGTTACTAATGCAGCAATATGGCATGGAATTATGCACATCAATATAACAGGATAATAAACAGGTTGTAGCACATAAGACAACCAACCCTATATTCACGAGAGGCTAAGTAGCCACCAACCGTCATGCACTGGTTGGAGACCACGACCAACATTCGCTCGTATAGGAAGCACATAAAACGTGAAGTAAACACATAAAGGTGGATACGGTGGATTCGAGGTACACCTCCGAAATCCCTTGAAACACTTCCGACCTTATAGCTCCATGAAGTCGTAGAAGATGATTACGCTGCTACTTCACAGAACTATAAAAGATGTCTCTACTGCTATCCAATAAGATAATAACAATAATAGATTCCTATGCTTCTGCTTCAGAGAGCCATAAGAGGTAGCTTTATTGCTACTCCATAAGATAGGGATAAGTGGATGTACTTCTGCTTCCGAAGGCCATATAAATTCCTGTGCTACTACTGCTGTATGCAGCTAATGGTAGGTGGATGTACTCCTACTCCAGAATAATCATAATAGATGTCTGTGCTGCTACTGCTATACATAGATCATAAAGGGACCGATGCTCGTATCCCAATTAATGTACCCGATCATGTCACGCACGATCTACAAGTACCCGTTGTGGATCATTTTCTAGTATCCACGCCGACGTATTGCTCGGTCCCCCACGACCTGAGACAAATACGGCTACTTACAAGTATCACAAGGGACCGGTGTCCATATGCCAATCCATACAAAACAATGTCGACAATACACAGTCGCCGTTTATTCAGTTCAACTGTGGGACTAGAGAAAACCCATACTGTGGCCAACGGTAGGGAGAGGCCCAATGTATTGGCCTTCAGTTATTACGAAGCCCCGGCTCCCGCAATAACCGAGCGTCAATACACCTCCAAATGCACATCTGTCAGTTGGACTCGATACAATGCACAAGTTGTCACGACCCGACCCGAGATCCTACGTGGAATCTCGTCCGGTTCGCGAGACGGGACACAAAATGCACAGTTTAAAAATCACCTTTCGTGCGAAAACCCTGTAATGCAAGTGTATGTTTATTTTAAAATCAAACAACATGTCACGGCACACACAAAGCCGGAGAAGAACACATATCATAACCAACAAACCACGAGCTAGAAGCTCGGGACTAAACATGTGTCATTATCAGAGTGCGCGGGATATAAAAGTAAGTAACATTTACAAAAGCCTGACATCCATGTCGGCATCTACAAAAGAATATAAATGAACAACATGTACGGGACTTCTACCCAACTTTACACTGTTTACTTAACATATGTACCCTCGGCCTCACCAAAAGAAAATACCAAGGCTCAAGGAGCACTACCAAAAGAATGACTGACGACGACACCGGGGACGAACGATCACTGAGGGTCTTTTGCAGGCTCGGGATCTAAGGAAAACAATAAACAATGGACGGGGTGAGTTATAAAACTCAATAAGCTACTAATGTAACAATATGGCATGCGAGATGCAACAGTAATAAGAATTGCATATAACATGGTTGGCACAACACATCCGTTCCAATCATCATCACATCAAATAGCTCATCACACAAGTCACATAGCATGCAACTCACATAGGTGCGATATATAACACATATAAAAGGATACCGTCGAGGTACACCTCCGACATACCAACTTCCAACCAACCAACCAATAATACCAATGAAGAAACCGTTGATGTCGTGCCCGATCATCCAACCAAATAACAAAACCCAAGTGAACCGTTTTCCGTATCCACGTCGACGTGAAGACTCGGTCCCCAACGACCCGAAAAACAATCACGGTATAGCTTACCAAGGTCGTGTTTATTCCGTACAACACTTAGCGCTATAACCCCTACCGTGGCCAACGGTAGGGCGAGGCCCAGTGTATTGGCCTTCGGCTATTACGTAGCCCCGGCTCACGCAATAACCGAGCGTCAATACACCTCCAACAAATATGCCATGGACTTAAACAATGCTCAAGTAGATGTTTACTCGACACATTAACCAATCAACCAAATGTTCAAGTAGATGTTTACTTAACATTAAATAAAGGCATTATACTCCAAAGTAGGGAGTATAACGACACTAACAATAACATGCTAATGTACGCCAATAATTCTAGTACACATAGCCATATAATACCAACATCAAATTCAACACAATACCATTATACTTATATCGCGTAACCAATTCACCAACGGGTCTCTCGAGCATCCAATGAGCTCACAAAACACACACGTGGTCACATTAATTATCAAACCCTAACCGACTCCGCTAGAGTCATTTTAGGTTACTAATGATGACGAGTTACGAAAGTGATCTTGCACTTTAATCCTAACTCATTATCGCCCAATTCCGAGTTCCCAACATCACATTACAAGCTATAGCAATATTCACAAGCCCAAAACCACATTTCATGGCAAAATCACATATTCACGTATCTAGCATGGTAGCTTCACGTAATAGAAGTCTAGGATGTCATATGAGACATAAAACGAGAAGAAGAGGGGGTAGTAGCTTACCTCTCGTCGGAAAAAGCGAAGAAACGAAAAGTTAATCGGTAGGAAAGCTTCCTCTCGGCGAGACCTTCGCAACGGCGTGTTCGGATCGTCGAGATTCCTTCACAATCTCAAGGAATCCTCACTTTCTCACTCTAAACCCTCAATGTTCTCTCTCTCTACACTCTTGTGTTTGGCTTGTGCAAATGAGGGAGTTAAACTCTCTTTTTGGTGGTTTTAAGTGGCTGAAAGAGGGCAAGGCTCGGCTTGGTGACGTGGCCTAACAAGGGCCACTCAATTCAAACAAAAGAGGGTTTTTCGCGCAAAGAGTTCAAGCTGTTGTGCTTCGCACGGCCGTGCCAATTAGGCTGCACGGTCGTGCCAAGCTTGCACGGTCGTGCCAATGAGGCTGCACGGTCGTGCCAACCCTCATGGCAGGGTCTGGACTCTCTGGACAGCTTCGCACGGCCGTGCCAATATGGCTGCACGGTCGTGCCAACCTCAAATCTCAGTACAACCTCACTGGAAGGCCTCGCACGGTCGTGCCTAGGCTTATGGGTCCAACACAGTTTGTTTTCCTCTTTCTTTTCCCTAGGTCCGATTAGACCTCGCTCGGAACACGTCTCAAACACGATATATTACAAAAATTAAACAATATTATATCATACGAAACACATGAAATCGTTCACGATAAAATGATGCAAATGATGATATGAGATATGCAAAGATATACACGAAACCATATATGATGAAATGATGCAAATGAGGCGGGCGTTACACAAGTAGATGTTTACTCATGCTAAACTAATCAAAGTGTGTTTTATTGAATCACAACTAAACGAAATCAAACCATAATGTGTTCTACTGAATCACATACCAAATCAACATAATGTGATTGTAAATACTAAACACACAATCAATTATCAAAGTAGGATGATTGTCCTATTGCTTACTAGAACAATTATAAATACCACAAATCAACCAAGTCCGCAAACGCTAGACTTCACAATTGGAACATACATAAGTCTACTCGTATTTTCAATCATAAATCAATGCATCATCAACACGCTCAACTTAGGATCTCTACGGTATCCTATAATCACAAAATACTCCATCTCATGTATATTTATTCCATCTCATATCCGTCGTGTGTTATGCATATCACGACTCCCTACAAGTCACCTCGTCCGTATTAGAACGATAACCAAGGTGGGTCATTGACTACCTAGGATATAACCAACTCGTCAACCGACGATTAAGACTATTCGTCTCAAGAGAAATGTCACGCACTAAGGGGTCTGAATATTCGATAACACTTATGGAAAGACTACTATAGATAATTAACCCTTGTTTAAGCATAAGGTTTAAGTCGAAACTTTAACGCACTTTATAGTCAACTAATGTTTGACTAAGTCAACCCAAGTCACGTTCTATTAGGTCACAATCTCAACAATTCGTCATCCGACATTGTAGGAGACTAAAATACAACCTACATCGATTTATGCTACACGTTGCCTCATTACACGACGTATAATCTTTACGTCCTATTTAACTCTGTTAGAGTCGGTCATCTACAAATTAAACCTCGGGATGAACCATAGTATCCCTAAACAACCGTGTCAATCACAATATCCAACGTTCGGGGTATACTACCGATGTAAATCCCACAAGTTTATTGTAAGTATACTAATGATTATAATCTCACGAGTCTACAACTCGAGAAATAACAATAATATTCATAACACAATCTCGAGGAGTCTCTAATACTCGGAGACAACAATCATCACAATAATAACAACAATGTGTACAACAACGAACACCACAAGTCTCTAATATTCGGAGACCAAAAAACTAATAACAATTCATCAATACCCATCATTTAGCATGCTAGAAGATCACATTGAACAAGTATAGCATGTGAGGAGTTCATATACGCATGAGTAACACGTAAACATCGCGATACTACTCTATGATGCTTGAAATCTAAGAAGAAAGTTTAGCAACTTACCACACAAGGCAAATCCTCCACAAAATCCAAGGGGCTTCGGGTGAAAATGTACTCCTCCATGACCTCTATGCCGTTACGGAGTCCAAACATCGATCCCAAGCTCAATCCAAGTTCGAATCAAGCTTTTACACCCCCAAAATCAACCTTCTCTCTCTAAAAACGTGGAAGAAGAGGTGGGATAGTGATTCCTCAATAGATCAGATGATCCCTTTGATTAAAAATGTGCTCCTCGTCGCCCTTTACACTACGGCAAAGACGGGTCGTCGATCCGACCAACGGAGCTCAAGATATCGCGAATTCTTTCTCTTCTCTCCCTCCTCTCTCTCTCTAGACTCTCTCTCTCAAAAATCTGGGTTGAGGATGAAATGAGGGTGAAAAATAGGATGTGATCTTTTATTAATACCATGGGTAAGTGTTTGGTCCAATCCCGGGCTTGTTTGAGCATTTTAAACCAATTAAAAATATTAAAAATCGATAAAGAACGAAAATCGGACGAACAGAGTACGGGGCAGGGCGATCGTTCTGCCCTATCCCAGGGCGATCGCTTTGCCTTCTAGTAACAGGGCGATCACTTTGGTCTCCCCAGGGCGATCGCTTTGTGTCCAGATTCTCCAAACTCTCCGAAAATGCTTCGAAATGATCCCGAAATGATTTTAAATGATCCCAAAGTGATTCTAAGTCTATGGGAAGGTCGAATCACTCGAGAAAGGTTCCCGAAAGGTCCGGAAACAACGCTAGAAGTTCAATGTAATGATCATGCAATCAACCATATAAAGATTTGAGTACAAATTGGGGCATACGAACTTGAAATGACCCGGCGTGATGGTTAACGACAAGATCAATATAATCATCGATCGTGAAAAAGTCTAAACCAAGATTAGGTCAATAGGACGGGGAAATGAACAACGTATACGGATGTTAATCAAGGTCGAGAATAGTCTCGAATGAATACGAAAACAACGCACGACACAACATAGCTTAACTACGTGTCAAATACGGTTCTCAACTCAACACGTCATGCTTAACAAGCGTGACACCTCACTCTTTGAGGGTTTTTAGGTCAATATCGAGAGACTATAAGTGAACCAGGAAAGAAGTTGGGTCGAGGTGTTACATAATTAATAATTCCTCTATCTAAAATAAGTGTCTTTTTATATATATTTTGTCTTAAATAAAAATCCCTTTTTCTGATAAACTTAATGTAGTATGGTAATTAGGATTTATATAAACTTTTTAAAGAAAACGAAAAAGAAAGGAAGGTAAGACCACAAGAACGGTAAAAAAAGCTTTTTGATCATGCAAAGGCTCAAGACTAATCTCAAAATTCAACACATATACAAGAAAGAAAAATAAATAAATAAATAAACTGATCACGCCAAATGGATCTTTGTGACCACATCGGATTCACGTAGATAGTTAGTCTCTGGTTAGGATGCCTCGGCTCTCAAAATGCGTCACTTGTCGGGACCGGACCGTCAGGAATGAGCTGGACCTTCAACTGAATAGCAATGAAAACACCGTTAGGGGTGTCAGGGATTTTACCTGACTTATGTCCTCGAGTGTGAGAATCTACAGTAAATATGGGCGGTTGTGTTTAATGCGCTAACCTCAAGGAATCGGAGTAATGAATGAAGGTGTATTTAATGTTAGTAGTGTTAGGTCCAAGGTTGCTCTATATAGGCTAGAAGGGGGTTGAATAGCCTATGTCCAATTTTTGAAATTGATTCAAAAATCTTACTTCACTAGGGTTTTATAAATTTTGCGGGCGGAAGACTTGTGAAGCACGGACAAGTTGAGAATGGGCGATCTTGGCAGACAAGATCGGAGCTTAATGATTGGAAAACGGAAATTTAAAGCAACACAATCAAATCACAATCACACACAAATAGACGAATATTTAATATGGTTCACACTTATAAATAAGTGCTACGTCCACAACCAAAGTGGTCAACTTTGGATTTGAAAATCGTGTACTAAGTTTTTCCACTAGATATTTTACAAACTAAATCTCTAATGGATTGTGTACAAAAATTTTGTTGACCAAGTGTTTGTGTGGGAGAATTGATATCAATAAGATACAATTCTCGTGAGCTATGAAAAGCTAGGTGTTGCAATCAATGAAGAGCTTTAATGGACTGATCGTCTTAGAGTGAAGCTCTTCAAAGAAATACAGATAGGACGTTTAAGCTTTAATGCACTTGAAGAAGATGAAGAAGATTCAGAGTTGTAGTTGTTGAATGTCTTGAATGCAGCAATGGAGTCTCCTTTTATATGCAGGAGGAAGCTTGGAGCCGTTGGAGGTCTTCTAATTTGAATTTAAGAGCAATTAATGCTCTAATCTGTTGTTGACTCGATAGGGCGGCTGTAGCTTGCCTGTCTCGACACTTTGCTAAAAATAGGCGGTCGTGCTTGCAGGAGGAATGTCCTTTTCGAGTGTATGCCAAGAATGGAAACCTTCATTGAATGTGATTTGCAGTTAACGTTGCATCGAAGTCAATGAAAGCCTCAAATAGGACATGTCTTCGGCGGTTCTCTTATCGACGTTCTTGAGGTTCTTCAACATTCGATGAGGCTTGGCGATATGAGCTTGTCCGATATTCAAAGGAAAGCTGGCGATGCATTGTTTGCCTATTGTGCGAGAGGACGTCCGATGTCCTATAGGCTATCTTCTTCAAGGCAATATACAATAAGCAACCCTAAACTATTCAAGCTATGCCTAAGTTCAAGTTGCCACTCTAACGTACACGAGCCCATTAGTCACCTTGACTTAGACTTAGGTTATGGATTCAAGCAAATCTAGGCTAATTATGCAACAATCTCCTCCTATTTGCTTGAGTCCATGACCCTACGAATACAATATCGGTGACCATGTTCAAGTCTAGTAATAACATGCTTGTAAGATTGATATATTAAATAAGCATGCCCTAGATGAACTTACATAAAGGTCATTGTATTCAAGAATTACAAAGTGTTTACAAACAGGAAATTAAGCAGACACTTGTAATTAGACGAATTTAAAGACATGCGAGATAGGCGAGAATAGGCAATATAGGACATGTCTTTAAACCGGTGGTTTAAATTTCATGCAATCACATAATAAGCAGTTCATAATAAACATGAAAGTTTTAAAACATAGACATTGTTAATTAAACAAGTTGTTTAATTACAAAGTTTAGTAAAAAGATTATACAAAATATTATCTACCGGTTCAGAAGATGACCGAGATGATGCACGACCTTTGCCTTTGCACGATGAAGATTGCCCATATGCCCTTGATGCCCATTTAGAGTCAACAGCAGCCTTAAGTCTTGCAATTTCTTCGTTTCTTCTTGCTAGCTCTTCTTTAGTATCGGCCAATTCGAGGAGAGCTCTTTGTTCTTACGCTTGAGCGAGCATTATGCTCAATGAGCTTGGTGCGATCATTGTTGAGTCCGCCATCTCCTCCTTCATGGGCCAAGCGAGGCATCAATAAAGCCGAGGCGGTGCTCGCAGTTCTTCGCTCCTTGCGGTAGTAAGCCAAGTGCTTGGCCGTGAGATTACGCGTTGCTCGCACGGAGGAGTGAACAGAGCGATTGGCTGGCGTTGAGAGTGAAGCACAAGCTTGTAGCCGCTTCAACCATGTCGACGACTGCATCGCTTAGTTGCTATGTTGTCCCAGTTGGTTTCGAAGATGGCGACGTCTTGGATGAAGAGGTGAGATTTGGCCGGCAGAGCGGCTTGGGCGGCGAGATGGATCGTGGCGAGCATCAAAGCGGCCTTTGCACCTTGAAATCTCCATCACTTGGGTCATGCGATCGGCACACATGGGTGATGTGAGGCGATCTGCAGAGAGTTGGTGCGGGGCCTTGGTCGAGTCAACAGAGATGACCTCAAAATCCTTCAAAAATTTATGGACGACCTCGGCGGGATAGGTATCGACGAGTCGGGATGACTTGCGATGGTCTGCGAGGGAAAGATGGTGGTGGCTTGGGTAGGTGAGGGTGGAGGATGGTGGGGGAGGAGAGGGGGTGGAGGAAGAGGTAGAATGGATGGTGGAGGAAATGGGAACATAGAGGGTAGAAGGAAGGCTAGAAAGACGCGAGAACAGGAAGAGCCTTTCTATGTAGATGACATATGAAAGGGGGTGAATGAAGAAAGGGGAGGAGAAAGAAAGGGGAAAGGCTAGGAGAAAGGAAGAGAAGAGGGATGAGAGGGTTGAAGCCAAGGAAAGTTGTGACTACATCAATGGTGTAGACCACGGGGTGAAAAAGGATGGAAGGATGGCCGATAATGGTGAAGACCGGGGTTTAGGCGAGAGAGAAGGGGAGATGTCCGATTTGGTTGGAAGGGAAGGCCTAGGTCCTTATGGATTGCAACCCATTGGTTGAAGATCATAAGATCTTGAACCGGCGAGTTGTGGGAGAAAAAGAGTTGGGACCAGGCGGGAGGAAGAGGGTCATAGTAGGCACCCCATTGAAAGATGATTTCACTGAGACATAGGCCGGGAAATCTCTTGGGGTAGTCAAGGGTGGCAAGAAGGGGTCGAGTCGGCAGGTTGGGTTTAGGCTGCTGTCTCCGAAGGACAGAGCCTGAACCTCGGGGTGTAGGTTGGCATAGGGGTTGGTTTGAGGCGTTTGGGAGGAGCGGATCGGAGAGATAGGTCGTTTGGAGGATGGTGGTTGAGAAGAGGTGGCAGGTGAGAAAGATGGCTCTTGTGTGGTGGTTGTTTGGATGGGAGCGAGGGAGGAGGTGAGGAAGAGGTGAGGTGGTAGTGGTAGTAGGCAGAGGTGGTGAAGGTGGAGAAGGTGGAGGAGAAGAGGTTTCATCGCGGTTCCACAAAATGTACCTTCTTCTTTGCACTCTTTTAAAACGTTTGCCATGCTTGGACTTAGTAGGAGTGGAAGAGGCGAAGTTGGTGATTGAGATGTTGTGGTGGGAACTGGTGGAGGAACAGCCGATGGAGAAGCGGTGGTGTGGAGCAGCCGTGCACTGGTGAGAGATGAGACCTTAGGAAGGCCAAAGGATTCGTCGTGGGTAGGAGGGTTTGTTTGGTTTTGGGTTTGGAGGATTGGGAGGTAGGTTGAGAGGGTTTGGAGAGGTCACCGGTTGGAAGGATGATGTGTCCTTCTCAGCGGTGCCGAGCGGCGAGCTTCTGGATTGTTTGAGTTTAGGAGTGAGAGAGGGAGAGTGTTTGGGCTTTTGGTAGGAGGCTCGGCGAGCTCATAGGGATCGTGGTCTAGCTGCGAGGTCAAAGTGTTCGAGCGGCTCGGCCCAGATGGGTGTAGGCTCTCTCCTCCTTGGTAACCCAATGGCGGTGTAGGTGACCCCTCTTACCCTTGTTGGCTTGGGTAGAGGGCCACGAGCGATAGCAGACGGCGGAGTGCGGCGGCAGCGGCACCGAAGCGGTAGCGGCGGCGGCAGCGGCCTCGGCCGCGTTGGTTGTCCTTTGGCCATATCATCCCTATAGCGGGTGATGTTGTTGGAAGTGAAGACGTAGGTGTTGGACACCTTGATGAGGTCGTCGAAGCGACCGGCTCATCAATCTCCTCATAACGGAGGATGACATTGATAACCACGACAAGGGCCTCTTCATGGACGGGTGAGCTTGGACTTGGCAACGCTGGGACGGCATTGAAAAGATGATCTTTGCCCGGTTGAGTTGCTTGCGAAGGACCCGGACCTTGGTCCACATCATTCTTTGGGAGGTGAAGATGTCCTCGAGCCATTCTTGAATAAAATGCTCTTGTCGAGCGAGATGGGCGATATGATAGGGGTTTTACGGGAAGAGGTTCCTAGACATCTCGGAAAACCTCTACGGTTGGGCGGACCCATCATCATCTCCCAGGCAAGTGCCGGTCGGCATCGGTCAAGTCCAACTTGCCTTGACAGGCGGTCAAGGATTTCTCCAACATCCTTGTAGGTCAACTTGATGTAGTGACCCACGATGTAGCCCTTGATGTAGCTTAAATTGGTGGCTCAGGCACTAGGCTGGAGGAAGCGGAATCATCCTTGTATAGAATTCCTGGCTAGATAGTTCTTTGTAGTGGGTGTCGTTGAGTTGGAACAGGGGAGGAGTCCACACTCGGCTAAATCTTTTAGCAAGGCATCACTAGCGGATGTGCAAATGATGGAGTCTATGTCGATAGTCATCCCTGGGTGATAGCTTGACACAGGAAGGGTCCTATAGGGAGCTCGGCGGCAATGCGGCCCTGGTTGGCTGCGAGAGCGAAGATGAATTGCGGCGGCCTTTGAGATTTAGACTTTCCTACATAATCGCGAGATGTGAAGAACCACATATAGAAATCGCGGATATGCAAACAACGAGATAATCATGCAATCGAGATAATAACATAAACAGTGTTGTTCGAATCAAAACCCAAATATAGACAAATTGAACCAAAATATAAGGACAGTTCATCATCGGGTTTCAAATATCTATTTGAGTTTGTCGGATTCAAGCAAACAAAGCGATATAAAAAAACAGTATCACGGGAATCTCTGAACACATTTTACACCCAAATGCGTGATTCAAGCAACAATCGCAAGATAGCACAGGTTTATCAATGGCGGACGGTTTTAAAAGCTCAAATTAGGTCAAAACAAGACCGTAAAGCTGGATTTAAATGAAATGAAAGGTGTAGAAATTCTTACCATTGATGATTTTAAGCTTGAAAACGAAGGAATTTGAGAATATTTAGAGAATTTGAGAGGTTGCAGATTGGAAGTTGAGAGGTTTTGAAACTTTGAAAATGGCGGTTGTTGAGAATTGTGAAGAGTTCTTGTACATTTTACCTTTTTATACCTCACGACAGGCCACTAAATGGAATTTGATAAAATTTGAAGTCCGCATTTATTACGATGAGTTTTTGCGTATGGCGCCCTTAAGTACTGCCTATATTATCGAAATTCTGCCTATTTTATCGAAGGCTGCCGATGTGAGATAGGCAACACCAGAGTTGTTATTTACTCGGTAGAGTTGAGATCGGGCGATCACATAGGCGAGTTTAATAACAGCGATTGATGAAATAACTTAAAAAATTGGTAGAAAGGATTAAGGATTGAGGTCAAGCATACCAAGCTCTCCTCTTAAATATGCAAACCTGGTTGAATCAAGTGGTTTTGTGAAGATGTGCGCTACGATTCTCTGTAGGCACATATTGCATGCGATGTTACCTTTTTCAACATGATCTTTAAGAAAGTGATATCTCACATCAATGTGCTTTGTTTTGGAGTGCATGACGGGATTTTGAGAGGCGAAATTGCGATGTGTTATCACACATTATAGGACAATTATCGATTTTGATCTCATAGTCACTAGTTCTTTGTTTGATCCACGGCGGTTGTGGCCGGCGGCTACCGCGCCTATGTATTCCGCTTCATCTTTGGAGGACATCATTTCTACCCAAGTAAATCTTGAGTAATCATCAACTACCACAAGAGTATACTTGCGCCACCAAGACTTGTAGTAGTTACAGTCCAAACAGATCCATGTGCAAGAGCGTAGGTCGTTGTTGATAGGCAAGGCTTGCTTTTGAAAGAAGATTTGTGTAGTTTACCTAGTTGACATGCTCTGCAGACCGTGTGATTCGCCGATATTTTAGGCAAACCAACAACTAGATTGTCTTTTGATAGCTTCTCCAGTATTTGAAATTGAGATGACTAAGCCTTTTGTGCCACAACCACTGTTGTCGAGTTGATGACCTAGCAACCAAGCAAAGATTTGATTTTCTTCCAACAAAGATTTAGGTCAACATAGACATTCCCTTTTCGAATCCGGTCAGATAGTTGAACATGTCTCATTGTCCTTTATGAGACATTGACTAGAGGAAAACCGACATGTTAGCCCTTTATCACGAATTGTGATATGCTTAGCGATTGTGCTTTAAACCTTCAACTAGAGAGACTTTGTTGATGGAGAGATTGCCTCGATTATACTTCCATAACCAATGGTCTTCCCTTTTGAGTTATCTCCAAATATGACCGAGGGACCCTTTGCTTCAACAATGCTTGAGAGAAGATTTGGATCACCGTCATATGCTTTGAGCATCCACTGTCTAGATACCATAGATCTTTCTCTTCTTCATTGTACCATGAAGCATTCCCGAAATATAGACATTTAAGAATATGGTCCCCTTTTATTTTTGGGTCCTCAAGGTTAGCAACCTTTGGGATCCACACTGTTTAACCTTTGGAGGAGTAAATCCTCTAGATTTAGGTGTGAATCTCGAAGGCATTCATGAATCTCATGACCATGGCATTTGCGAAGAGCATTTGTGAAATCCTTCAACATGAGTAATGATTTCTTTTGAGGCTTCTTAATATCGCCAGTCTTTGGAATGATCTTTCTGGCGATAATTGGCCTATAGGACTTAGGTGAAAATGCCTTTTCTTGTTGATGTTAGGTTTACCATAGGTAGACCTTTTATCAAAAGATTTTGTATTTACAGCACATGTCCTTTAAGCTTTTATCTGCGAATTCACTTCTTTTACCCTTTTATAGGCGGTGTTGGGATCAGCGCCTTGCCTTTGACAAATTTAATAGGTTTGAGCGAGAATTCCTAGACTTGCTATTAGTCATCCCCGTTTTCTTAGGGTGACTAATGGCGGGTTTTAGTTGCTCGACTCACTATTAGCAGAGTCATGCGCGGTGCTTTCTTTTGGACTTGTCTTTTGTGTTCCTTGGGATAAACAAAAGGAACTTTGTTAAAGCCAAGTCCTTGCCTTTTGGGAGGCTCGCTGGTCATAAGAAACTTCTGACCAATTCTTCAAGAATCACTTCGATGTCTCATCCTTTTGAGAACTAGAAGAACTACCTACTTTGAACTCACTTTGGAAACCAATGCCGCTTTGTCATCTAAAGTTTTCTCGGTTTGAAAGAATGGCATCAAAGTTTCCTTTAGAGTTATTCCAAGTATTGACAACCTTTTGAAGGTCATCTTTCTCGAATTTATCTTCTTGATGTGTTCAAGTAGGAAATCCACTTTTTCATCAAAGCTTTGTTCTCTTTTTGCAATTTGATACTTTCACTTCTTTGTCTATCAAGATCTTTGATCTTAGACATCAAGGTTGATTTCTCGAGACAGCTAGTTCATGCTTCTTGGCTAATTTCACATAGGCCTTTGAATTTTGAAAATTCTTCAAAGATGTCTTTGTTAGCTTTGATGAGCTCTCCTTTGATGGTTCATTAAGCTCATCATCATCATCATGTCATCTTGTTGAAATGGTAGTGACCTCACCGAATCATGTGGTGACTCCTGGCCATAAGGCATATGTTGGCTTCTTCAAAGAAAGTCACAAGAGTCATCCTCATCGGTGTCGGTGTCACACCATGTAGGCGGATTGCTTTCATCAATGTCTTCACCACCATCCCTTTTTGTTTTTGAAATTTAGTTTCGGACGTTTCTTATAAAATTCATATTTTGGCTTTGGACATTTAGAGGCAAAATGGCCTGGTTTCCTACGATTAAAACAAACTAGCTCATTATCCTTTTGATGGTCTCGATTTATAAGGAGCGAGAATTTTTTGGTTGGCGCTTGTTTTATAAGGAACGGCAGTTTTGTGAGAAGGCGCCTATGTGATGATGGTTTATTAAACCTTTTGAAACGTTGATATTTCTTTACAAACATAGCAAAGGCTTCGTCGGAAAGAATATCATCATCTTCTTGGATGTAGAAGGTGTTTCATCGGGTTTTGAACAGAAGGTTCGTAGACATGGTGGTAAGGACAAGTTTTTAAAACTCTTTTCCATTTCTTGAGCTTGTTGGATTTCAAGCTCATAAACCGAAAGACTAGCATAAAGGTTTCTAAGAGTCAATTTGTTTAAATCTTTTGACTCTTTCATGGCGATGATTTTAACATGCCATAGGCGCCTAGTGCATTTAGAAATCTCATGTTTATTTCTTTCTTTTCATACTTCTTTCCTAATGAATAGCAAGAGTTGACTACCTCATAGAATGTCATAGGCACTTCGAGAGACTCTTTGGGATCCTTTTGAAGGAGTCAAACTTACGGATGCGTATATAATTTGTTGTTCTTTGTCTCGCCATCACCTTCAAGATATTCAAGGATGGCTTCCCACATCTCCTTTCTTTGTGTCCAAGTTGATAATCCGATAAGTGCTTATATCAACACAGTGGTAATGATGTTGATGGCCTTTCCATCCGAGCATCATTCTTTCGTCTTCATCATCCCACTCTTCTTCGGCTTTGGTACTTGGTGCAGCTTGGATCTACCGCGGCGGTGTATTAGGCTTCATTGGAATTCGGGTCCATCGTGACACATTTCCACAAACGTTTGTCAATTGAGTTCATATGTCTTTTGACTTTATCTTTCCAGATGTCAAAGTGAACTTCATCCAAGACAGACAATGGTTCACGTTTGAGGTTTCCAACATTTGGTGAGCAGCCATGATCTTTAATCTCTCAAGAGGTTAATCTCGGAAAAACTAGTTTTCAAAGAGTTAAGCTCGATACCAATTGTTAGGTCCAAGGTTGCTCTATATAGGCTAGAAGGGGGTTGAATAGCCTATGTCCAATTTTTGAAATTGATTCAAAAATCTTACTTCACTAGGGTTTTATAAATTTTGCGGGCGGAAGACTTGTGAAGCACAGACAAGTTGAGAATGGCCGATCTTGGCAGACAAGATCGCGGTTCTTAACAGATTGGAAATCTGAAATTTAAAGCAACACAATCAAATCACAATCACACACAAATAGACGTAATATTTAATATGGTTCACACTTATAAATAAGTGCTACGTCCACAACCAAAGTGGTCAACTTTGGATTTGAAAATCGTGTACTAAGTTTTTCCACTAGATATTTTACAAACTAAATCTCTAATGGATTGTGTACAAAAATTTTGTTGACCAAGTGTTTGTGTGGGAGAATTGATATCAATAAGATACAATTCTCGTGAGCTATGAAAAGCTAGGTGTTGCAATCAATGAATGAAGAGCTTAGATGAGTCGAGTGAAGCTCTTCAAAGAAATAGATGGACGTTTAAGCTTTAATGCACTTGAAGAAGATGAAGAAGATTCGAGTTGTAGTTGTGTTGAATGCAGCAATGGATTCTCCTTTTATATGCAGGAGGAAGCTTGGAGCCGTTGGAGGTCTTCTAATTTGAATTTAAGAGCAATTAATGCTCTGGTTGTTTGTCTCGATAGGCCGTAGTTGTCTGTCTCGACACTTTGCTAAAAATAGGCTTGTATGCAATGGAAACCTTTTCGAGTGTATGCTAAGAATGGAAACCTTCATTGAAATTTTGTTAACGTTGAAGGAAGTCTCGAAGGTTCTCTTCTCTCTTATCGACGTTCTTAAGGTTCTTCAACATTCGATGAGGCTTGGCCGATATGAGCTTGTCCGATATTCAAAGGAAGATCCGATGCATAAATTGCCTATTGTGCAGGCGTCCGATGTCCTATAGGCTATCTTCTTCAAGGCAATATACAATAAGCAACCCTAAACTATTCATGCTATGCCTCAAGTTGCCACTCTAACAGACACGCAGCCCATTAGTCACCTTGACTTAGACTTAGGTTATGGATTCAAGCAAATCTAGGCTAATTATGCAACAGTGAGTAAATGCAATTCTCCAGCAATTTGGTAAGTTTTTTAGAGTAAAAATGTAACTTAGCTATAAATGAAGGTGGTATTTTACTATTTATAGCTAAAACTGGCGTGTAGAAGAACCTAAAATCAGTCACCTGGATGTCTGGGAGTTAATGCTCATTAATGAGCCCATGCCTCATGTTAGTCCAAAGAGATAGAATAGAAGCTTCTTTCTGAGAAAGAGGAGAAGCCCATAAATGCAGCTGTAACTTCCCTCGAAAGAAAGCTATTCCTCCAATAAGAATGTCTGGCCTTTTCCAGGTTATGTGCTGAGAGGCAGTGAGCATTGAATGCTTGATGTTGACCCTCGCCGAGGAAGCGTGTACTTGTTGTCGAGGTACTTCCCATTGCTGGCGAGGACATTTCTTGAGCTGTGTCGAGGTATAGCTTGGGCGGTGACCTCGGTTAGAAACCTCGATAGTAGACTTTTAGGTGGGAATCTCAGCTGAGGTCCTCTGCTTCTTCGAGGACCGGACTGCCGCTGTCAACGTGGATCCTAGGACTCACTTGAGGCTAACATGGAAGACACGTAGGATCGGTATTTGAGAGGATCCCATCATAAACTTTACAAAAAAAAACAAACAAACTTTAGCTACAAAAAAATGAAGGGAAGATTAATAAGCCCATGAAAAGATGGGGTAAGTTTCATAATACTATGATCCTTATGCTTTCACGGATGTACAAAGTTATGAACTCTGCGAATTTTTTGTCTTTTTTTTTATTTTTTTTATTTTGATCAATCCAATAAACAATGACAAATAAAAAATTAATATAGTAAAAACAATTACTCTATATTAGTATCGCTTGGCAAAGATTAGTTTTTTAATCAATCTATTATTTAGAGAATATAAATTCGATATTCGTACTTCCAAGTATACCAATGTAACCAACATATACATAATTGTACTTTAAAATTGAACCCAAATTGTTGACGAATGTTAAAATCTTAACCGTCTTGGTGATGTGTCAAACTTGATCCACATGTGCCAAGTCATCAAGTCTGTCAACATTTTAACGTTCGTTAGCAATTTGAGTATAATTCAAAGCACA